>JAGSPU010001568.1:0-343538 GCA_019321725.1 Paulownia fortunei | reverse complement strand
ATGGTGAAGGCGTACCTGCGGTACGAGGCGTCGGCGGCGTTCGGGGTGATAGTTTCGGTGGATTGTAATATAACATACGACAGCTACGGCAAGCACCTTTTGGCGGCGGCTCTAGAGAAGCTTGGCGTGTGGCACGTCCGTCAGGGAATCTGCACCAAAACCCTAGCTCCCTCCTTCCTCCTCGTCCCGGGCCCCTCTCTCGCCGTCACCTCCATAGCCTCCTCTCCGTCTTCTCTAGTAATACTCTTAATCTGTTTATTTTAATGCATTGCTTTCTCAAGTTCTATTTGAAACTGTAGAGTTAGAATTTATTTGTTTTTATAGATATTCACAAGCATAATTTATGTGTCTTACATTTGTCTACATGAATTAAAGATGAGTATTTCTTTATAAGATTATGAGTGGACGAGATATGTATTTTCTTGGAATTTAGACGTCATAAGGAAGCTTAGGAAGTTGATGAAAGGTTATGTCTTTGGCATTTTCCCCTTGTTGATAGAAAATAAGTTTTCTCAAGTGTATTTGTTTGGCAGTGATGGCCCGAGCCATGGACAAATTTATTTTAACCAAAAAAAATGGGGTAAAGATAAAGATTTTAATTTTAGATTATTCTGTTGGAATATGATTAAGTGACGAATGGGGTTTGGTTTGCAGATTGCAAGTGGATATGCTGATGGCACTGTAAGAATATGGGACTGTGAGAAGGGAACATGCGAAACCACTTTGAATGGACATAGATCTGCTGTGACAATCCTTCAGTACAACAAGCTTGAATCTTTGCTTGCTTCTGGAAGCAAAGACTGTGACATCATCTTATGGGATGTAATTGGTGAAGCTGGGCTCTTTCGCCTTCGAGGGCACCGTGACCAGGTTTATGTGATGTCTTCAGGAGAGCTGACTTATTTTATGTTTTATAATTGCGATAGTAGAGATGCAGTGTTGTTTATTTTATATTGCCTTGGATTTTGGGATAGCAGTATTCTCATTATTGCTCCTTTGCTTTTATAATGTAGGTCACTGACCTTATTTCCTGGATTCCAGTAAAAAATTGGTTAGTTCATCAAAGGACAAGTTTTTGAGGGTATGGGATCTTGAAACACAACACTGTGTACAGATTGTTAGTGGTCATCATAGTGAAATTTGGTCAATTGATATTGACCCTGATGAAAGATATCTAGTCTCCGGGTCGGCAGATCCGGAGCTCAGATTTTACTTAATTAATAATGATTTGGCTGATAAAAACCTGGGCTGGAGAAAATTAATTCTGATATCGACAATGGAACTACCTCTGTGCCGAACAAATGGAATGTTCTGAAGCATTTTGGTGATATACAGCGTCAGAGCAAGGATAGAGTTTCGACGGTGCAGTTCAGCAAGTCTGGAAATTTGCTGGCTTGTCAGGTTGCTGGGACAATGGTGGAGATGTTTCATGTGTTGGATGAGTCTGAATCTAGACGTAAAGCCAAAAGAAGAATCAACAGGAAGGAGAAAAAAACTTCTAAAGGAAAAGCTGAGACTAATGAAAATGGAAATAGGAATGTTGAAGTTGAAGAGGGTAGTGAATTCCTTGTTACAGTCCCTGATGTCTTTAAGCCTCTTCAGATTATACGAGCTAAGAAGAAGATATGCTCTATGTCTTTCTGTTCTATAACTCCAAAAGGTTCCCTTGCAACCTTAGCATTGTCGTTAAACAATAATTTGTTGGAAATTTATTCAATTGAGAGCACTTCGGCTACAAAAACAAGTGCCATTGAGCTCCAGGGACATCGTTCTGATGTGAGAAGTGTCACTCTTAGCTCGGATAATACTCTTTTGATGTCAACAAGCCACAGCGCAATTAAAATATGGAATCCTAGCACTGGATCTTGCCTCCGAACTATTGATTCAGGATATGGATTGTGTGGCCTTTTTGTCCCTGGTTATAAGTATGCAATTGTTGGTACAAAAAGTGGGATGCTGGAAATCATTGATGTTCGGAGTGGTACTTGTGTGGAAGTAGTTGAAGCTCACGGTGGCTCTGTCCAGTCTATTGCTGCAACAGCAGATGGTTTTGTCACAGGGAGTGCAGACAAGGATGTCAAGTTTTGGGAGTACCAAACTACGCAAAAACCTGGTCAAGTATGTGCTATAAGTTCTTGTTCTCTTTTCTCTTCTTGTTTCTTTCAACTGATTTTCTGTCCATCAATTCCACAATTTAACAGTTGATTATCAATGCTACTGAAATGTTTGCATGTTTTCCTTTCCGATCACATTCTTATAGTAGTTAAACATATGTTCATAATCATGTGTTGATTACTGTGGTTTTACAGGATTATAAACATATGACAGTATCTCCAGTGAGGAATCTGAAAATGAATGATGATGTTGTTGTTGTTGCTGTCAGCCCGGAGGGTAAACATATTGCTGTTGCCTTGTTGGATTGCACAGTGAAGGTTGAATGGCTTTTTTAGTAAAACTTGTTCATACGTTCTTAATATATGCCATATTATATCCGTTGGATATAATGCCCCAAATGGAGGGTAATCACAATTAGGCATGCGGTAAACGACTTTGAATGCTCCATCTTCAGGGAAAAAAAAATGATTACAGCATACACCATTCATTTTGGGCAGATCTGGTCAGGTTTAGAGACTCAAATCTGCTGATGAGTTGATTTGACTCTGTTTGTTCACTAATTAATTGCATTTACTAGTGTTTAATCCAAAATTCAAGTTTTTAGTGTATAAATGGATTTCTTTGCTGGTGTGGATGAGTGGCTGAGAGTTTTTCCCCTTTCATGTTGACATTCTTCATTCTCTGTATTGTGTTTATGACATAAATCTGAGCAATAAAATTGGGTTGGTGTGATTGAGTGGTGGCTTTGCAAGACCTAAAGGCTGAAATACTTGATGAAATCTTTTTAATATATTTCTAATCATACTATGCTGTCAAAATGATTCAGGTCTTCTTCATGGACTCGCTTAAATTTTTCCTCACCTTGTATGGCCATAAGCTCCCTGTATTATGCATGGACATATCTTCTGATGGGGATTTGATTGTTAGTGGCTCTGCGGACAAAAATTTGAAGATTTGGGGTCTGGATTTTGGTGACTGCCATAAGTCCCTTTTTGCTCATGCTGATAGGTAATTCAACACTTGCTAGAATGATATAACAATCCTCCACCTCCACTCATTTATTTCCACTCTCCATAACACTGGATTAATTTTGAAATGCTGTTTTCATTGCAGTGTCATGGCAGTTAAGTTTGTGAGAAATACCCATTACATGTTTAGTGTGGGGAAAGACCGCCTAGTGAAATACTGGGATGCAGACAAGTTTGAATTGCTTTTAACTCTTGAAGGTCATCATTCTGAAGTCTGGTGCCTTGCAGTCAGCAATCGTGGTGATTTTCTTGTAACAGGATCTCATGATAGATCTATTCGCCGTTGGGATCGTACTGAAGAGCCTTTTTTTATTGAGGTATTTCCTTTTATACATGCCATTCTCTTAAAGCTACAATTTAATTATGTTATATGATTTTTGTTGCCTTCTCTAGGCACAGTTTGCTAGGAGCTTCTGTTTGATAGTATGATAACCTAATCTAAGCCCAGTTTGCTTGGAGCTTCTGGTTGGTGATATATATATTGTAACTTTTTCAGAGATTGTTTCCATAAATGTGACAATTGTATTGTACTTTGCAGGAAGAGAAAGAAAAAAGGCTGGAGGAGATGTTTGAATCTGACATTGACAATGCATTTGAGAATAAGTATGCACCAAAGGAGGAACTCCCAGAGGAGGGGGCTGTGGCATTAGCAGGAAAAAAAACTGGAGAAACTGTGACTGCAGCTGACTCTATTATGGAAGCACTTGATACAGCAGAGGAAGAACTGAAGCGTATTGCTGAACATGAGGTGGTTGTAATATATGTTTTTATATGCGCAAGTTGATGCACATATATTATGGTATTCTCATGTGCTTCATATTATGTGCTTTATCCGTGTTGTTATTCTCCTTATTACTGATGCCCCTTGGGGTTGAGGCAGCCTATAAAAGTCAAGCTAATTTTGGATGCTATATTTATTCTGAATTTTTATTTTGACCCCTTTTTTAATTTTCAGGAGGAGAAATCAAAAGGGAAAGCTGCGGATTTCAGGCCAAACATTCTTATGCTTGATCTTTCTCCATCTGATTATGTTCTGCGTGCAGTTTCAAGTGTTCACACCAACGATTTGGAGCAGGCATTGCTAGTAAGTTTGGTGATATAGCTTCTATTTGTGAAATCTTGTATGTTTGACTGAAATTAACTCAGTTTTTCTCCTACCTGGAAACTGGGTTCCTTTATTTTTTCCACCTGTCATGAAAAGAACTTCTGGTGGGATATGCTGTCTAGTATGGGAAAACTAGCATTTTTTAAGTCTAATACCTTTATTTCGCATTTGGAGAAAAAACGATTTATTCTATTTGTGCATTCTTGCAGGCTCTGCCATTCTCAGATTCCTTAAGGGTTTTGTCTTATTTGAAAGATTGGGTCGCTTTCCCTGATAAGGTTAGTGCATCTAAGATGTTGAGAGTGATCTTCATACATGAGTTGGGGGCATAACATTTTATTGAAAACTTATTTTGAATGATTAGATCCATGTGTCCTTAGTTTTGTTCTTTGTATGTGAAATTGTTTGTTATTGAGCCTATTTCATTTATAGCATTAATAGTTGTTGTAACTTCTATTCTCATGAAAAATTTCTTTATATCTACAACTTGATGAGTTTGTCTTACTTTATTTGGCGTAGTTAAGATTTAGAATCAGCCTTGATTCATGATTTACAATCATTGAACCTCTTGACTGCAACTAGTCCCATGCTGTTCCAGTCATGTACATCCACAAGTAAGATCTACTTTAGATATTGGGTTGTTTTTTCCTCTCTAACTTTGAATTTTAAAAGTAGCTTTCCTTTGTCAATTTTCATATAGCATGTTCTTATCTCCAGCATTGATCTTGTACATAATTTAAATGCATGTTCCTTAGAAAATTCCCGAGAGTAGTTCACATTCCAAAATTCTAGGAAGCATGTCATTGAGGGGATTACATGTCAATATGGACGATTTTAAAACTGTTAACTTCTCCAGTGGAACACATCAATGAGAATAACGTTGATGATCATATGGACTGTTTCCGTTATTTAACCTAGCTGGTGGAAAACTCATTAAGGTGGATTGCTGACTGTAGAAGCAGAAATTACTGAATCGGATTGTGTTTTGTTGTGAATAAAATGACAGCAAGGGTATCCTCTCTAAATATTGCGGTTGTGATTATATGCTTGGTCTAAAAGAATGGTCAATCTTTGATGTTTTCTGATTTCAGTAACCCATATTTGTCATATAATTCATTTGGTTTTTGTTGTTTTGCCAGGTTGAGCTAGTGTGTCGGGTTGCCACTGTGTTGTTGCAGATCCATCATAACCAGCTAACCTCTACTGTGTCTGCCAGACCCGTCTTATCTCTTCTCAAAGACATCTTGCATGCAAGGGTTAAGGTAATATTTCGAATGAAACATAGATAAAACAGCTCTGAAAGGTGCTTTTAAGCTATTACAGCCTATCTAGCTTAGGATACATCTATTCTGTTAAATATTTTGTTCTTCAAGATATAAGTAGTGATAAACAAATTCTTATGGATTGCACATCTTAGTAATAAAAATAGGAGAAGCACCATTGAAGAATATAAATATTAAGTTCTATAAGTAACTGCAGTGTTGAATTTTTCTGTTCATAATTTTCTTTGTATGTTAAGAGTGCTACTAATATCTGAAAGATTCTTTTTGGCATGTATGGAAGCCGCCTGGATAATAATGTTCTGTTTACCTGAATTTGTGTCAATTGTACCCTGTGGAACCATCATTCTATAATTTTTTTATTTTCTGTTCCACCAAATCTGTCTTCCGGCCTTTAGCACTTCAGTTGATTCATGATGCACTTAGACTCTTTTATCGACAAATGGCCAAAGATGAGGACTTGGCTCTTAGTTCAGAACTGGCTAGTGAAATAAATTTTCTTAATTGTTTATTGTTTGTGAATGGTTTGTCATATTAGTTCTTTACTTATGGCCTTTCCTACAGTATTTTAGCATTCAAAATTCATAATAAAATCTGTTTTCACCAATTGAATTAATTTGTTATGACAGGAATGCAAAGATACCTTAGGCTTCAACTTAGCGGCGATGGACCATCTAAAGGTAATTTGATCTGCACCCACAATTCATGGTATCTGATTTCAGTCAGTTAAGGAGCTAAACCCACTTTTATATTATCCCAGCAATTGATGGCCGCAAAGTCTGATGCACCATTTCGAGATGCAAAAGCTAAATACTGGAGATACGTTCACGGTATTCCCAACATGCTGAAGGACGGATGCAAACGAAAGAAGATAGGAGGAAAAAAAAGAAGCAGAAGAAGCTGGATAATGGGCATGTTGGTCGTGACTTGTGGATACTCTGTATTCCCACTAGCAACATAGTTCAATTGTCCAGGACAGGACAAAGGCCCGTTTGCTGCAGCTGTCCGGCTTTGGCTCCAGCATATAGCAAATTTTGTTAATTGAGCTTAAAATCTAGGGTTGAGTTTGCTTGGATGTTGTTGTAAATAGATGTTGAGGTACACAAGAGGTCATATGTTGCAGCTTTAAGGTCAATATGCAACATGCTAATTTTTGAGCCAGGAAATGATTATATTTATTTGGAACATCTTGCACATATTTACCTTGTTGATGCTCATCTTATCGGTAGATTTAGGAGGTTGTTGTGTTGCCGACATTGGTCAGCTGAACTGGCCATTGGGTTTCCTGCGGTACTTCATTGCATGCATAATCCATTTTGTGGTATGTTGGTTGCTTTGTCTAAATTCGTGTGCCTTTTGGAAAATAGGAGCAACAGTTTATGGCATGCATGCTTTGCCTTTTTTGGTTTAGTATCCTTGAATACAATACATTCATAAATTTGTCCATCTGAAGTGATTAATGTTGATGCTTTGCTCTGCTCTACAATCCCAATTAATGTTCTGTATATACTTAAACTTCTTATCCATGTCTGGAGGAGATTTCTCATTGCAACTGGGGTTAAAATCACTAACCTTTAAGTGACCCCATGTATTGAAATGATTGGTAAAAGGGATTGTAGAAAATGATGGTTCCTGCCTGGTGTTCTTCATCTGAAGTTTTTGCCTTCAAAGGTCTGACCAAATTGCCAGTTCTGCGGGACAACTTTCTGCGAAGTTAATGTTCTGCCATCACTTGTCGTGATTCGGAAACTCAGCACCTGGCCGACAAGTTTTGCTTCGGTCTCCCATTTCTGGCCCCAATTGCGACGCAATGTCGTCCATGCCTGGCTTCCGCCTTTCACCTCCACATGCGTCACGTCTCCGGCTCCCCCACATTCGTAATTGACACCAACTTGAAGTAAGGATTCCCTGTTATGGTGAATCGAATGCCTCCTCGTTTCTTGCATGGAACCCTAGAACCAAACAACTCAAATCTCTTAAATAACAAAATGGAATTTATAGATACACATGCGTGTAAGTATATGGATGCATGAAAAATCTGTACCTGCGATATCGAATAGGAACAATGCCAGCCTTGTATTCAGCAATCTGAAGGAATGCAGGCTGGGACAAATCGAAATGTTGGTTGGGCAGACTGCACCACCCTCCTGGAGGACAAGAGTTGGTAGCGGTAACAAAGATGGATGGCTGGCCTGGTTTGCACCATTTGTTCCCTTTGCCACATTTGATCTCATAGCAAGCTCCACATGTCTTTCCATCTTTGAACAATGCGTAGCTCAATGCCGTTGTGTTCAATCCGTAGACTTCTTTAACCTGGTCTTCATATCCACATGCTCCTCCTGCGTGATTTCATGTATTGGACATTTGAAACAAGAGGCATATAAAATTAAAAGAAATGCTAAAAAATAAAATAAAAATCTTGCAAGTACCAATAGTTCCTGAGCCGTCGGCTCCACCGTAGAAGGTAGCATGAGCATCCTTCCATGGAAGGGGTTTGAACCTCGGCTTCCGGGTCCTGGCGAGGGGCCTTCTACCATTGGGGAGGGCATGCGCATTGACCAGCACAAGCATAAGGATCACCAAAGATGATGACAAAAGGTTTGCGAGATAGCTGCCATGGCTTTTGAAATGCAAATTGAATTGACACCAAAAATATAAAAGGAAGAAGATTTTGTGAGAATATTACGGTTGTACACATATTATATTTGTATAATCTATTACTTTATTGATTATTGTATATTTAATATTTTATTGCAATTAAATTCTATTGGCTATTGAAGAGTCAAGGCTATACTATAGGTATTGATACGAGATAAATTTAGCAGAATAATATCATCAAAAATTAAAACCCAACAATAATGATTATAATATTAAATATTCCCACTAAATCTTCATATGTAGAGGTCGTTTATTTTTTTTGTTAAGATGGAAAAATGATAATGAAAGATGTAATGAGACGTGGAATTATGATTAAATTATTCAATAAATTTTATATATTTTTTATATGATTATTTGAATATATTAATCAAAATTCTTATCAAACATATATTTTGATGGATAATTATGTGGATTATTACGTCTTTGACTAATTTACCCATTAATTAAATTTTTTTATAAATTAATTTAAGTTTAAATTATAATATATAATTTAAAATTATAGTATTATAGTCAAAATATATTTTAAATATTTTAAGTGAAAGAATGTGATAATTTCATCACACCTCATAGTTGGAATTATCCAACAAAAATTATAAATTGCACTGGACTTGAATTTTATCCCGAACAAACTAGATTGTATATCCAAAATTAAACTAAAATATTCAACTATATCAAATGAAATATACAAGGAGATAGATTTTATCAATTTTAATCCAACATTAAACTCCATTTGGATGAGAATGCACATTCATCAAAACATGTACCCATCAACCTGAGTCCTGTTAGGACTCTTTTCTTAAGTAGCTGGATCTTCCAAAAGTATTCACTGGGCTTATATGTAGGTTAGGTCCCGCCATCGAGGCTGGCCCATACTCATTCCTGTTAGCAATTCATGGGCTTCTGCATCCCAAGTAAGTGTAAGTCCATCATCCAAATATTTTAATAGTTCGGCCCAATTACTAGGGCTATTTTATGGCAGATCAAGAGACATTTTTTAATAATTTATTAAAAAAAAGTTTGAATTTCTTGAAAACATCATTGTGCAAGAAACTCATCAATGAAAGAGGGGTCAAGGAAGAGATTCTTCAAGAGACTCTACATAAATGACATTGAAAGAGATATTCAGTAAGTACTATGAATCGAGGTATGTCAAATACTCATTGCTAATATAAAATCACAAAGTTATTAGATTCGGGAATTATTTATGTGAATTATAATTTCATGTAATTCATTGAATTTACTTACATATGGTATGATAGCATCTTAAGAACTCATGATTTTTCAATTAAAATTCTTGATTCTCTTTCTGAATTATGAATCCTAAAATTGGAAATTATGATTTACGTCTCCTGTTGCATTTTATGAATTAATGAAAAGTCCATGTTATCTTGATTATATATATGCATATGATTGTGTGGATATATTTATATATAACATAGATAAGCACGATTTTTTTTATCTGAATTAATGAAAAGTCCATGTTATCTTGATTATATAATATATATTATATATATATATATATATATATATATATTGTGTGGATAAATTTATATATAACATAGATAAGCACGATTTATAATTTATGAGGGGAATTAGTGCTTCAATGATTGAATCATGCTAAAATAGTAAGACATGATGTATTTGGGAAAGCATAGGCCTCTTTTGGTTTCATTTTCAATTTTTTTATTGTTTTACGTGTATTTTCATTTTTGTATTGATCATTATGTAAAAATAAAAAATGTATTAGGATATAGTAGAAATATTGACATTAAATTAAAAATGATATTTTAGCATAATGAATCAATCCTATATTGTCTTTGTGTCTCGTTAGTCAAATTATGTTGGATTGAGAAATTATTATTAATTTATTATGGATCGACTATAAAAAAAAACTATTACTTAATTAGTTAGTATTATTTTGAAATTAATAGAACAAGATATCAAACATTAATAATACGGGTCTTATTTTGACCAAGGTATGAAAATAAAAACAAGTCATATTTTTGTTGAAAATGGATAAAACAAATATATTTTTTGGTATTTTAAATAGTAAAAAGGCAAAACAAAAAAATAAAAATAAAACCAAACAAGGCCACTCCTTCGACTAAATTTCGACGCCACCCCTATGGGAGCCTACGTGTTTTCCACTTGATCAGTTATGCCTTGTTTTAAAGTATAATACAACTATTGCAGAGAGTTTAAACACAATTAATTTCTCTTATCATTAACTATGATGAAAATCTTGTTTCAAATTTTAGAAAAAATATCAAGTACCACAATATTAATGCAATGTTTAAAGTTAAAAAATAGTTCCTTTTATCTTCCATTCAAACACTACATAAAACTGAAATCCATTCAAACATTACATAAATTTGAAAATACATTATGCAAATCACTACCAAAAGTAAAATTCAGTTGCATATCATATTTATTCACATAAACTTAATCTTGGAGCTAGCATAGTCTCTATCTCGTCAGAAAACCTATCTTGATATTCAAGATTTTACCCAAATCAGATGAGATTTTGTAAATCACTTAGGAACAACTAAATTGATGTAATATCATCTTTAAATTACATGGTGATTTCATATGTTATTCAAGTGATATAGAATTTAATAAGATTTTACAAATCTTCATCCAAGATCACAACTTTTCTTCGTATATTCGCAATCACTCTGCTTATATATAACCTGGCATTGCTGCATGCCCATATCATTGCATTGAAGGACAATAGTAAAAAACAACTTGAAGAGATCTCTGATGGGAATCAAATTTTTACCTTCCCTTGTTGTTGCAGTATGCTATTTTTATGGTACGTTATTTATTTAGGATACATACTTAGCATGATGAAACATGGATGCATGATAATACACATGTATCGTACTTATTTTCAACAAAGAAAGTGCGTTAAACAAATATTTATTTGCAAATTAATACTTGAGTAGCCATAGTTAAAAACCAAGTTTCATCTTAAAAATGATTGTAATTTTGCAGGGGTCCATTCAGCAGTGTTCACTGTCAAAAACAATTGCCCATTTCAAATTTGGCCAGCAGCACTAACTGGAGTAGGTGCACCAGTTCTAACAGGGTTTGAATTGGCACCCCAAGCATCAAGAACTCTGAATGTTCCAGCTCCATGGTCAGGAAGAGTCTGGGCTCGATTTCAATGCTCAAACTCTGGTAGATTCACTTGTCTAAGTGGAGATTGCAGTTCAGGTCAAATCGAATGCAATGGAGCTGGTGCCATTCCTCCAGCATCCCTTGTTGAATTCACTCTTGCAGGAGCCAATGGAAGAGATTTCTACGATATTAGTCTGGTTGATGGATTCAACCTACCAGTATCTGTGAGACCCGTCGGAACCAATTGTGCAACAACAACTTGTCCAGCAGATATTAACCGTGGCTGCCCAAATGAATTGGCTATTAGAGCCCCAAATGGTGCAGCAATTGGCTGTAAAAGTGCATGTGTTGCTTTTAACCAACCACAATATTGTTGCACAGGTGCCTATAATACTCCAGCAACATGCAAGCCAACAAACTACTCGCAAATATTCAAGAGACAGTGTCCTCAGGCTTATAGTTATGCTTATGATGACAAATCTAGCACGTTTACGTGTCCAACTGGGGCGAACTATCTCATTACCTTTTGCCCTTAACTATTCGTGCGTATCAAATGTTTGAGTTGTAATAAGGTTGCTAGAGAATTAGCATTGCATGTTGAGTAAATATTATTCAAAAAGTTTAATATTGAGAAATGATATTGGTTTGTAATTTCAGTAGTTGTTCTTAAATTTTCCAGTGGCATTCAGAAAGCCTGGAATTAATCCTATTTTATTTGTAAATTTGCAGATCACTGAAACTAGTACCAGCAATTCCCTCTAAACTTTGTTATGGTTCTTATTCTTTTTTATTTTTTTAAAAATAAACTACAGTTTATACTGAAGTAAACTTAAATCACAATGCTTAATGGTTGCATGTGTAAATAATAATAAAAGGAGCAAGCTAAGTCTATCTGTGAATTATTTAATAAAATTATATGTTAGCTTTTATCATCATGATTATCAAGTCAAACTAAGTCATCTACAGTTGTAAATTGTCTAGGAATAATACTCTCATATACTGCTGAAAGTTCAATAGACCGGTCAAGAACAACAATTTAGCCGCACTATTTATAAGAAACAGAGATGGAATAATGTTTGGAAGCCTACGTTGATTACCTATACTTCTAGCTTTATTGCAATGCTAAATATGCAGTATTAATGATATACACATCCGACCTTCAAAAAATAATAAATCTTGCCTTACAGATATGCTATCTGAATCTACGACACTTTTATGTATAGCATATAGTGTAGTGCACTTGTTCCAGTAATTTAAAAAAAATAAAATAAATCGCTCTGGAGAATTTTTGTATATTCTGACACTCTTTTGTATCCCTGTTTTCATTAATAATCACGCACCTGCTAAGTCTTGTTATTTTCTCTCTTTTCTTTGTTTTACATCAGTAGCGCAGTCATTTGGAAACTTATTTATATCTTGGTGGGAGATGTTCTTCCGACCCTTAACACGCTTTAGGTGTTTTAGGAATCCATCCTTTTCTTTTGTTCCATGAAAGTTGAGGCTTTCCGTGCCAACATGTTAGGTTCAATCGTCCTTTCGCTATAACTTGCAGCCACATGATAACATGTCATGTTGCATAAATGTTAACCACATCTTCAATTCCAGTTGGCACAACAAGGCTCCTTGGAGACCTGTCTTGAGTAGATGTTTCGAAAGTGAAGGCTTTCCCACTTTCGTTTTGGCAGTGGGGAAATAAATTAAATCTTTGTGCTGCCTGTGGTATAGATATCACACTAGCCAGCAGCAACTTGCAGGTACCTTGCACCAGTTTGCTACTGGATTTTGTCATATCCTAGAACCATGGAATGTTCTGATTTGTTTCATATGTGTGGAAGGATCAGGGAAGGACCAGTAAAAATCATCCACAAAATCCTTTTCCATTGTCCACGCCACAAATTTTTTGGGACAGGATAATCCTTCAGTGTGCTAATGTAGGCTCTTACATCATCTGCAAACAGCCAAAGACTGGAAACATCCGAGCATGCAAGATTTAAGTTAGGCCCCAATTGTAAACCAGCAGAATGAAGCCCATTTTGCAACAAAGAGGTAAACCCCTCCAGTCCCTCCTCCCTGCAGATAGGATGGCCATCCATGAAAAACAACCTCATTTTGTCCTAATTCCTTTCATGGCCCAAGGCCATATGATTCCCATGGTAGACATTGCCAGATTGCTGGAGAAGCGAGGTGTCATTGTTACCATTTTAATCACTCCCCACAATGCCAACAGATTTAAAACAGTGATCGATCGTGCAACTCTGGACTGAGCATTCATGTTTTCCACCTCAAATTTCCTTGTGTTGAAGTCGGGCTGCCGGAAGGGCACGAGAATTTTGATATGCTCCCTTCGATTGATGAGGCACTGAAGTTTTTCAAAGCTACTGTCTTGCTGAAAGAGCAGGTTGAAGAATTGCTCCAAGATTTCAAACCGTTGCCAAGCTGCTTAATTGCTGATATGTGTTTTCCATAGACCACAAGTGTTGCACTAAAATTGCATATTCCTAGACTTCTGTTTCACGGGACTAGTTGTTTTTCTCTGCTGTGCATGCATATGCTAGGAATTTCAAAGGATTTCGAAGCTATAACTTCTGATACAGAGTACTTTGTGGTGCCTGACCTGCCTGATAGAATTGAAATCACCAAAGCTCAGCTTAGGGGCACTGCTAATAAAATTCCTTCTGATTGGGCCAAGATACGGGAACAGATGCAAGAGGCTGAGGTAGAAGCATTTGGGACAGTGGCTAATACTTTTGAAGAACTGGAACCGAATATATCAAAGAATACATGAAAGTGAAAGGCAAAAAGGTCTGGTGTATTGGTCCGGTTTCGTTATGCAACAAAGATGACTTAGACAAGTCTGAAAGAGGTAACAAGGCCTCAATTGATGAACACCAATGCTTGAAATGGCTTGATTCACAGGAAACAAGCTCTGTCATTTACGTTTGCCTTGGAAGCTTATCGCGCCTAGCCACTTCACAACTGATTGAGCTTGGCTTAGGCTTAGAAACATCAAATCGCCCCTTCATATGGGTTATCAGAAATGCATCAGATGAGTTCAAAACATGGCTGTTGGAAGAAAAATTTGAGGAAAGGACCAATAGAAGGGGCCTTTTGATCCACGGTTGGGCGCCTCAAGTGCTAATACTTTCTCATCCATCAGTCGGAGGCTTTTAAACGCATTGTGGTTGGAACTCAACACTTGAAGGAATAACCGCTGGTCTGCCGATGATAACGTGGCCAGTATTTGCAGAGCAATTCTGCAATGAAAAGTTCATTGTGAACGTAATCAAGACCGGAATAAGAGTAGGCGTTGAAGTGCCTGTCATCTTTGGAGAGGAAGAAAATGTGGGAGTGCAGGTGAAGAATGATGATATCAAGATGGCTATTGACAAGTTGATGGATGGAGGAGAAGAAGGGGAAGAGAGGAGAGAGAGAGCTCGAAAGCTGGTGAAATGGCGAAAAGTGCACCGGAGGAAGGGGGTTCATCTTACCTGAACATGACTCAGCTTATACAAGACGTCATCATGCAGCAAGCAGCAAGCCATGGCGGCCAATCTGCAAATGATGCAAAGTAAGATCATGAAAATTCTTCTGAAATTATAGTCCAGTAAGATATAGCAGTTCTGTGTTCCTCTGCGTGGTATTTGCCACTGCAAATTCCTTTGTTAACATCTCAACACTCTCTGCATGGCTGCTTTTTTCTGTTTTATCTCTTTATATTAATAGTTTTTTTTTTTTTTGTTATGTCAGCCGTTTTGTGATGCTCATTCATCAAGGATGAATATCTAACAATTATTACAATAGAAGCATTTGAGATTGGGCATTGGACTAGGATATTTGACAATAATCTTAGGAATGTGACTTTTCAATGTCATCATTGTAAAGTCAAAGAAATGCTTCATTTGAAGGGGATAATTGCGAGTTTGATATCTCGTATTCGTTGCTAATTCAATTCAAATTCCTCTAATTTTATTATTGCAAATTTATAGATTCGTATTTAATTTTTTTAAAATTAATGGTCCAAATCATTTGAAACTAGAGAATGTTACACTCTTGGTCCTTTAAGTTTGATCTGTTAATATTCTTAATCCCCTAAATTAGAATGTTTTGCAATTTTAGTTCCTTGTACATTTGCAACTCAATTAGTAATTAAGATAGAGAGTTAACATAAATGGTTGAAATTGCCAAAACAATTTGAAAGAATAGGGGGAACAATTTTTATTAGAACTAAACTAGAAAATTGAAATTAGATTATTGAAATTATGGGAAAGTAAACATATAGTTTACCTAAACTAAAAAAAAGAAAATCAGGTAATATCATGCTACACCCTCTTCCATTTTTCCAATTAAAACTTTTGAATTTCGAAAGCTCATTTGGAAAGTTGTGCATTAGATGGATAAGTGGTCCCCTATGATAGGAGTCATGAATCCAGTAGTGTTTGGCTAAGTTTTTCAATATTTTTTATAGTTAATATAAAATGATGGTTCTTATTATAAATCAGCAATCAATTTGTTAGAATACAAGCTCCAAGCGCTTTCAAGAATTTTTAGTTAGTTGTAATAACATTCTTATGATTTAGATGGTAAAAAAATTAAAAAAAAAAGTTTGTTACATTTGGAAAATTGAGGTAAGGAGCTTCTAAACGTCTTCAATTTTAATCTTAATAATTTGTCAAACATTCTAAAATATCTTGATAATAACTATCATATTTTATGTCAGAAAATAAAGACAAACACAGAAAGGAACATTATCCCAGTGTATATAACTAACAAGCAATACTTTCCTATCCACGATAGTTCTAGCCATCAACTCTTTACGATTGTGGTTGATAATTGTCGTATGACAACAACCAAACAGTAACAAGAAGCAAACTTTTTCTCGAGATTTATATCACTTGTGAAAAACCTTTCGGAATAAAGCTCTAGTTGAACAAAGCCTTGATCTAGCTCAACATCTCAAAGAATATACCTCCATTATCGCCATGGCCTCCCAATCCCACCAACCTCACTTCATCTTGTTCCCTCTTATGGCCCCAGGTCACATGATCCCCATGATAGACATTGCAAAATTGCTGGCACAACGAGGTGTTATCGTTTCTATAATCACCACACCCCAAAATGTTAATCGGTTTGGTTCAACAATTGGTCGCGCAGTAAGAGCTGGACTGCAAATTCGACTAGTTGAAATCCGTTTTCCATCTGTAGAAGCTGGGTTGCCAGAAGGCTGCGAGAATCTGGACACTCTTCCTTCACTAGACATGGCCACCAATTTCTTTGTTGCACTCAATTTGATACAGAAAGAAGTTGGACAAGTGTTCGAGGAAATGAGACCCCGGCCAAGCTGCCTAATCTCGGACATGGGCTTGCCTTGGACAACCCAAATTGCTGAAAAGTTTCATATTCCAAGAATAGTGTTCCATGGAACTTGCTGTTTGTCCCTTTTGTGTTCACACAACATAAAGGCCTCCCAGATTCTTGATACCTTAGACTCAGATTCGGAGTACTTTGAGGTTCCTAACCTGCCTGATCGGATCAAATTAAGAAAATCCCAGGTTGGAGGTTCAACATATAGAAAGTCAGCTGTCTTGAAAGACGTTACAGATCAAATAAGAGCAGCAGAAAAGACGTCGTATGGGGTGGTGGTGAATAGCTTCGAGGAACTGGAGCCAGAGTACGTGAAGGAGTATAGCAAGGCCAAAGGTGAAAAAGTCTGGTGTATTGGTCCTGTTTCGTTGTGCAATACAGATAGCTTGGATTTGGCTGAGAGAGGCAATAGGGCTTCCATTGATGAGCAAGACTGCTTAAAATGGCTTGATCTGCACGAGCCCAGATCTGTAATCTACGCAAGTCTTGGCTCCTTAGCGCGCCTGACAGCACCACAAATGTTGGAGCTTGCACTTGGTTTGGAAGCATCAGAAAGGCCTTTCATTTGGGCCTTAGGAGGAAGCACATCAGGTGCATTGGAGGAATGGTTTTCGGAGAACGGATTCGAGGAAAGGACTAAAGACAGAGGCTTCCTGATTCGTGGCTGGGCTCCGCAAGTGCTGATTCTTTCGCACCAAGCAATTGGGGGATTCTTAACGCATTGTGGATGGAATTCGACGCTTGAAGGGATATCAGCAGGGGTGCCAATGGTGACATGGCCATTTTTTGCCGATCAATATTGTAATGAAAAATTAGTGGTTCAACTACTGAGAATTGGAGTGAGCGTTGGCGTGGAAGTGCCTGTTAGGTGGGGAGAGGAAGACAAGGTTGGGGTATTGGTCAAGAAGGATGATGTTAAGAAAGCTATAGACTCGCTGATGGACGAAGGAGAAGAAGGACAAGAAAGGAGAAGAAAAGCAAGAGAGCTTGGAGAAATGGCAAAAAGGGCAGTTGAAGAAGGAGGTTCATCTCATTTAAACATGACATTGCTGATTGAAGAAATTAAGGAAATATCAAATCATGGAGGATTAACATGAGAGAACTGCATCAAAATGCAGAATTAAAGCTGGTGTGAGTTAAATGTTTCAAGAGAGTTCTTACTCATAGCAAAACAAGAATAATAAAAACCACCTTGGTTTTGAACAATGTACAAGTAAAAACTTGATTTGCTTTCACCAATAATTGGTGCTAATGCTTGTTTGGGTTATTTGTTTTTCATAGTTTATGTTTTTGAGCATCCTGGAACACAATCTGTCCAAACATTCCCTGTTTTGTTTGGTTACTTCGTTAGGATAGGACGAGCATCATGTCAATAATATTGGAATCTGCAGAGTAAATTCTTGGCCATTCAATTTAATAGCACAATTACAAGTCAAAACAGCCATTAAATCTTCCCAGTTCCGCAGCTATGTGTGCTCTGGTTAGTTGCTTTCAAGGTGTCCTGAATTGATTTTGAGTTGTAAGTTGGGTTGATGTAATTATATCTTTAGGTATTAAGAAATTTATCTAACCCCAATGAAATTTGTCAATGTCTTTCTAATCGCAAAAACTAAATCCCATAAGAAAAGTCACAAATTTCAGATAGAAAATACAAGTGATTCCTGGTTCAGTTTTTCCAATCTTAAGGAGAAAATAGCGACGAGTGTGTCCCATACTATTAGATGAAGTGCAACCTTGTGTATGAACTCATGTCGTTGTCTTCTAGATATATAGACTAGGGCTTTGTTTGTTTTTATTATTTAATGGGTTTTCCACTTTTTTTATTTATTTTAAAAATATAAAATATATTAATTTTATTCAATCTCATTAAAAATAATTTATTTTATTTTTTATTTTCTCACTAAAAATACTTTTCAACTCTATTTTCTCATTTTCAAATTTATTCCTACAAATTGGCAATCAACTTTCCCCTTCAATAACTTATGTTTTCCAATCTAAGACAAAATCTATAATTATTCATTAACTCTTATTAGTATATTTTTATAATTATTTATATTATTAATACAAGAACATCAACTATTTAGCAATTGTAATATCATTTACATAATTTATACGAGATTCATAACTATCTATTAATTTTACTACATCATTGACATGGACCATTCAAAAATCTATTTACTAAAATATTTATTTTACATAAAATATTAATTATGAACTCAAATACTATCAAAATCAATGAATTTATATATATTAAAAATAATTTTATTAAAAATAATAAATTAAATATAATTTTATTTTTATTTTTATAATTTTTTTATTAAAAAATAATTATTTAAATATATCTTTAAATTGACACAAAAATCGATAAAAGTAAATCAACCAATCCTAAATTCCTGCTGAGACTGACAGCTGCGTGTAAGACCAGGACACCTATTACAGGAAAGAAGAAATTGGGCCTCATCAATCAGTTGACAAAAGTCAGAAATATCTTCTACCCAAAAAATCAAGAAGTCAGAAATGCCATGTAAGCCCTTACGTCATGATGCAAAATTATGAAGAAAAAAACTAATCAATTAGTTAATTACGTTTACCTCCTCCTTTATTTAAAATTTACAACACCTCCATTGAAGTTTGCCTAATCAAAATGGTTGTGATTAATTTAGCCCTTAAAAAGAACAGAAAAAAGGATCCAAATATCTAAATAAATTGACTTCCTCTCTAATATCGCTTCCAACAATAGACAGCCGATGACATTTTGTTACACCAATTCTATAAATGCAAATAGGAATTTATAAATATTTTTTTTTTGTGATATTAGGAATTTTTTTTATCGATCTATATCCAAGTTTCGTCCGACTAATTTTGAGAGAAGACGACATTCGTTCCTAATTCGCCTTCCAAGTAAATCACATACAGTCACAACCTATATACGATTGGAGCAGAGTTTTCGATTAAACCTACCCAACAAATCCTTCAATACATCACAAAATAGGAACTTTCGAAGGGACAACACATGCACTCAGATACTCTTTATTAACCTCCAACTATTTTACCGTTGCGCCGTATTCATAGAGCTACATTAGTATTTTTTTCATCACATTAGCAGCTTATAAAAGGTCTAGTTTAGCAATGATGCAAAACTTGAAGGGAAAAATTGATGATATTAAAAGAAGTAAGAGTACAATACGTATTCCTAAATGAAACAAAGAAAGATGCGTAATGGATTTGGATTGTGTTTTTGGATCTTTGCTATTTTTCCTTCGCAACCACAACAGTCAACACATTAATGGCATGTTTGGATAAATGAGACAATATTCGTAATTAATCAAGTGTACAATTCTCTTACGCAGACAACAAAAAGCACTATTTGCCCGTGTTTGTTTTTATTTTTAATGTGCTTGGGTATTCTAATAATAACATCCACTTCCCCACAATAAAAAGGCTTGTGCATTTAGCAGTGCCTCAGCCTCTCAAAAGTCATCATTTCAATGGCCTTGCTACCAGAGCATCTAAACTTCATCTTGATACCATTTATGGCCCCTGGACATATAATTCCAATGATAGACATGGCCAAACTGTTGGCAGAACGCAGTGTTAGGGTAACAATCATAGTTACACCCTCAACGCCACACGATTCAGTTCAGTAATCGATCGTGCCGTTGAGTCCGGACTATCCATCCGGCTCCTCCAAATCAGGTTTCCATGTCAGGAGGCCGGCCTGCCGCCAGGATGTGAAAGTGCAGATAGTCTACCATCTTATGACTTAATACGGAACTTCTTTGTTGCTATCAACATGCTACAACAACCTCTGGAAGAGATGTTAAAAGAGCTGAAGCCCAGTCCTAGCTGCATTATATGCGACAAGCATATAGCGTGGACTGCTGATACATGCACTAAGTTTCAGATTCCGAGGATAATTTTTGATGGAATGAGTTGCTCTAGTCAATTAATAATGCATAGGCTATATGTTTCCAAGATTCATGAGAGTGTTCCTCCAACGGAGCCTTTCGTTGTGCCGGGTTTACCGGATAGAATTGAGTTCACTAAACTCCAGCTGCCGGGGATGTTCAATCCAGGCTCCATGGATGTTGGTGAATTTCGTGAACAAGTGAGGAAAACCGAGTCACTGGCATATGGGGTGGTGGTCAATAGCTTTGAAGAGTTGGAAAAAAGATATTTGGATGAATTTCGAAAGGTAAAAGGAGGCAAGGTTTGGAGTATTGGGCCATTATCTCTTTGCAGCAATGACAACTTAGACAGAGCGCAAAGAGGAAATCAGGCGTCAATCGATACTGAACAGTGCTTGAAGTGGTTAGATAACAGGAAGCCAGGGTCCGTAATTTATGCGTGTCTTGGAAGCCTCAGTCGCCTATCACCGGACCAATTCATTGAGCTTGCTTTAGGCCTGGAATCATCAAGTTTTCCATTTATTCTAGTGGTAAAAGGAGGAGCTAAATCAGCAGAGATAGAGAAATGGATTTTGGATGTGGGGTTTGAGGAAAGAACAAAAGAAAGAGGCCTTCTGATTCGAGGTTGGGCTCCTCAAGTACTGATTTTATCGCGCTCTTCAATAGGAGGATTCTTAACGCACTGCGGCTGGAATTCAACTCTTGAAGGTATCTGTGCAGGTCTACCTATGATCACATGGCCAATATTTGCTGAGCAGTTTCTGAATGAGAAGTTGGTGGTGCAAATATTGGAGACAGGTGTGGGAGTTGGAGCTCAGGCTGTCATACATTTAGGAGAGGAAGAAAAGCCTGAAAACAAGGTGATGTTCAGGGATGGAATTAAGACTGCTATTGAGAGGGTAATGGATAAGGGAAAAGAAGGATGCGAAAGAAGGAAAAAGGCGCAAGTGCTTGGAGAAATGGCAAAGAGATCAGTTGAAATTGGAGGATCTTCTCATCTCAATATTACGCTGCTAATTCAAGAAATCGCTCAACTGGGTAAAATTAAGCAATGATCAGATATGGGCTTAGTATTGAAAATGATCTGTTTTAATTTTTTTTTTTCTGTTGATTAATGGATCGTCTATCGATTTTCATGGCTGTCCATACATCAACTGGACTCTCAATATAATGTTTCCAATCAAGAAAGTGAAGATGTAAAATCAGCAACTAAAAAATGCATTGTTTGCCATTGTTGTTTGTTAAGGTCGGAACTAAAATGCGTTGTTTGCCATTGGGACTCTGATTTTGGGTTCCAAAAATGCCTCTGCATGTGTTGTATTTGTGTGTTGGGGAGCAGGCATTCGTCTTAATCTTCCAGGGATACAAGTGCAGCTGCTTCTAATTATTGTCTTGGACATTCCTAAAAGACAAACGTTTTCAGCCTCTCAGGCTCCCACTTGTTTTTATCTTTATTCCACTTACTTTTCTTTTCTTTTCTTTCTTTTCTGATTTTTTAAAATAATTTGCAAAAATCAACAAACATTGGGCTTGGGCCCGTCTTCCTCAATTTAAGAATGGGTTTAAGTCTACGGAGTAATAGAATAATTGGGCTAATTGCTTTTATCTATTATAAATAGATTATTAGATCTTCTTGTGAACTACTGAGTGCATATTAATTTTATTTCGTTATTTGTTTTGTTAGACACTTTAAGACTCTTCCACACACAAAAATGTTTTTGAATTTTTTGATCTTTGCACTCCCACTGCTTTTCCTCTACACTTAGGTATTGTAAGAATTAAAATAATTAAATCAACCTCAAATAAATTCTGATTAAAATCTGACTATTGGCAGATCTATTATGAGTCTTGCCATCATCACTACCACTACTGGTCTTCAATTTTGGTTTTCAATAATGGAGTTATGCGTGGGAAAACACAAGACTGTCCTTCAACTCCTCACCTCCTAACGTGCATTGCCATAGCATAACTAGTATATGCCATAATTTCATGGAAGTGGAAATTTGGAATATATTTACATATATATGGTTGCAGATCGGGCATGTTATTCTAACGTGGTAGTCGAGTACATAGCTGAAAGCACATGGTCTGTTGTGTGTTACAATTGATCTCTTTCCAGGAATGATTGCTCCATAATGTCCTGAATTAGAACTGATATGTTAAAATGAGCAGATCCACCAGTTTCCATTTTACTCATTGCCATCAGCCTTAACTCTTGAGCCCTGGTTCTTCTCTTTTCATCTTCTTCTCCTCCACCCATCAACATGTCTATTGCATTTCCAACTTGTTCTTTCATCACAAGCACTCCAACTTTCTCTTCTTCACCCCATCTAACAGGGAATTCGACCCCAACTCGTACCCCAATCCTCAGAATCTCCACAATGAGTTTCTCATTCAAAAATTGTTCAGCAAACATGGGCCAAGTTATCATAGGCACCCCCGAGCACACCCCTTCTATTGTTGAATTCCAGCCGCAATGTGTTAAGAAACCACTAATTGCTGGATGGGACAAAATCAGGACTTGTGGTGCCCAACCCTTGATCAAGAGCCCCCTCCCTTGGATCCTCTCCTCAAATCTTTCCTCCAACAACCATTTCTCCAGCTCTTCAAACCTGTCTCCTGTCTTTATAACCCAAATAAATGGATGTTTTGATGCTTCCAGGCCTAGCCCAAGTTCTATTAATTGTGCTGGAACTAGTCGGCACTGGCTGCCGAGGCAGGCATAAAGCACAGATTTTGGTCTCATTGAATCAAGCCATTCTAAACACTTTCTTTCATCAATTGAGGCTCTATTCCCTCTCTCAAATTTGTCCAGTACTTCCCTGTTACATAGAGAAACCGGCCCGATGCACCACACCTTCTTGTTAATGGCCTTTCTGTACTCTTCCACGCACCCACCCTCCAATTCAGAAAAAGTATTTACAACCACCCCATAAGCATTTGATTCAGCCTCTTGCATTTGGTCCCGGATATCATCCAGGTCAGGCAAAGCTACAAATGATCCAGGCAGCTGGGCTTTTGTTATTTGGACGCTGACAGGCATTCCAGGGATGAGAAATG
This sequence comes from Paulownia fortunei, assembly GCA_019321725.1. Taxonomy (NCBI): domain Eukaryota; kingdom Viridiplantae; phylum Streptophyta; class Magnoliopsida; order Lamiales; family Paulowniaceae; genus Paulownia; species Paulownia fortunei. Next base: position 319,903 of record JAGSPU010001568.1, on the reverse strand, counting down.
GCTCTGAATCAGATTTGACAGAAAGGTGAGGCCTGTAAAGCTTCACATTATGTGAACTTAGCAGTGAAAAACAGCACATCCCGTGAAAAACCAATCTTGGGACTTTAAACTTCTTGGCCATTTCAGATGTCCAGGAGAGACACTTGTCAGAAATTATGCAACTCGGCGGGGGTTCATGCTCCATTAAATATTGCTCCAGGGGCTGCTGGAGCTTATCAAGCGCACTGTAGAATTTTCTTATAAGGTTCCGCGAAGGGACGCTGTCAAGATTTTCGCAGCCTGTTGGCAGCCCAACTTCCTGGCAGGGAAATGGGATTTCTATCAGCTGAATATGCAATCCTGCTGCCCGGGCCCGATTAATAGTTTTCGCGAACCGGGACGTATTGTGTGGGGTGGTGACTAAGCTTGTTATAACGCCATGTTCAGCCAATAACTTGGCCATGTCGATCATTGGTATCATATGGCCTTGAGCCAGGAATGGGACTAGCACAAAGTGAAGTTGTGATGCCATGATTCTGATTGGGAAAAAGACTGAAGATAATTGTTGAAATGGGATTTGCAAGTCGAAATTTGTTAGGAAATAGGGGTTTGCATTCTGGGAAACTGCCGAGTCTTTTTAAGTGAGCTTGACTGGGTCTAGATTTTGGAGTTGGGTGAGTGAGAACACACAGAATGGTGCAAACAACTGCAGACTTGACTCCGTCTAGACTGTAGATTGAGTTGATTGAGTCAATTGATCGGCGTACAAGCTGGGGTGAGTTTACTTGTATCTTGCTATCCATCAGTGCCAGCACCGGCCCCGGCTTTCACGCTTTGTATAATTTAAACATATCCTTCTTATCTTGATGGCAGTTTTTGGCTGTTTCTTTATTGGCTTAATTCACAAAAAAAAAAAAAAAAAAACAAGAAATTCTTGTTACAATAAATTTTTTAAATAATCTTATTCAGAATATACTGATGAATTTTTTATAGTTTACATCTGATTTGAGATTGATTATTGCTCTTGAAGTATAAATTATTTGATATTAAATTTATCAAAGGGGACTAAAATGTTTGAGCTTGTTGAAAAGCAACAATTGCTGAGCAAGCAACAGTGGAGTAGTCAATTTAGAACTTAAGACTATAATAAGGAAGAGTACAGACAAAATGATTAGTGGCTAGATACCGACAAAGTCTACCAAGATATCCTAAATTTAGTGTCCTGGAATTTGTATTTCTATTCATTGTAATACAAGTTAAGCTCGAGTTAGACGCCAATTTGGCAAGAAAAATACTCGAAAGGAACAGATCACATCTACGATACAAGCACGTGCCTTGTTTTTTCTTGCCTCTACTCCAAATTTCCAATAATCAAGACATATGTATCACTATCAAAAATTCATTTCTATCCAAAACTATTTGAAATGACATGTAATTAAAATGATAAAGAAGAGAGTACTACTGTCGTCAAGTTAGGGTTTACAGCACATGAAATTTTCAGGAATTGGGTTGCATGACGTGGAAAGATGCAAGGGCTCCATGAGATACAAAAACTGCTCCTGATTTCTGAGTTCTGACTGACCAAGGTGGTCTCCATGTGAGAGTTCATCTCACGTGTTTTTGCCTATAAATTGGTTGAAAAGAACAGTATCTTATTGTTGAAAATTTATTATTCAAATATTGATAATCATATATTATTATAAGAAAAAATATTTAAATTATTTAATTTTAATATAATTTTATTTTTAACAAACTTTTCAATTTTTTTTTTAAAATTTTCTTAAGAAATTTTGCTTATAATCATTTTTATTTTTTTTCTCTTTTGTTTGGTAATTTAACACTTCAAATAAATTTTTTATTTATACTAGTTTCTAACGAATGTCTACCAATAAATAAACAAACAATTTAAAATAACAATTATATATTTGTCAACTAAATTATCACATAATTTTTAATAATTTTACCAATTACCTACCTTACTTATATCAAGAAAAGTCTAAAATTTAGACTAATATGAATTTGATTAAGATTTGAATTTGAAACAATTTTATTTTCTGACAATTATACATATACGATTCAACGCATGTGTCTCACAAGAATAAACCAAAACATATTCAATTAGGCAGACGACTTGGTGGAAAACATGGGTCGGAAGGAGGCGGATCGCTGTTTTGGAGCCGAAAAGAGGACAAATAATCATTTCCTGAGACTTTTTTCTCGTAGGAAAATTTTCCTCAATTTTTTCTTTTCCTTAGTATTTATCTCAGCAATATAACAATTAAAATTATTATTTTTTCTAGTATTTCCTTTGTTTTTTTACTCACAAAAATCCTCACATCAATCAAGATTTTCCAACTTTTCCCAAAAACTCACTCTTATTCATTTATCTTTTAAAAGACGTTGGGCGTACTACCAACGACATCAAGCCCCAAAACCCGGGTTGACGCCGTCGGGTCTATCTTTTTCACGTTGCGCTCCACGCCCCACGGCACCATGCAAGTTGGAGCTGGTAAATTGATTTGGGAACTGGATGCTTCATATTACTTTGAGCTTGGGATTTGTAGACGTCTAACAGAAAAATAATGGTTTTCGCTTTACTGACAGTCGCACTTGCAACCTTAAATTTGTGCATTCTGCATTGAAAGAAATTTAAAAAATTTATGAAAATATTGCCAATGGAACCTTATGTGTATTTTGTAGTAAAAACGTTATGAGTAAATCTGTATTCTCTCCTGGTTTTATTCTTTGAGTGAATCGGTGGCATATATTATTAAATGGGAAATATCAATTATGAAGAACAAAACTAATTAGCAATCAATATTTTCTTTTAATAATTACCAAGTACCAACAATATACTAACTATTTTCCCTTATTTGAAATTTTTGTGAGCTGTCATCTAGGGACTTGGAGATTTGTTACTAGAAAATGTTCCTTGCACTCCATTTGTTGATGCTCATTGAATCATTTCATCACTTAGTATTCCTTTTCGATTTAATGACAAAAAATAAATCGAATATATTACATCCAATCTATTAAAAATTTACACGTACTCAGGATTAGGATATTAAATTGTCCCCTCAAACTCTCTTTGTCTCGCTCTTTTCCTCGTATCTTTCTTTTTTAACTTGCAATTTTTTTTTTAAGTGTGGAATAAATGGAATAAATATTGAAAGATGTCATCTATAATGCACAGATACTTGCAAAAATAATTGTGTTATTGTGTACAGTATTGAATATGGAGAGCTCGGATATAGGAGGATATATATGGTACACTATAGCATATCTGAAAATTAAAAGAACACAAAAACAATGTAATACGATTTTGGTATTAAACACATTTCTTATAAAGCGGGATCCTTTATGCTATTTTATATAAATTAGTAATCAAATTAAATTATTTTAATTTTTTTGGATTATTTCTTTTAATTATCTATCTTTAAGGAGTAATATCTTTACTATCTCTGTTTCTAGTAAAGTATGAGTCTAGACCATAAAAAATGAATTGAGATTAAGAAGCTAAAGTTATTTGAATGAGATCAACATGTAATCTTCTACTTTACTCATATTATTGACGTTGTAATGTTTACCATTTTGATTGACATATAATTTACATGTAAATTTTGGTAATTATTAATGTAAATTTATTTAGCTTCTATTATAATTGAAAAATATGAGGTTTTAGAATACAAATACAAACACATAGAATGAACATAAGTATGGTAACGAGTCAGGTTTAGAATAATTTGTCAAAACTTGAGGTTAAATCAACTAAAAATTTTATGGACTCGGATGGTTTACCAAAACTTAAAGAGTCAATCAGCTAAGATTTTTATGATCCCAATTCGGATTTGACCGAGCTCAAGACCTGATAAATGACCCGTTATATTTTTTTATATTTAAAAATTATTAAATTTTAAAAACTATAACCATAACTTTCAAAAAGTGAAAAATAATTTTATTAACCAAAAATAACTATTACAAATTTATATGTGCATATTTTAATTTTAAAAAATATATTTTCAAATATATTTATTACTTTTATATGTATGTAAAGTATACACTATTTATTATTTTTTTGATATGTATGTTTTATATGTAAGTATTATGTAGTATACTTATATATATATACACATTTACGTACATAATAAATCAAAAAAATATATAATAGTCAAGTTCGAGTTCAAGCAAATGCTAAGCAGGTCCAAGTTTACCAAACCATTGCCATCCATAATTGGGCAAACTTAAAACATGAATTTAAAAACACAAATCTAGAATTTGTTATTGTTTAATTTCATTTCAATTTCAATTTCAATTTCAATTTATTGCTGTATCACCATGTGTGTGTGCGTGTACATATATATATGTGTGTGTGTGTGTGTGTGTGTGTGTGTGTATAGATGTATCTCATCCTTGTCGTATCCGTAGTTTTGAAAATTACCATAACATTATTGCAATCTATACCACATTCATGTCACCCTATCCATATCATTGCATTATAAATATCGTTCAGGTAAGATGGAGTTTACATAAGATGAATTCTTTCTTGTATGGAGTTGCTTACTAACAATTGTCAGTAGCAGAAAAATGGCACTTAAAGATATCAAAATCTTTGATCGCAGTTGACAACCAGCAGTTGAGCAGGGTAAAATGATAAAGGAAAAACATACACAGATCCCATATAGCTAGCATTATGTACATTCACATCCATCCTGTCCAAACAAGATACAAGAGTATATATGTACTGGGCTTCAAATAGATAAAAAGGTACTTGGGATTGGGAACCACCATTACCAGAGTACCACCTCCCCAACCAGCCAAGAGTTATTTACAAGCAGCAAAAATCAGAGGGGAAAAAGAAAAAATGAGACCTTGCCCTCCAATCTTTCCCTAATAATCTAAACTTTTTACAATTTAACCATTTCCCGCCAGGCATAAAGCCCCTAAGGTGTTTCCTATTCCTTCTCACCTACTCATTTCAACTAATTTTGCAACTTCTTGATTCAGTCTGGAATCTAGACAAAATATCTTAATATAAGAATATAAATAAAAATCAATTTACACCAACCCATAAAGCCGCTAAGGAAAATGGCTTAAATGGCTGTGCTTTCCTGATCACTGCAAGGGAACATCAGAATCTGCTTCATCATGATTAATAATTCGACATTTTGGAACTGCTTTTTCTAACATAGACGTCCCTTGAAGGTTATCATTTGCCAACAGATTTTTCTGTAATTCAAAAGCTGCAAAATACAGAGGATCAACCAACAATGACAGGTTAAAATATGTTGCGGTAAATTTTTTTGGTTCTCTTTTAAGGGGAGGGGCAAAGGGTGTGGTGCAGTTGGCTGCTTGCATACCTGCTCTGGTGGTATCTTTTCAAATCCAAACTTCTCTGTCCAAATTGACTTTGCCTCATCGGTTGCTGGGAGAACAAAGCTTTTGACGTTCAAAAAAGCAAGCAATTTCTCTATGCACGAGTAAAGTATTTGAAAGTATCCCTGCAAAGACATTTCAATTCCATCAGAACAAGTGCTAAACCAAATCCCAACACAAAAAAGAGAGCAGAACATTTTTGCTGCAGACACAACCCCTCCCTAATTTGACCACGTTTTTAAGAAGGGCTATGCATATTATTTCCATGTTTACATTTAATAATCAAGTAGTTAAAATATCAAAGTCGAGAAATAATAAGAATCGTTCACTGCTCAGGTTCATCTGCTGCTTTTTCTTTGCCTCACCACCATTTTTACATGGCATCACAAAAGCAACAAATATACCAAATTACAATACTCGGCCATCTCCACCCAGTTCATGAAGAAGAGGCCAGTCAACTCATAATTTCACCACTTACTTCCAAAACTAAAAGCCATGATGCAAAATAACAGCTGTTCCTCAACATTTAATCGCATGTTTGGATTCGCTGCCATTAACCCAAACCTCTAATAATCCGCCATCAAATGATGATTCAAACACCAAATGTATAAAAATCTTCACCATTTAAAACTTTTTTCTGACTATTATGAGGTCAACCATTATTATATCTGTTAAAGTTTTTCAGATCCTGGTACTTCTGTTGTAATCTCGACTATTTATGAGGTCAACCTGGTAATGTTTTTCCCATCTTGGTACTTCGTAGTATAAAGATCGACTGTGTCTCATAATTTTGCATAAGGTGGCACCAAGGCTCAAAAAAATGAACTAAACACGTAGCAGTGGAAACAGCTAAGTCAAAAGCAAAAGATGGAAATGGCTCCAAAGACAACAATGCAGTGGTAATGGATGGAAATGGCTTCAAAGACAACAATGCAATATTAATGGAGTTAGTCGCAGGAGCTCCACTGATGATGGGAGGTAGTGCTTGGTGAGAAGATGCAAAGTGATTAAGGGACCAAGATGGTAATGGGCTTGGTAGTTGGTGTAATTGTGAGAAGAGGATGAGCAATGAACTCTGCAAGAGGGAGGAGTGTTTCTATCAGACATAAGAGGCCAGAAACTTTCGTAGAATAAAACAACACTGAAGGTGCTCTTGTTTGAATACATTCATGGATTAATCTAACAAGGGGCGGTTTTCAGGAACTCGGTGTTAAAATATAATCTTTTGGGAAAGTGCTCATGGCTCAGTTCCAAATGGAAGAATCGGATGTATGTATACTTAAAAAGCATAGTATGTCAAACTCCCTCTTGCCATAGCAAGTACCTATTACAGGAGGTTGGAGCACAGGGCAACATAAATACCAAAAAACCAAAAAGATAAATACATGGATGATGATCAAATTTGTCCCACAGTCATTCAATTCAGCAACTTGGACTCAGTTTTAATGACTTTTTTAGTTCTTCCTATATAAAGATTGTTGGCAATAAGACAGTTGATGACTTCAACGCCAGCAAAATGAAGTCAATTTGGACCACATAAATTTAAAGGGAAACCCCTACATATAGAAGATAAGAAGGAATGGAAATGCATGTTATATTGTGCATGTGGAAGAAAACACAGGTTTTATAATTTATTTCATTAACCTTTACAATCAGTTGGACGAGGCAAAATAGTTACAAAATCATCAATATGCCAAGAAGCATGAGATCAAAATTTAGGAACCACCAAGACCCAGACAACCAAACAGAAAAGAGTACGAGCAAAATAAATCATAACTCACATTTGAGATCGCAGAGCATGGAGCACAAGAAGCCATCTAAAGGATAATAACCTTACAGTGTGTTTTCCAACCATTTGACAGGATTTAGAGAGATTTGGAATTGTAGATCTCATTTAGGCATTTGAAATGAGTAAATTAAAATGAAAAAAAAAATTGATGGGATACGACTAAAAGATCTATAGTTATATGAAATCCTGTTGAAAAAGGGGGAATTAATGGATGTGGATTTGTAAGTAATAAGAAGTCTTCTGGCGATAACATTTAATTTAAGGGAAAAAAAAGTACATAATCAATTCCAGAACCTTAAAAGCTTTGCTAACTCCAAATGTGAAATTTGAAATTTTCAATCCAATTCCCTTCCTTTCCAACTACAAATCTAAATCTCATTCTTAATCCATGCCAAACATAGTGCTAGATAAACGAAATTTATTTTTATAAAAGACGGCAAGCAATTCCATACATAAAACTATGGAATAATTTATTCCAAATCAATCAGAAAAGAACAGTGCGAATTAATCAGAAATCAGTTGAAGCTTCTAAAAGTTGCATGGTCGAAACTTCAAATCTCATTGTTATTCCTTATATTTTTCCGGCTGTAAGGAAGGGGGAATAGTACAGTAGCTCTTGCAACAATTTCATGAACTCTTTAAATTACTTAGGCACCAGTTTAATCTGTTGCAAAACTAAAAACCAAGGAAATATAATAATATACAAAGTACACAGGAGGAGTGAAATAACTTACCTTGCCTTGATTACCAATGCGTGTTGCAGCCAATGGGAGTTCAGCAATTTCTTGTCCAAAAATCCGAAGGATCCCGGCTGATACAACTGTTGAGCTGCAAGATTGGCAAAAGTTCTTGACCGCCAAGAATATACTATCAATAACCAAGAAAATATATGAGAGGTAGACATGGTCCTTACTTTACCGTCAAAATAGCACAATACATTCCACTGAAGTCTTGACCCCTTATATTCCTCCTGAAGAGATAAAGAGAGACAGAAAAACACAGAAAGGGAGGAAGAGCAAGAGAGATATCATATGAGACGACATGATAGAACACTACAGGCAAGAAATGAAGCCATGTTCAATAGAAGGCAAAAAAGCAGCCGTGCATACCCATAAACCAAAGATGGAATGAAGTCACGTCCAGTTTCTGAATCCACAATTGGGTCAAAACAATCCTGGAAAACAAGTTAATAAACAACTGCAATGATCAAAACTTAAGAGAAGAAAAATATAGATATATCAGCGAAGGTCTGTAAAATTCCAAACATAAAAATAGGGTAGAGAAACAGTCATGAGAAGCAATAATACCAATCTAAATCAGTGAAAAATGTTAACCAGAAAATTCCAGCTAGAGAAGATTATTTTCTTTCCAACTATGACCATAGCCAGTTCCGGTACCATTTATCAGAGTAAGTGATTTTTCTTAAGCATGCATCAGTAATTCTAAAGTTACCTTTCGTATCAGCTTAAGAGTTTAACTCAAACCTGGATTGAAAATATCCATCTTTTTCATAGTTCTGTAAGTTACAAATACCAAATCGATTCCATAAAGCAAAATATTTGATGCTGAAAACATTTTATATCAAACCCTGCTTAAACTATTTGCAGGGTTGTGATATTGACCAAAGACAATCTACATATTAACAGAGGGAAATTTACTGAGAACTATTAACATCAAATTACAATGCAAAAATTCTCACATGAAATATAGCTACAGCCTGCGACAGCAACACCCTGGTTTCCCGAGACGTGATTTTCCCATTCAAAAGTCTCCATCTCACATCAAAATCAGTATCAGAAAACATGTCTTTTCGATTTGCTTCTTCTTTATAATGTCCAAAGAAGAATCAGGGAGCTTTTCTGCACCAGCATTCAGCAAATTCTGCAGAGCAGAATATATCCACTTGCAATTCGCAGAGCAGAACCATTTTCCTTTCGGAAGTTCCTGTACACAGGGGCATAAGGATTTACATGATGCAAGAACGTTGAATAAAATGCTAAATAGGAGATAATAAATCCTTCTATTGAATGTGCTCACCTTTAGATCAGCCAACTTGCATTTTTTCAAACAGCCCACATGATATTCCTTTTCGCACTGGGAAATATGAAATCCTATTAGCTTAGTGTATTGCACATTACAATCTAGGAGATAAAGGCATGAAGAATACCTGATCACACAATATAACAGTGCGTGGACCAAAACCAGATTTACTAAAATCATAGCCTCTGCAAACAAGAAAAAAAGTCCATATATAAACAAACAATATTAGCTACAATCTTAGTTCTTAATTCTCCGTGAACCAAACATCATAGCATAAACCTAGGCATCAATGAGGTTAGTTTTTATGTGTTTTACCTACAGATCACACATGCTATTACTTCCGCTTCTTCCGGGTTCTTGACAAGGCGAATGCAACGGTTTGTTATTTGCTCTATTGGATCAATACCCGACACTCTGCCGGCCGCAACAGCATTGGCATTCCACTCAACGAATCTTTCCCTCTGGAACATGTTCTGGCAATATGTGCAAAACCATTTACCACGAGGGATGCTCGATAGGGATGCACATTCTGCATTGTAAGATAAAGATACAAGATAAACATCATCTCATTAGGAGTATGACAAATTGTTAACCTCTAATATGTAAAGAGCATTTTTCAAAGAAATTTCCAAAATTATTTGAGAAACCACTGCCTGAACTAGAAGCAGGTGCAGAAAAACAGAACCAAGCTGAACCCATCTCTTATCAGCCGTACATGGAATCTCAAGTTGGTATCAGGCATTATGCTAGCCTGTTATTCATGTTCTGATCTTTAAAACCAGTGGCCATTGAGAAAAGATAAAACTATTTTGCTAAATACATGATGTAGAAGTATCAATTCAACAAGCAATTCGATGGACGGGGATAAAGATATTTTTCTATCTAACAGATGCTGCATGCTAAACCGTCACTGCTTCAACATACATACAACAATTTTGAAAGAATACATGTCAATATTAAACACAAGCACATACAAAAATATATGTTCGAAATAATATACATCGATGAAAGCTGCTAATCTAAACAGGTAAGCCAGCCACATTGATCCACAAATCACATTAAGTTTTCAGGAAAAGCTCTTTCCCAAATTATACCAAAAATACCACTTGGAATAATATTTCTTTTACTATACAACATAATCATCAAATATGGATCAAATTTATTGTTCTTCAAATTTCCATGGAAGATCTCAAATATTAATCTCCTATGGTCCAAAAATAAAAGCACTGTGCCTCTATCCAGTAACAAGTTATCCACCAAGATAAACTCAAGTCAGGTATGTATAAATTTCCTCTTATGATGCTAAATGCTTGTAAGATATGCATTGGGAATAACAAAAGAGCCATTTTCTTTACTTTCACTATAACTGAGAAGGTAAAGCTTTCATGTTCAGACAGGTCAAACTCCCTCAAAATTATAAAGCACATATGACTGATGGGGGAATTTGTACACACAGCAGAGCAATCAAAGCAGTCAACCAAATTGCTGAATTATTGAAAAAACTGATACAAGACAGTTTGAAATTGCAATGAAACCAAACAAGAATATGGGTTTAACAGGAAATTTTCAAATGACAAAAAGAAGTTTCATCAAATAGAAGAAATATATAACATCTAGCTTAGCATATTATAAACCTAACCACCTTTGTGAAAGGCCCTTGGACAGCCATCACAAAGCACAAGTTTCCCACCATCTGCGCAAATGATGCACAAGTCATCATTGTCTTTCGAAGAACACTTCCTCCCTTTTAACAGAGAGACCGCAATTCATGGAGGGACACTCCATTAGATGTATAGATATACATATAGCTGCAAAATAAAAATAAAAAATGATGGCATCAGGACTTAAAACGCAAACAGAAAAAGGTGTTCAACAAATGTTGATGATTCAAAGAACAGAAAAGACCCACGGTTTTCGACGGGAGGCCCATCCAGCATGAGCTTCAAACTGAGATGGACTAACCTGTTCATAGTAGGAAAATTAAATAAATACATCTTAAAAAATCAGGTATTTCAGATGCAAAATCAACATTGTTACCAAAGTGCTACAGCAACGGCAAATTATTCCCGATCCCATTTTATAGCCATCTCGTAATTTCTACAAACAGATAATCAGAAGATTACGATGCTGAAATAGCAAAAAGAAACAATAAATATAGCATCTTATAAAAACCACCTTGCCATTAGAATAATAAGCAACTTCAGTGCCATCTGGTAATCCACCATTCTCAAAGACCAGTTTGTGCATCCTCTGATCTCTGAGTAGAATGACGGCAAAAGACCATTAAGATTTTCGAATATGCCAAAGTGATTAACTATAAAGAATGCACAAGTGATAATCAAAGTGAATTGTATCAACTTTTTGGTTATCTTTGATGAACTCTTTGATTGCACAGAGACACATGGAGATCCACTTTTTAAGGACTTGGAGAGTGACATAGTATTTGACAACCTGAAGCACCAGGATGGAACAATTAGATAGAAATTTATTACTGGAGTACTTATATCAAGATACATAAAAAGAATAGGCATAAGCACCAACTTCTTTAAGATCTTTCTTGTAGTCTTGTTCTTCAGTGAGCCATGCAAGGAAGTACTACCATTTGAAGAGGGATCAGAATACCTCACCAAAGTACTTCCGGGCGACTTTATGGCAGAAGCTGGTTGTGACAAGCTTAGCATGCCAAACATGAACACATCAGAAAAGAAGGATATGTTTAAAAGGTAAACATATCCACTTAGTTTAAGGCAAGTAATGGAAATATAATCTCCCTACACAAAGTTAAAAAGAAAGCATAAAAACCCACATCTTTGTTATCTTCCATTGGCCCTTCTTTCTTGTTGCACCCCGCAATGAGGATTTTCCAGTAGATTTTGTATAAGTCGTCAATTCTGAATGCCTGAAAATGGGAAACAAATTTATTCTCTCTTCCTGGCAGTCAAAGGGATAAGCAATCCAGCAGCAAGGAAAAAGCAAATAAAATACAAACTTTCTCTTTTTCCTCCCTTGACGACCTCTTTTTTGGGGAGTGTTATGCACTTCACCATTTTCAGACATTGCCAAGCCTAAAAGTGGCTCCAAAGGCCTGAAAGAGCCAAACCAAAAGATATTAGTAAGAATTAAGAAGACAAATCCATAACAAGTTCATATCTACATGTTTGTAATTTATAAACAACTTAAGTTGACTAAACTCAATAACTACCCTATATTTACAGAAGGAAGCTACAGACACTCAAATAACATATTATGAACAGATAGTTACTGTTCAACTTTAGGCAATGACATCTCAAAACTAAAGGAAATATGAGCTAAGCGTAGAGGCCCCTTACAGAGTCTAAAAGCTAGTGGAATATCAAGTATAATTTAAACATTTGCATTTTCAGGCCTCCAGATTCTGCCAAAACGCCTAAAAAAGCTTTAGTAGGTCCGGGATCTCACTTCACTACCACCTGGCTATATCTATAGCATCTGGTGATCATTAATGTTACAACACACAAGCATCATTTATCTTAAAGAAGCATGAAAAGCAGAGGAGAGAGATAGAAAGTAAAAAACAATCAACTAGATTGTATTCTCAACAACACTTCCGTCATGCGTCAAGTGTGTAAGAAGTTGCCTACATGTCAACAGTTCATGCAAAAAAGTAAGAGCCAATGAGTAGGTTCCACCAACCAACAAGAGTTTCAGAGAGAAAAATACACTGCAAAAATTACTTGTACAGAAAAAATACCTTGATTTCACACATTCTGCATCAATTTCTGAATTTAGGATAATCATGCAAGAATCGCAAAGTGGTTCCACCTTTGCAGCTGATGTTGCAAGAAATGACCCTAGGAACCACAGAACACCAAGCTGTCTTTTAAATGTGATTACAGCAAACAAACAGGAAGGTTATAAATAATTAACAAAACAAATATATATATATATATAAATACTCAAAACTAAATAATAGAATAAATTAATAAACTAAATTGCTCACCCTCACAATTCCGACATATGACAGATTCCTTCACAGGCATAGGGCCAATGAAGTTTTGTATTGTTTCTTCTAATGATTTTACAGAAGATTTCCGGCATTCTTTGACCACGTCCAGGAGGCTATTCCCATTCTCTAAGCATATATACTGTGATGCACGTCTATATGATTTGCAGGCATGGATCTCAAATTGACAAGGTGGAACTACCTATACAGATTAAAAATATCACTGATCTTGGAGTCAAGTGCTAGGCGCATGATATACAAAGCGATAAAAGCCACACTTTGATGAGTAACTAAACAAAAACTCAGAATTGAGTACGCACCCGAGCTCCCTTGCACAAACTGCAAGAACAGAGGATTCCAGCATCTTTTATGGTTCCACGTAGGGGGAATCCCTAGAAGGATGTTAAAATCAGTTGAGACTCTTAAAGAAAACTTTTAATATATAACATGGTGCTCATATAGTTTTACTAGACACAAGAAGCAGAGGAAAATTATAACTGGATGACACAAGAATTAGAGGAAATTTATCACTGGAGCTAAGTATAATTTCTTAATCAGTAACATCGAGACAAGAGTCATATTAGAAAAATTAAGAGAACAATCCCCAATCTCGACTCTATACAAGTTCAGCAAGTGCGGAAATGTTTCAACTAGACCCTGCTTCCATGAAGTCAGATTTACGTGATATGTTCATCTTGCCTTTTTCATCACATGACAACTTGTCTGGGACTAGGCATACAAACATCACTATATTTTGATATTAAACCAACATTGCTAGTGATATCCTCATTACTCATAAACCCGCTGCATTCACCTTTGCCTAGCTATTGTATTAGCTAAAAATGATTGGTGCAATATAGGATATTCAATTCCTCATCTATTCAGAAAAAAATCTTCGAAGCAAATTAGAAAATGCACAAAAGCTTCTTTTTATTTTTAACACTCCGCTTGGATCTTGGATTTGTGAGCGAGGAAAACACTACAAGAATTGTTTCCCATTGTTTAATTCTAAAGGAAAATACAAAGGAAAAACTTGTATGTGAAAATTATCAGAGACATTTGTAACCTTATACATTTACTGTATCACCTTTTCCATGATTTTCCATTTTTATGTTTAAAAAATTTTCACATATTTTTATAAATTACACTTACTCTGTAGAAAGAATATTAAGGAAAACCAGTCTCGTTGATTTTGCTTTTCCTTTTGACTTTCCACCATCAAATCACAAATCAAACAGAGTGTTAAGCTCAAGTAGTATTATGGATTTTATTGAGCAAACACTAAGGAAGGCTTCTTTTCTTTGTTTGGTTTTAAAGAAGTACTAAAGAACAGCTTGAACTATTATAGTTATGAGACATGTTGGCTAATATATCCATTATCTTCATTTCTTTTTTCATGGCATTCAACTATTATATGGAAAATTTTAAAAATCATATTAATTTTTGAAAAAAGGAAAAGATGATGAAAATTAATTTTTACATATTTCACTTCACCTTTACCATTAAACCTAGAACAAATGAAGCACTACTCTAGTTGTTTGGAAAGTGGGATGAGATTCTTTCCTTCTTTCGGGAAGAGGGATGGAAGGAAAGTTAGTTTAACAGACCTTCCCCCACATCCTCCCCCTACACCTATATATAAAAAGAAATTTTATTCTGACATGCAGCAAACACATTCAAGTGTAATGTCAAGATCAATAATATTACTAATTAATTATATGTTATTATGACAACTAATATAACAAAATGATGATCATGATATAATAATGATAATAAATAATAACAACAAAAAGAGTAATAGCCATTAAAAACAACAACAATTAGAAAAAGACGACGACATATAACAATAATATAATAAAAAAAATAATAGTAATAAGAACTATAACAATAATAATAACAACAATCTAGCGATATCAGTAGTCCTAGTAGCAAAAATGAAGAACTATAACAATAATAATAACAACAATCTAATGATATGAATACTCCTAGTAGTAGTAATAATATGATGAGAGCATAACAAAAATGATAACCACAACAACAAAAAAATACTAATAAAAAAATGATTGCTGTGTGTAGTACCCTCTTGCCACCATTGTAGAAAACCGGATATCCTTCCAGTAACCCTGTCTCAAAAAGCTCTCTAACTGTTGTTGGCCGCCCTTTTATAAGGATTTTCTTTGACATCTTCATCTCCATCTTCCTTGTCTTCGGACTACCCAACACCGTCAATTTTTCACTCACCAATCCATCAGCCTCCAAAATCACCGTGTCCCTTAAATTCTCGGAATTCCCATTCTCCATTTCAGAGTCCTCGTCCTTCGACTTAAGCACAGAACGCGTAAACCTCCGAGCCATCGGCTCCTCCTTTACTTCAATTTCCATCATCTCCCCTCGCTCTCCCATCCGTTAGCCCCCGAGGTCCCTAAATTACACTTAACTCCAACCACATTCACTGCATCACCACCACTAACTACAACTTCACCATTCGAACTCACAGTCTCCGCAGCCTTAACTAAAACTCCCGAATCACCCTGGAGTTTATCCAAATACCCAAGTCTACCCACGCTTCTACTCTTCAACCTCTTATTCCTCGTATAAACTGCAAAACCATTCGCCTCACTCGGCCTAACCCTAGGCACATAGCAGTGATCCATCCAATCCGAACCGTTCAAATCGGGTCGTGCCGGATCACTTGATCCGGATTCTGATTCGGACCCCTTCAACTTACCCGAACACTCGATTTCGAATCCCGATTCGGGCTCCATTACCGTTTCTTCGTCTTTTTCCTCGAGTTCTTTGAATTCACTGATGCTGCGCTTGCGAACACAGCAGCAGAGAATGCAAGAGAGAGAATTCTGGTTATGGATCTGCGGAAAAGAGAGAATTCAGTTGCATGCATAGAAGGAAAAAAAAAAGTTTTTAATTTCGATTTTAATTTCGGTGGGATAGGAGAGAAAAATAGAGAGATTGAAACCCTATAGAGAGTGGAAGAGGAGAAAAATGGCAGTGAAATAAGATTGTGAGAGAATCTTTTGGTTGAAAAATAAATAAAAATAAAAATTATTTAGGGTGAATTGAATGAATTGCTACTGTACAGTGTACTCCTGCTTTACGGGTCCGTCATCCGACTCTGGACTCCCTACAATGCTATTCCCTGCGGTGCTCTACTATTTTAATCTAAATTGCTTCAAATTAAGGATGATTTCAGTTTGCCCTCTCAACTACATATTTGGTGTCACTTTACTTCATCAAACTATGAAAATATATATAGTTTGTCCCTCCAACTTAAGAGATACTCTCTCCTTTTTAAAATTACTGAGTTTAAAATTAGAGTAAAAAAAGTATACATTTCATGTATTTTTATTATTATTCTTAAAAGTAATTATTGAGAGTTAGAATATTATATCATTACTTTAATTTATATGATGAGTTTGAAAAAAAATATTTAAGAAAATAAAATTATATTTTGGGATTTTTGAAAAAATAAAAGCTAACTTGAGACAAATAGAGTATAATTTATTTTTCAATTTAACCCTCTTTTCACCATGACTTTTTCATATGTATAGGAAAATATTGAAGTTAAAATAATAAAATTTTAAAATTTTATTTGCACTTAATAGTATAAATCAACTAATTTAAGCTAAATCAATTATAAAATGATATAGTTGGATTTTATATTTATTTTTATTATGTAAAATAAAATGATTCTTATTTTAATAGATTAAAATTTTATTTTTGATTATCATAAATAATCGTTAAATAATTAATACTTCTAAAAATAAGCTTGAATGACATTTAAACAAAAAAGGTACTTTTACCCTAAAACGTATATAGGAAATACATAGGCATACGAAACAGTCTTCTCAAATAAACTTAAAAAAACAGCACCGTAAAAAAAAAAAAAAAAAAAAAAGATGCCTCCCCACAAAAAAGTACCAAACTAGCGTCTATTTATTAAAATTATAGGCATTTTTAAAGTTGTAAGACCTCGCATGAGGCTTATGCCGATCAAATGTAGAAATGTCAAGAAAATTGTGAGTCTTGTGACATATTCTATATTTTCATTCTCAAGTTATTCTTTTTATACTATTTCTTTATATTCCAAACGATACTTTACACTAACATTAAAATTATATTACTATATTACTTACTGAATGAATAGTTATAATAATTAAAAAGTAATTTTAAGAGAGTAATTACAATATAAAATTTAGCTATATTATTTTATAATTGATATTTTGAAATCAATTACTTTATATTATGAAGTTCAAATAATACTTTAAAAGTTTTAATATTTTAACTTTAAATTTTTCAAATATCTTAAAATAGGGGTAAAATAAAAATATTAAATTTTATTAGTTGGATGGGCAAAGTGTATAATTTTATAGTTTGAGGTGGCAAAGTAGTAGTATGCATATAATTGAGGGGGGCAACTGTGAAATTAATCCTTAAATTGATCAGACATTTTGTGGGTTAGTATGCAGTCGCACACGTTTTTGGGCTGACGGAGATTAATAGATTATTATACGATTTTAAGACCTATTAATTGGATGTCATAAATTATTATAGTTATGCTCGTCCAAGAAATTAAAAGACATAATTATAGCACCACACGTTTTATAAAACTTAAAATAATAAAATGTATATAATTTTGCATTAAGTTGGGGAAAGAAATGAGAAAAATAATGTGAATTTGAAAATTTTGAAACATACCAATTTATTATAGCAATATAATACTTGCGGCATGCAGGAAGAATTATTTTGTCTTGTTACATTCCGAATATATTTTATTGGTAATTTTGTGACAAATTAGCAATGAGATACAGTACATTTTTGCAATATTGTAAAGTCCAAAACTATATGGTTAATTGTTATGAGAATATGATTGGTAAAAAAAAAATTCTATCCAACACAATAGTAGGAAGTTACATTTTCTAAATTTTTTTAGGATTAATTTTACTTTACCCTCTATTATTTAAGTATCACTTTATTCCATTGTATTCTCGTTTTGTCTCATCTTATCCCATTGTACTCTCATTATCTCACATTACCCCTTTATACTCTAAAAAAGTTAATCAAATTACCTTTATGTGTTACTTAGAGTAAAATTACTTTAAAACGATCTAAAATTATTAAACTTATATTTATATTCTAATAATTTTTAAACTTAGTTAATTAAAAACACTTAACATTAAATTCATTTATTTTTAATTTAATATAGTTCCTATTAAATTACTATAAGTCGAATATTTTTTATTAATTAGTACAATTTACTTATAATTTCTTTACTCATTAAAAATCTAGAAAATATATAAAATATTTCTAAATAATATTTAATAAATACGTAATAAATTTTTAATTATGATAGAATTATCATAAGTTCATAAAAACTATATTAAAAAATAGTCATTATAATTAAGTATTAGTAATAAAATTAAATACCAAAATGACTATATTTTTTTAAAATTGAACATAGTATCTATTAAATTACGATAATTTCAACTATTTATAATTTATTTAATAATATTAAATAAAATCTAAAAATGACTTTTCTATTTCAACATTTTATTTTATGAAATTTTGATATTTTCATTAACAATGAGAAATTTATTATTAATATTTTATGTATTTAATATATTTAAAAAATATGTTATATATTTTTATATTTATGATAAGTAGAAATTTTAAGTAAAACATATTAGTTAATAAAAAATATCAAAGCATAGAAATTTTATATAAATTATGTTAATAAAAAAATAGATATTAAAATTTATGTACAATAAATTTTCAAAATGAATGTAATATTAAGTGTTAATTGATTAAGTTAAAAAAAAAATATAAATAAAAGTCTATTAATTTTATAGTATTTTAAAGTAATTTATATGTAAGGGTAATTTAGTTAATTTTTTAGAATACATGGGATAAAGTGAGATAATGAGAGTATAAGAGGTAAAGTAAGATAAAATGAAAACACAAAGAGGCAAAATGAGACTATTGAAAATATAAAAAGAGTAAAGTGATATTCAAAAACAGTAAAATGAGATAAAATGAAATTAACTATTTTTTTATATAATTAATTTTTTGTCGTTTAACTTTGACAACATTCTCGCACATTCTCCACTGTCACTGCTTAAAAAATATTTGCCTATAATTTTTTCTCAAAATATCGAAAATAACACATAAGTACAAGTCAGATATAACAATGCAAATCTGTTAAACAATAGTATTTCTACCATCATCTCCACTTGCATCACCAACATTCTAAAATGGCATTATATGGGGTTGCTATCTCATTTTATACTTCTTTGCCTTGCGTTAATAGTCCTCCGAATTTCCAAAGACACGAGAAAAAAATATTGATATTATTACATGATTTTAATTTTATACATATTAAAAAAAAAATTGATACTGGAAGTGATTATCTAATTTTTCGTGTTTCAGCATGTTAACCAATGAATCAAATCTTGATTATGATACATGTATAATCATTTTGGATCATTTAACATCTTTCAACTCTTATGAGCTTGATTATATCCAAGGGCACCCATTTAATCCCCATACTAGACCAAACATGTCACTTACCAGCGACTTAACAATATTGTGCAAAAGTAATTTGATGGCCATGTGAAACTAAAAATATTGAAAATCTTCAAGCATTCAATATGCCAATCTCTTTCCCCTATTTTTTTATTTTTTGTCTGGGTGGGGGGGATGGGATGGGGGAGTTCATAATCATTTCAATCTGCATTATGGGCATTGCTCAGTGAAAGGTCAAAAACAGTCTTTCTATATATAGACAAGAATTCCAATGGATTTCTGTAACCCAAAAAGAAAAAGAAGAGAAAGAAAAGAAAAAAAACCCATTCAGTACTCACTGGGGTTCACTAGACAGTTATCGCATCCTAGGTTGCTGACCATACAGTTGACTAGTCTTGAGCATATTGGGGATTCAGTATAAAACAAAAATGAAGAATAATTTTGCAAATAAATAAACGAAAATAATAAAATATCCTCTCTTTTCCTTTTTTTTTTATTGTATGTTGCACCAGGAAACTCTAGATGGCGCAAATCGCAATAGTTACCCTTAAATATGACCCTACCAACCATTCTTGATAGTTGTTGGAAGTTAATGAAATTTATGGTGTTCTGTATCTTGTGGGATTTGAATTTTAAACATTTTAATTGTGGTGGTGAACAAAAATTGATTCCCTGTAGAAGAAATCCACGTATTTTTCTTTTGATGGTATTCACATGATAAGTAATATCACTTTATCTTTAAATTAGAATTTTGAGAGTGGTGATTAATTCTAATATCAATATAGTGATAAAAAGAATTAATCAAATATCAAATGGAAGAAAAAAGATGTTTTGGAAGGAGGAGGGAGGTGACGGCTCCGATTGATCGACAGTTAGGATCGAACCTGCCTCACGCATCGTCTCGCCCCCCCCTCCCGCACTTTTCTTGGGCGATGGGCAAGGGGGACGGATAATGGCCTCCGATGCAGGAGAGGGGTAGGGGAGCTGGGCACGGCAGGATTGACGGCTTCCAGGGAAGCCCGATCATCGACACCGACACCCTCTTTCAGTCGGTCGTGGGCTTGTATTGGCGACAGCCCAATGGGGACGAAATGTTAATCTGTGTGTCTAAGTACAAGTCAAGATTTATATTAATGACAAGCTAACATTAAATAATTATTAACATACAAGTAAAAAATATGAGTGGGTGATCGGTAAAATTTCTTCAAGTGGGCATTTATGACCATAGAGTGAAAAATGTTCCCTTTAAGTTACAACTTACAAGAAAGAATATGTAGAATCTAAAAGCAAACATGAAAACATAGTTGAACAACTGATCAAGGGGAGTGGAACTGTTTATTCCAGCCAAAAGGCTTTCTAATTATTAGTTATTATTAAGAAGCAAACCAGTACATTATTTGGTTGAAAACATTCATTACAAACTTCAAAGAAAAGCAGCATACATTTATCATAATCTGCCCAGCCCTTGAGATTCTATGATGGTTTGAAGCCCTCCCATGAGAGAAAGACCCCACAGGGAAGTGATCAAAATGCCAAAGGATAGAAGTTGCCCTATATAGCAAGAAGCCCACCACCTCTAATTAAGCCCCCGGGATCAATATCCATGCAGCTAGGCCAGCTTCCCCAGCGGCGGTTGCCACCACCGTTGCCGCCTCAGTTGATGCAATCTCCGCCATCGGCAAAGGGAGCAGCTGCTCATAAAGAGGTGGTGGTGATATTAAGAGGGTTTGATCAAGAAGGCTGGTTTGTGTATATGTTATAAGAGAGATATTGCAAGTCATGAGGGCAATTAAAGAATGAGGTGACTAAGTAGGAATTTGTGGTCACCTTTTGGTTAAAGGAGTAGAAAAGAGTGGTGAATGGAAGCATCTTCCAAGGGATATGCCATTGGCATCTCCACTGCTCACATCACAGATAACTTATATCAAATTCATATTTGATTTTTTTTTTTTGGTCCCTTGGATCAATTGTCTGCAGCCGTACAACTTTTTTGGGTTCTTCTAGTAGTTTATAATTAGCAGTACATAGAGGTGATATCATTGCACAGAACAAAATCTACTTGAAAATAAAAGAACTCTTAAGAAATATGCTCATCGTCAGTTTTTTTTCTGATAAATTATGGCCATTACTCATCAATAGTGGCTTATGTTTCTTGGTTTTAGTTTTCTATCGATACATTTCTGTCTTTGGGACTTCAAAATTCAAATTATGCATGCCAGTTAATTCGTAAATAACAAAATGAAATATATTTAATTGGTTATTGATGTGGTATGGTTTGCTTAAATTTTTTTTGATTCGAAGCCTCACAATTTTAATTTAAAAAGACACTTATCGAACACACATATTATTAATTATTTAATTTATTTTTCAATTTTGATACACTTCAAATGTTATGCCCACATGTTCCAGTATATCCAAAATTATACAAAGGGTTTTGAAAGTGTCCTCACGCTAAGTGAATTTCTCTTACACGAGTATTCTCACTGTTTTAAACTATTACTTAATTTAACACGATGTTCTACAGAAAAATATATTATTTTGAAAAGTTGGCTTCAATTTAAACTAGTGGCTCTTGTACTATAGTGTTTCTTTAGCTTTATTTTGGTCTGACTGAGATTTCATGTTTATGGGTGACACAAGCATCGGATTATTCTTTTCCTAAACGTTTGATGCTTTTATTGATTGCGTATTACTTCTCCAAATAAATATATATTATGGCCTTGAGTTGTGGATTAGTGAGATGAGCAAAGTTGATTTCCCCCCCCCCTTCCCTTTTTTTTTGCTAGATAATAAAAAATATATTTGAATTTCTCTTTCTTCTCCCTTTACTACTGTAATTATTAATTAATACACACTCTTATCGCAATTTATGTTACCAAAAATCTCAGGGTACTTAATTCAACCTTCATGGGAGTATCATGGAAGCAATCGAAGCATATTATTTGATGCCAAAGCAGCCAATAATCAATAGATAATCTCTCTTTTGCAATGTGTTTTCTCTTAACTTTTTCCCTTATATTTTTTTATCTAATTTTTGTGGAGATATATCTAAGCTTGTCACATATTTTTAAAAGTATGGTCACTCCAGTGGAAAAATGCAAAACTTGATCTCTTTCTGGCACAAGCTTGCTTTCTTCCAGCCATAGCTTATTATTCCAAATATATACAAGCAGATTTGATCTGTGCAAGTACGTTTTTAGAAATTAGTCACGAAGATATAAAAGAAGTATGCTAGGACTGAGCAGTTGCAGTATATATTGAGTATATATGTGTTTTGCCGAGGCTACTTGAGGTTAACATCTCACGATGGAAGATGCTGATTTCACGAGAACCACCTCTTTCCACGTCTGGTTGCTCTTAGCTTCATTACAAGATCCTCACGCTGGGACTCCACTTCCGCATACTTGAGGCTCATTTCTAGGTAGCGCTCCCTCAGGTCTCTTAGCTCTGTCTCAAGTGATGACTTTGTTCTTTCATACCTTTCTCTTGTCACTACTTCACCATCAACAGCTGATTTCTTGGAAGAAATGGTATAGTTCTTCTGGCCAGCAGAAGTACGACTGCAGAAAGTTTTTATCAAGAACACGTCAGACTTTTGACAAGATTGTAGGAGGCATGGAATGATGAATATATCATATATAACCATCAAAACTCCCACATGCAACTCATCTTGGTGAGTTGGGTTACAGTGACCCCTGTTTCCTCTTGAAAGGAAGCAAGAGAGTAAAAGATAAAGACAAATGAGACTCTCAGTTTGCTTACATATCAAACACTAGAACACATATTCCACCACAGAACAAATGATAATCAACACTAGATGCAATTACAGGAAATGTCTTTAAGAAGATCGACGTTTCCCTCCATTATAGCTACTTTTTCTTTTGAAGGATCCTGTTCTATTGGTATTTACATCGATTGGTGTATAAAAAGAAGAAATTATAAAGTTAGGCATAACCTCTTGCAAAACCATGATATCATATTGCTCATGTGATTTTGACCAACATGAAAAGGCTTGTAGAATTTTGGAAGAAGGAAAGTTGTAGAGGAGACTGAATGAATTATATACCAAGGACCAAGAGCTTTAAGAGAATGTTAAGAAGAAAATGGGGTGAATGGGGAAATTAGCTAATTTTTTTTTGTTGTTTAGCTTTTACTGACTTAAACTAACATGAAGTGAGGCATGAATGATGTACATATTATATCAATGTTCCTTCTATTCCCACCTTTCATGCAGAACTCTGTTCTTGTTATTTGCATCAAGTCCCTCATCAACTTCATTCTCAAGCAACTGTGTATTTGTCATGTGATCCACGCTGAGAGCAAGAGGACTTTGATCATGAAAATCATGATTGTATGCACCCTGAACGAGGGAAGAGCAATAGAGTAACTATATACAAAAGTCTTGTAAAGCCAAAGACAATGAAAAAAACTTCATGGCAGTTATGAGTGTTTTTCGGTGTACATCCCATATCTCAAGTATTAGATCAAATGAATCAACAATTTACTTCAGAGAATGGATTTAGACAAATAGTGAAGGCCACAAGGAAAGAAGAGAAGGAATACCTCTTTATGAATATTATTTCTCTCCTCCATCAATTTTAGATCTTCTTCAAGAGCTTGAGCTTTCTTTAAGCATTCAACTTTCTCCTCCTCAAGTCTATACATCTTCTTCTGAAACTGCATGTTTGCTCTCTTTACTTCAGTCAGCTCATTTTTAAGGTCCGCATTCTGGATGCAGATAATCTCTTTTGCAGTCAACTCCTTCTCCATTTGCAGAAGCTTTTCTTCTAGGGCTATTTTATTCCTTTTGCATTCCTCAAACTCAGACATAGCATCCTGCAAGATGGAGATTTTTCAGAGAATGAAATATTCTCTGCCTTCAGTTCTTCATAATCTCCATAAACTGTCTGCAATGCAAACTCTAGTTTGCCCTTATCAAGCCTGCATCCTTTGAGCTCACTTTTTAAGATTGAGATTTCATCCTGAAGACCTGATATATTCTGCAACTGAGCCTTCAAAATGCCCATTTCTTTAGTAAGTTGCTGGCATTCATAGTCAGAGATGGTATGCTTCAATTCAAGGTCATTCAAGTCGGTCTTGAGTTTTTCTTCACTTTTCTTATAATTTGCCAACAATTTCAGAATTCTTTCATGGTCAGCCATCAGTCTCTCATGACTTTGTTTAGAAGCAGCTAGCTGACCTGTCAAGTCTTGAACTTTCAACTCAGATTCTTGAAGGGCTGCATTGTGTTTATTCACGGTCAATTCAGACTGTACTTCTTGAAGGGAAGCTTGCAGCTCAGACTTGTCAGCTAGTAAACGGGAAACTTCACTAGAAGCTTCAAAAGAAATTCTTTCAATTTCCTTATGAGCATCAGATAGTTGCCTACATAGGTGTTCCACCTCTTTCTGAAGGCTCTCAAACTCTGTTGTCTTCTCCAATAACATCTGATGCAAACTCTCCTCTAGAGCAAGTTTCTCTTTCTGGTAGCTGTTTTCTTTAACAAGTGCATCTACCTCTGATTTGAGAGTGTTCTCTCTTAGTGCAAAATCATCTTGCACTGAAGTGAGATGATCCTCTAACAATTCTACTTTTTTAGTGCAATGAGATAAGCTTTTCTTCGATTCACTTAATTGAGCCATCAGTGCTGAACAATTCTCATGCAGTTCTTGGTTTACCCTCTTCAGTTCTGAATTTGAATTCTGAAGTTTCATACTTTCCTGTGCAAAACTTTCAGCTGATGCCTGTAATGTCTTATTTTCTTCTTTAAGATATTCACACTCTTCTTGAGCTCCTAACAATTGTTTCTGCGTATCTTCTGATTTTTGTTTCAGATCCAATATTGAATGCCCATTTCAATTTTCAGTTTCTGGATCTCGTCTTGCAGACTCATAGCAACAGATTTGAAATTATCTGTTTCCTGCAGATAAAATTCCTTCTCATCTTTCAGTTGTCTTACTTGAGTTTCCAGACCAGATATGCATTCCTGTAACTGCATATTTTCTTCTTGCAATCCTGATAAAGTGTCTTCTAATTCATGCCTTTTTCTTTCTAGCACTTCTAAGTTCCTTTCAAGATTAGCGTTAGCAGAAACATGGGAACTAACAGTGTCACGAAGGGCTGTGAGATCATTTTGAAGATTCTCCATGCATGTGGAGGAGATGTTCCTCTCCCTCAATGCAAGTTCCATATTCTGCTCTAGATGGCTCTTTTTCTGTTGAAGTTTGGGAACTTCAGCTTCTAATTCCCTCTGACGCTGTAAAAGAAAGTTGGTCTCTTGTTCCTTTGACAGCAAATTAGCCTCTATAAGATCGACCTCAGATCTTTTTTGATCTAATTCCTTCATTACGTTTGCATAGTTCTCTTCGCTTTCGGCCTTTGATATTTCAAGTTCTTGAACTTCCAAGATGCTGTCTTCTATCTTCTTTTTAGCATCAGCTATAATGTCATTTCTCTCTTTGATCTCAATCTCATAATTTCTAAGAATTTCGTCAGACTCAGTGATCCTCGTTTCCAAGAGCCTGTTCAGCTCTTGCAAAAAGCTAAGAATATATTCAGCTGACATGTTTGTAGTTGTTGTGTTTCCCTTGCTTGCAATCATAAGACCATGAAAAAAGTCATTGCATGTCTCACTTTCATCGGAGGATACACCACACCAAGGCTTCATCAGAAGCTGAAACGTCTTATCCAGCTGTTTCGAAATTTCAATAAAATGTTCAGAACTTCCAAAGCCAGCATTTTGTACCTCCTCACTTGATTTCTTCTTAAGATCATCTTCCAGGTGGGAAATTTGAAATTTAGGATCACTTACTTCAGACTCATCACTAGGACAAACAGTTGGATGCTCACTTGACATTGAATCAAAAGATGCGCATTTTCTGATGTCAGTGTTATTTGAATCCTTGAGCTTGAGTAACAGTTCAAGATTTTCATCAGTGAGCTCAGCGCAATCCTTCTCTAGCTCTTGAACTTTTTCTCTCAAGGATTCTATTTCTCTGATGAGATCCACATTATTTTCATTATTGTCATCCAATATCTCAAAATGTTCACCTTTAGCATAACCTGATAGTGTTGCTTCTAAGCTGGCAATTTCTTCTTCCTTAGCTGATAATTTGTATTTGAAATCCTCTTCAACATGTAACAGAATCTGGCTGTTTGAATTCCGTTCATTCTCCAGTTCATCAGTTTTATCCCTTAAAGCTTCCTCAAGCAACTGAACATCAGCTTGCAATTTCTTCTCTGATTCCTGAAGTTGTTGCAACTGGAGCAACAAAGTCCTGTTATCCTCTGAGTTTCTAGCTATAGAATTTTCTAAATCTGTAGAGTCAAACTTGAGAGATGAAAGATTCTCTATTTCAATTTTCTGTTGTTCTATGGTCTCTTCGAGCTCTTGAAGAACAGAAACAAGTTCAATATTTGATTCTTGGCTTCGTTTTAGTTGTTGGCCTAAATTATCATTCAACTCTTGTTGATATTTTATCTCATTCTCCAGTACCTTTTTGATCTGAACCAGACTTTCAGATTGAATGATGGAATCTTCTTGGGTAGCCTGATTTGTTGTTAACTTTTGCAACTCTAGCTTCAATTTTTCTACTTCTCTCTTTAGGCCATCATGTTCTGCGTATGCAGCTGAGAGCTCCATTACTAATTCTGCTTGCTTTTGACAGATCAGAGAACTCCTTTCTCAATATATCCAGATCGATCATAAGCTTCCTAGCATTTCTCTCCCACATTTTGGCTTCTGCTCGGAGTTCCTCAATGGTATCTTCTGCGGCTTCCAGAAGATTTTTTGAAGAACCAACATTGGTCGTTGATGATCCGTTGACTGCTGCTTCATTTTGAAAATCCTCTCTTCTATACAGCCTGAAATTTAAAGATGACTGTTTTGATGGAGAATCTTTGTCAACTGAATAGAAATCAGGTATTGGGCTACTGTCATAGCTCCCTCCAACTTGTCTTTCATGAGAATTATATTCTTCACTTTTCAAAGCATTCTTTATGGATAAATTTTCCCTGCCTATAGATCCCTCCAGAGAGTCAAAGCTCTCAATTGTACCAGATGCTGATTGACTTGCTTCCTGCAGACAAATGAAGAGGTGATTGTCATTACATGGTGCCAATGAGGGGCCATTACATGGCAGTAATCAGTGCCTATTAAGTGAAGACAGACAATCTGCTTGTATGTATATATATACTTATATACGAGCACAACCAAAATATAATAAGTTCAGTTAACATTGACATAACAGCGGCTAACTGAGCCTTCACTAATTGACTAGAGCAAGCATCAAGAAATGAAGTCTTCTTATCTGAAGACAGCAAAGTCTAATAGTAGCTATTTTAGTTTTCTCCCATTCTATTAGGCCAGGGGAAGGAAGAAGAGCAACGGATATTTTCTGCCCTAATTCTAAAATAATAAAAATAAAAAGTTTGCCTATTTGAACTACTATTAATTGCTCAGGCTCGAACTTGGTTACCCCTGCGCCCCCAACTCCAGAGGTGGCTCCGTCCCCTAGTCCATGTCAAATCCTTCTCTAGGCTAACTTATTTACATCTATAAATTTGTGAACGAATTGAATCAGCCGGCCAGACAGTCAATAACAAAATGTAATAGTTCAAACACCTTGCTATCTAATTTCAGTGGACGGGAGTTGGTGGCCAAGTCTTCCCTTGGAGTCCAACAGTACTATCACTTGAATTATCGGACCTATATGATTTGCTGTCCGTATCATGAAGAGCCACATTCCGATATTTTTCTTGAGAATTCGAGTTTTTTTGATTCCTCATCCCTGGAAATGTAGAAAAAATGTCAGCTGAATGATCAAAAGTCCAGAAATCAGAAATGGAATTCTGCCATAAAATACCAACCCGGTTTTCGATCTTGGAGTTAGGCATTGAATTTTGACCTGAAAGCCATATAAACAGGCACATTAGAGTTATCACGATACAGTGAAAATAAGGAAGCTTCATGGAGTAACTACAAATATCTCAAAAACTCACCTGAAAATTGTTCCATAACTGCATTTTTTAGAGGCTGTGAAACTGCAGCCGAGACCCTTGAACTGGTATAATGTGCCACATTGATGGTTGCTTCTCCTAGGGTGCTAGATCTTGTTGAGCTCTAAAATACAGTGTTAAAATTATTTTCAGTGACAGTTATTAACTAATTTCAAGTCTCCATAACCTCAAAATGCTGCAACGCTGGACAAAAATCTACTCCTAAATGCAAACATGGAGTATGCAAACCTTATTATACAGCGAAAAATCTGAATCATACCGTGGAAACAACAAGCTTGACAAGGCATTCTTCATACACTTTTGAAGAATCATCTCTTGAAAGGTAGATAGATTCTGATAGAGTCTCTGTCCATTGGCAACTACCATTTCTCACAATTGCTTTGCCCAATTTGGCCATTGTTTTCCCTGTTTCTACAGAAATTAAAGACACAAAAAGTCTGTCCCATCCCTTTGGTACCTGCTTGACAAAAAATTGTACATAGTTATCATAAAGAGTGACCCCATTGACCTACCTGAGAGCATGCTACTATCAAAAAAATGATTATCAAAGTGAACTAAAAAGTAACCAGTCATTCTGAATGTTTTTATACTTTTTGAGTGATAAAAGCAATCTGATTTACCATAAGTGATTCTCACAGTTTTTTCTGATTTATCCGACTAGATAACAAACCAAACCAAGATCAATCTGAATAGAATTCAGCAAATTGAAGAGATCTCTAGATCCATGTATCGTCTTCCGATTTTAACCACAGTGATAAAAATGTTAAAAGTTACATCAATCTATTAAGTGTCTGAATTCTTGAGGATTTGAAATTGTTGAACATCAAAAAATTCATAAGAATACAAAAGGAATGGACTATAAAGCACACTGCTTGTATTAAAAGACAGGGAAAATATAATTACCAGCCAGCCTACACCCGCTTCATCGATTAAAATAGTCAAATTTGAAGAAAGACTATTTTGATTACACCAAAATCACAAACTTAATATTATGATTAAAAGCCCAAATGAATGTAGAAATACACAAAAAATTAAACTCTCTCTCCCAAAAATCAGACAAACTAAATCTGCTGTCTGAAGTAATAATGATTCATCACTCCGTTGCTCTCAATCTTATACTTTGGACAGAATATTCAGAATCATCAACGATGTATAAGTTCTATGTAAGGTTTTTTCACCAATGCAAACATGCACGTATTCATCAACCCATCCCAGAAAATCATATCATTTCAAGATTTCAAGTTCTAAGACACCAAGTAATTGATCAATGCAGACAAATGAAAAGCAAACCAAAACACAGCAGAAAGGAGATAAAGAAAACGAGAATGGCAAATCACATTGGTACCTGAAGGGCTTGAAAATTGGAGAATTTGAAATCAACCCTCTCTCTTGGTTTGGATGGTCTGTTAGTTGGCCTCTGCAGCTTGAACATTCTCTCTCACTGTGTGTTGTGTGTGTGTTTCTTGAGCTACAGTGCAGTAGGCAGCATAGGCATAAAGATATCTTCTAAGTGAGCATTATTCTTACTATACTTAGTATTAATGACACAAACAAGGGAGCAGAGAGAGAGAGAGAGAGAGGAGCAGCGGTAGGCGTTAGCTGGCTAGTCATTGTTCTCAACCTCTCATGTGTGTTAGCATATGAACAGTCTTGCAGTTTGGCATCTCATATGATGATTCATGGCATTGTTTCTTGTGTACTCAACTTCCAGTCCAACCATATATGCTTCAACCAAAATTCAGAAAAAAAACAAAAAAGAATTCCCTTTTGTTTTCTTTGAAATTTATTACAAAAACAGCTTCTTGGCATTTCATATTTAAGACAAAGTCTTCACTTCTCAAATTCAATCCAATTTAAGAATACTAACAACATTTGTTTCTGGGTGGTAGAGGGTAGGTATGAGTACCAAAAACCAGCACGCCTTGGCTATTGCACATTTTCTAGTTATTCTTCTATTATGATTTTGTATTAAAAGTTGTATTGTATTGCATATCAATACGTCATATATATATAATTACTTTAAGTATATTTTAAGATAATATTTTATATATATAGCGTATATGTATAATATATAATATAAAATATAATAAAATTACAATAAAATATTCCATTTATTTTTCTAGTACTCTTTGTTTTAATTAAACGATGATAAAAGATCTTCTCCTTTAGACCATTTTAGGAGCTGGGCTATAATAATTAATCTTCTTCATTAATGCTCTAATGCTTAGGAGGAAAGTCTAGTACTTCACCCTTGTGATAGTTTAGGTTTGTCAAAGATCAAATATTAAATCATGACCTAACCTGATTTCAATTTTAAGAAATAATTTAGTAGGAGATTTTGATTTTATCAAAGATTTGTAATTTATATTTATATTCTTATGTTTAAAGTCATACACTGAATCGAGATCTAGATCTTTATAGGTAATATTCAATTTAAGCTTTCATTTATTAATTAGTTTAGTTGAATATCTAGTGTACGTGTCATTCTCCATAAACTTATAATTTAAGTTTTACATTCACATGGATCTCTTCATTAGTATACTAACTGAGGTTTGACATAAACAACCAAACTTTACTATATATTTTAGTTTTATTTTGTGATTTGTTATAATCATGACTACTTATATCATATATTTATCGGTATAATCATGATAAAAGAAAAGAGATAAATAAATCATGCTATATTTATTTCGCTAAAATATATTCTATTAGATAGGAAAATAACACACTCTTGTTCTAAAAAAATTGCTCACTTTGTTATAATACGAAAGTCAATTTTTTGATTAATTTATCAGATATGGTATCACTCTTTTTAGTAGTATTTCTTTTGAACTCGATTTGTTGAATGAGTTATTATGTGCGTAACAAAAATCATTATGGGTCTTGGGGATTGACTCAACAAAGACTCTTCAACACTCAAGTGAGTTAAATCGTTAGGGGTGTCGGGATTAACCCGCCAAAGACTCTTCAACGCTCAAGTGAGTGAAGTCGTTAGGGGTGTTGGGATTAACCTGTCAAAAACTTTTCGACGCTCAAGTCAGTTAAGTCGTTAGGGTGTCGGGGATTAATCCGACAAAAACTCTCCAATACTAAAGTAAATTTCAGAACAAATAGATGTAAGTTAAAAATTTTGAAAGCATACAAATGAGTAATTAATTATCTATTTTTTAATAATGAATATTTGAAATATTTATAGTGTTGACATAATGTTTTTGTGAGTTTTGGCATATGATCTCAATGGTCTTAATCTAAACATTATACCTCAATTTGTTTATTATCTGATGGACCCTGTAAACTTGACCTATCGGATCTTATTTTTGTTTCAACTTATAATTTAGATAAACCTCTTGAATTTAACCTATTTGGTATATTTTGGACTCATGACCCATCAATATTTATTTTATTATTTTAATTTTGAACTTTTAAATCTTAATACTTGTTATGTTGTTTTAAAAAAATTCACTATATTTTTTATTATTGCACTAAAAAAATTAGTCATTTTTATTAGTAAATCGCAGCAGGGGTCATTTTTTTGCCACGGGGTAGTATATGTTTTAATTACATTGGAAAAAAAAAAAAGAAATGCCTTGGCTTCAACTTCATAATTAAGGCAAGATAAAATAGGGATTAAAATATAGCAATTGATCCAAGTTCAAAAGTAAATTTTTTTTTTTTAAAAAACCTCCCGATATAATAAGGCCGTGCAACAACAAGAAGGATACTCATCTTGTTCTGGGTGCACCGAAGCTTCCTCGCATTGGAAATTTCATTAGTATACATAGTTTAGGCCGTGGTTCCAACGTCTTAATCCTTTGACCATATGTTACTTAAATATATGGACAAATTACGGTCGATGTTTTCCATAAGACACAAAATAAAATGATGGCTAGTGAAAATGACCAATATCATAACATCATTAAATTTTTTTGTTGATAGCTGTCCATCCAATGATCACTCAACTTAGGTCATTTTATCCTACTGAAATTGTCCTGGATAGAATTTCTGTCCGTGCTGAAGAATTGAAGAAGTTGCTCATCAAACTTACTAATTAGGAACCAATGCAACTACTCGGTTTTTAAGGTTCTGAAGCTGTCTACCTACTCTAATTTATGGGATTTAACTATTCTGCTCTTAAGATAATTTTGAGGGGGAAAAAATAGTTTCTGTTGTAAAATTTATCGTATGAAGAAATTTCAAGAGGGTATGATGCATCACCATACCAATAAAAAGACAGGAAAAAAGTTTGTCCTTTTCCTATAGTGAAGGCAATATGAAAGGAAAACACCATTTGACTACCACTTATTGTCGACATTCAATTTTTTATTTCATTTTTCGTATTCACTTTGTGTTCAACGGCATAACTTCTATCCAAATATTCAACATATTTATCATATGAACACGTGTATAAATTCAAATTTAAATAGTGAATTGGAAAAGTATAATAAGTTAAAAACCCTTACTAGCATGGCCCATTGATGCCAAGCACCAGCCCATTGACCATGAGGCTGGGCTGATAGGAACGAGAAGGGGAAAGGGCCGAGGAGGAGGAATGATTGCCAATGGTAACACGATGCAGCTATATCATCATATAACTTCAATTAAATTTATTTTGTCTTGCTTAAACCATTTCGTGCTCCAAGCCAAAAATATATAATAAATAAAACAGAAATTGTTTTGAGGGACTGTATGCCAAAAGCAGGCAGTTGAAGAATATATACTTTTGATGACAAGAAAAGCAAGGCTTCCCTGGAAACTTCAAATCATCAACCATGTACAGAAATTTAGATCATGTTCTCAATCAGAGACTTGAATTAACAACATGCAAAATTACAAAAGGGGATATGAATCATTTGAAATACAATACACTATTTACAGCTCGGTTGAGAAACAGTGATGTAGAATCGGAGATGACTGCAGTTTGAAGGATGGGATGAAGCTACAGAAAAAGCTAAAAATGCTCCATCTACTGTAATGTGCAGTCACCCCAGAAAATAGGCACTGCTTGTGCATTTACTTGACAAATATGTAGATGGATACAGATTTCATGTACCTAAGTGACTCATATTACCATACGCGATCTTAAGCATGAATTGCACAAGCTCACCTGAAAGAATTTGCTGCAGCAAAAGTGGATGCAGTTTGCCTCTGGGTCAATTTCATGTATAAACCCTGCCACAAAACACTCAAATGCTAGTTTACTTGCTGCAAAGCATGCGATAAACCACAAAGAATAAATAGCAAGAAACCCTCTCTCTCTCTCTCTCTCTAAGAATAGCCAAAATTCAACAAATGTTATTCAAAAATATTCAGCATCCCTGTTCTCAGAAACTCAGCAAATATAGATGAGCGCGATTGATATATTAGATTATATAAGATTAAGGTGGCAACATGCTAGAAGAAGGGAATATTTTCTAGTTTTTTCCTCTTAAGGTTTTGTTTGTTGTCCTTATACTGGAGGCAGACTTTATATCCTCTCCTAAACTACTTTGTTTCTTATTTTACTAACGGATAGGTCCTGCCTAACCCTCCACCATCCAAGTGGTGGCTTTACGAAAAAAACACCTCATAAATAAGATCAAGGGTTGAGAAAAAATTACATTTGTTGTGTGAATAGTGCTCCAGTGGTCATGCCAATGTTTTGGTCTGGAATCAATTCAAAGCTCAAGTGCTGCAGAAATACTGCAAGGGCTACAATCGCTTCAAGTAAAGCGAATTGATCACCAACACATTTGCGTGGCCCTCCACTGAATGGGATAAATCTGCAATATGAACAATTTGGATTAGAATACATAGTGGACGAATTAGCTATAACATACAAGTGAAGTTTGCATTGTATAGCGACCTAAAATCAGTATTTGTTTCATTAGGAACTGGGCCTTCCAAATCGAATCTTTCTGGCACAAAATCATCTGCTCTTTCCCATACCTTGAAAAACACAATGAGATAATTGATCACTAAATCTTACACAGACAAGGAAACTTGCCTTAAGAGTTGCTGGGCTCAAGCAAATACACTCATAGAAGAAGAGACATATCTCTATCTCACCAAAGGAAACAAAACTTAAATTCAAAATACAGCCTTTTATAAAAATCCAATCCTGATTGTTATACGATCAAATCCAATACAATATTGCACAAAATTTGACTCAATAAATCACATCAAATTGCTAATTGAGTTTCAGGGTGACAACAGAGAGTTGAGGAAGGGATTATGAACAGCCTAAAATGTAAACAAAGGGCTTTCAAAAGCTTCTATACTTAGATTGAAGAAAAGCAGTGAGATCAACTGAACTACGTGTCTAACTATGAGTCCTGCATGAAGTGGCACCAATAAGTTTTACTTGTGGATGTAAATTGATAAGCTAATCATTTAACACATTTCTAACACTCCAATACAAATTGGATGTTTTTTACAAAATTTATGGATTTGTACACTTATCTTTTGATATATGAGTTAATATCTTATTTATGGTTTGGATGTTGTTGAAATTGAGCATGTATTAATGTTTTTTTAAGTTTGGCTAACTTTGTAATGATCTTTGTTGTTGTGATTGAAACCGAAAGGTAGTGTTGCAACAAGTGCTCATGTAATACAGGTCATGGACCAAACACTAATATAGGATTTAATATATGCAATAGTCACAGACGTAAAGTCGAAAGCAAGTGGAGTTCATAGAACTAATGCATTGTTAATTGGTTGAACCCGTTATAGACATATAGCCGATTACCTCTTAATGGTACAATGATATGTCTTGAAAGAGAATATCAAGAATTGATATGTCTTGAAAGAGAGTATCAAGTACAATCCAAAGTCCCGTTGTCGCACAATCAAACATTTATCGTAGCCATAATTTTGTGAAACTCATAATGAAATAAATTGGTAATCCATGGTCTTGATATCAGCTTCTAATCGGATTAGCTTAGACTCATTCAATCACCTTCTAATCAAAGTTCAAGGCACTAAATATGGTTAGTTGCATCATTTTTTTTTATTTTATTTATTATGTTTTTGGTTGTTTCTGTGGAATTTGGGGTTACGATACCTGTGCAGAGTGATGAATATTGTACACTGAAATCATGATATCTTGACCAGCATTGACCTTGTAATTCCCTGGTAGTATGTCAGCGACTTGAGCTCTTCTCAACAGGACCTAATGGAATTTTCATTCCAGGAAAGTGATCATCAGATCAAGAACAAGCCCAGGTTCGTCAATTGAGGGACAAGTTTTGCAACTCACAGGTGGATGAGGATATAGACGCATTGATTCATTTATGCAACGTGTCAAGAACTTGAGATTCTTATGTCCTCATAGGTAGGAAGCCGACCCTGTAAAACTCTGTCAACTTCTTCTTGTGCTTTTCTCAAAGAGATGGGTCCTGAATTAGAAAACATGAAAAGGAACTATGCATGAATAACAAACAATTAAAAATCCGAAGTCTGCAAAATCCCCTAAAAAGCAAAAAGAATAACAAACAGAGATTTTGAAGAGGCAAAAATATTCATGAACTAGGTAACACATTTCCAATGAGTTTTACTGCCTGAAAATCAGACATTATAGAGAAAAATAAAAGAAAGAATATTGACTAATACTACAACTTGCTGGGATAAAGGTAAAAGTGATCGTGGTAACAACAATCAAACCACAAAAATCCTAAAGAGTGGTGCATTGAATGAAGTTCCCTGTGGAATTAGTAAAAAATATGCCATCCTTCATATCCAAAGAGTTTAAATGCCAATTGTTGCTGATATGAAATCAAAACTCATGAACTCTGATCTAGTTAACAAATGGCAAAGACAATTTTAATTGACAAGCCAAGTAAAACAGTTTAATCTCACTAACTTTTTCTTGTTACTGAACTTTGTTTATCAACATATTGAAACAGAAAACTATTTTATGTTCGACATTATTGACTTGTCTCAGAGCACAAGTCAATATTGGCACCATTTAAAATTTCAAATCTTGAATTAGGCTTTCGAGTTCTGAATCTTGAAAAGGAGTGGATGTGAAGCATCAGATAAACCCAATTACTTTAAACTGGCAATTACATCACCAGAGTTGGCTACTGCAATATAAAGAAATTGTGCTCTCTCTCACATTATACCTTCCAAAATTGCTGCTTCTTGAGATGGTATCCAAGTAAACAACTTCACTCACACACATTGTGAATTTTTCAAAGCACTATTTCAAATGTGTGTATACAGAATGCACAGAATACTGAAACCAAAAGGGATCTGGAAGGAGAATAGTAGCTATACCTTACTAAGCAAATATGCTGTCCAAGTTAACACTGAACCAGTGGTTCATGACCAGCAACTAACATTGACAAAAGTCACTCTCAGCTGGGCACTTGAAACCTAAAACAAATATGATGGCCATATTTAGAACAGTGCGAACCGTAAGTAAAATTCTGAAAAAAAAAATAAAACAAATCTCATAAATCTGTTTGTTAAGTGAAAGCTCACACGGCATGAAACAAATACGACCAAATTCCAATAAACTGAGTTTTATAACAAAGAAACATGACAAACAATCCATATAAGAATAGTATGTAGGACCAAAAGCTTTTGATACCTCCTCTCTGCTAGCAAGCAAGAACCGAAGAATGCTCGGATCTGTGTCATTCACGTACTCCTCCTCATTTATCCTCTCACCCTCAGTTTCTACAATCTCTTTGCACTTCGCTATGAGCTCTTCAACAGTTTGTCTTATTAAAGAAACTGCCTTTTCAGCCTTAATTTGTCTTGTATTACTTTACATAAAGCATTAATCTGAAGATTACAAATATACATAAATAAAGAAGGAAAGTGATCATCGTTCTTATAGTTAAACTAAGTGATAAGGCACAGTTCGAATGAGTTAACCTGCCTTCCAATATGGCAATAGATCAGTTGATCGCAGTTTGCTTCTTTCAATGCAGTATAAACTGCATCAATAACAGGATTATTGGTTGTAAGAGAATCAAAATTATAGTTGAATACAGCTAGTCCAATAACATCAAGAGTAAGCTGTGAAAATTTTTCCTCCATGTTTACAGCGGAGCCATTGAGTACATCGGGCTTCAGTTTCTCCACCAACCGCTCAGCGCATCTGCAAAAGACCCGTTCAACTATTATCGACAAGTACTTCTTGTGAAGCGATGGAACCACAGCCCTGCGCCTTACCTAATAACAGCATACTTTTAACCTCAAAAAACAGAGACATAACTATAATAAGCATAAATTTAACCTCAAAAGCAGTGACACCTTAATTTAACACTATGGCTTCTTACTGGACTGCAATTACAATTGAGAGAACAGACATAGGCAGCTACAGAAAAAAAGTTACTGTCCGAAGCTTTTCTCAAGAATGAATTTGGGAAAAGAATAGTGCTCAAAATCAAGAAGATTAAGTCCTTGTAATGATTGTACTCCATGTCCAGAGTTGAAAACAAAGTGCATCAAATCCAAAGATTTGACGGAAAAGATAGAATGCTGTAGAGATCATTTGAATGAAAGAATGTCATATTGTCTAGCGCTTGACCGTATATAAGAACTGCAGGCTCCTTCCTGACTATGAAAGCTGAAAAAGGTGATGGGGGCAACCTCTTTAGAAATGAGGACCTTCCCCCAAACATTCTGTGCATATTATGTTCTATTCAAAAAGTAAGCGGATTTCTATGAAGAACTCAAATGCCAAAAATACCTATTTCCTTTGAAAATAATGCGCAAGAAATACTGCTACACTTCAAATCTCTTCTGAAATTAAGCCCAAAATCTAAGTCGACTACACGTAGCGTCGTATGATTTCAATTTTATACTACTGTGTAGTAATTCAATTCAATTTACAGATTTATTAATATCTATAGACTGGATCATGCCAACACCTCAGCAGGGATCACAGCCACATCAGTTCCCATCCAAAATTTCCAAAAAGGTGGGATCTTTACCCACAGTACACTCATCAAAATCCAGTTAATTTATCCAAAAAAATAACCACCAACAACAATTAAATGCCTGATTAATTAATAACCAACAAACGTGTGCATCCAATATGATCCAATGATAACCAAAGGCATATTTAAAAAAAGAAAACCATAATTACCGTCCAAAGGGAACCCTCCGCGATGGCAAAACCAGACCCGAACAAGAACTCAGAAACCTCAGCAACAAGCCCTTTGGCGTACTTGGTGCCGTAGTTTCTCAAGACATGCTTGGCAATGGCGGGGTCACTTACCACCACAAAATCTCTGGGCCCCGCCGCAAGTCGGTAGATTGGCCCATACTCATTCATCCATTTGAAGAGCGGCAGAAAGAGGGCCCCACCAAGGAGTCCGACACATCCTCCAGCTTCGCACTGGCAATGGGTATGTTGGACTCGTCTTTTGGGCCTAATGTTGTGAGCGATTTCGTGAGAGAGGTTAACCAGTCTGGGCTAACCCATGAGGTCGGCTTGGTAGTTGGTGGTTTCTTGTTTGTAGAGTTCTTGATGGAGAGTGAGGAGCAAGAAAGTGGCGGTGGCGGAGGTGGTGTTGGTGGTGGTGGTGGTGGGTGATGGAGGATAAAGAGGAGAGAGACAACGACGATGACATGGTGGCGGGGATGAAGTTAATTGCTAGTTATGGTGTTTCTTGTTATTTGTTTTCCGGCCACCATGTCCACACGTACAGCCTTTTGTTTTGTGGATTAGGCTCAGTTATCTTCACTGTACTGTGCCGACGCAGTGTTTTTTTTTTTGCCTTCCTCAGCAACCGCCATCTTTTATTTTTGAACTAAAAGTATATTAAAACTGTCATTTGCATCTACCTTTAAGGTTTGGAGGTTTATAGTTTCATTTCCTTTCAGATTTGAGTTTTTTGGTAAAATTTCTAATTCAGTACTATTATATCAAAGATTTTAAAATAAATTGTACTAAAATATAAAAAAAACCCTAGCTTTAATAATTTCTAAAAAAATAATTGAGAGTTGTTTTTCAAATTATAAATATAAATAAATAAGAAACAAAATTCTAACTTTGAAACTCTTTTCAATTATAATATAAAATATCTTAATATATAATACTTTTGATTAATTTTGAGAAAATAATATTTTTCAAGATTAATATTATAAATTAAAAAAATAAATTTTCCTCTTCAATTATTAAAGAGAATACTAATTTTAATAAGAAAAAATAATGCATACTAATTGAAAAAATTATTAGCTTTTTGAATGTAAAATGGAAGAATTAAAGTGTAGGCCATATTCACTAAA
Source organism: Paulownia fortunei (assembly GCA_019321725.1). NCBI lineage: Eukaryota > Viridiplantae > Streptophyta > Magnoliopsida > Lamiales > Paulowniaceae > Paulownia > Paulownia fortunei. The sequence goes on along the minus strand of JAGSPU010001568.1, from coordinate 279,959 downwards.
ATAAAGAGTATAAGTTAATTTTTGTGCGTATAAAATACGCAAATAATTTTAAAAATATTAAGCAATGTAGTCTTTCAATACACAATTCAGAAGAAAAAAAATGTGAACCAAAATCTGAATTACAAAGTGCAATTATGTATAAAAGATATTTTATCATGTATTTATGTAAAAATAATACATTTGAAAATAACTCTGTGGACAAATTAAATTTGTGTCAATTAAATGGCGACACATGTAAAATTAAATGTATTAAATATTAATTTTATATTTTTTATTTATATTGAGAATTTAATCAAATTTAATTCATAAATTAAATAGTTAATTAATTAATATTATAATATATATTTTATTGGTCAATTAAATATCGCCAAGTGTCAAATTTTAATTCTTGAGAATCAAGATTGTATCAAATCTTGTGATCAAAAGATATATATCAATCAAATCACGAAGAGCCAATCAAATGGTGATACTTCATCAATGACTTATCAAATAACTAATATCCCACAAGTATAAATAGGAGTCATTCACAAGAATAAAAAAAATAAGTTGTGAAGAAGAGATTCAAGCAAGAAAGGTATTTGAGGAAATTCTTTCAACCAAGACGGTCAAAATTCAAGGAGATCCACGGTATTCAAGGTGACAATCAAGGCGTTTATCGCAGAGTTCGTTCAAATAATAGTGTTTTAATTCGAGATTAAGTTGTTAAACTCTCGAATTAACGTTATTGAAGATTAAATCCACATTGAAGGAGATCGAATAGTCGATCTATCAACAAATATTCAAATCCAAGAAGTCGATGTTTTTGAAGTTCTAACGTTTTAATTCGAGATTGAGGTGCTAAACCCTCGAATTAACGTTATTGAGGAGATCAAATTGGCGATTGCACCTCCAAAAGTCCAAATCCTAAAAGACATTGTTCTTGAAGAGAAGAATCAGAGGAATTATAGAAATTGTAACAACTTTATCTTTTTAATTCAATAAATATCAGAAAGATATCCTTAGTCCTTCTCAAGTACTTGAGGATCATCTTAACGGCTTTCCAGTGTTCTTCTCCTGGATTGGACTGATATCTGCTCGTGATACTCAGAGCATGTGCTATATCAGGCCTTGTACATAACATTGCATACATTATGCTCCCTATTGCAGAAGTATAAGGTATGCGAGCCATTCTTTCTCTCTCTTCAGGTGACTTAGGAGACTTAACCTTGAGAGTGAAACCCCATGACTCATAGGCAGGAATCCTCTCTTGGATTCCTCTATGCTAAAACCTTTTTAGCACTTTGTCTATATACATGGACTGGGATAGTCCGATCATCCTTCTGGATCTATCTTTATAGATCTTTATCCCTAGGATAAAAGATGCATCTGCCAAGTCCTTCATGGAAAACTGATTAGATAACCAAGTTCTCGTTGACTGCAACATCCCTACATCATTCCCAATGAGTAGGATGTCATCAACGTAGAGCACAACAAATATAACTGCACTCCCACTAACCTTCTTGTAGACACATGGTTCATCCGGGTTCTTATGAAAGTCAAACGTTTTGATCGTTTCATCAAACCGGATGGTCCAACTCCTCGAAGCTTGTTTGAGTCCATAAATGGATCTCTGGAGCTTGCAAACCTTTTGCTCGCTCCCGCTGGATATGAAGCCTTCTGGCTGCTTCATATAGATCTCTTCCTTAATGTTTCCATTAAGGAAAGCGGTCTTCACATCCATTTGCCATATCTCATAGTCATAATATGCAGATATGGCTAATAGTATCCGTATGGATTTAAGCATCGCTACTGGTGAAAAAGTTTCCTCATAATCAATTCCTTGCTTTTGAGTATAACCTTTTGCTACCAATCGTGCCTTATAGATCGTTACCTCTCCATCTACTCCAAGCTTCAGCTTGTAGACCCATTTACAGCCAATGGAAACAATTTCCTATGGTGGGTCCACCAAAGTCCATACCTTGTTGGAGTATATAGAGTCCATTTCGGATTGCATAGCTTCTTGCCACTTCTTTGAGTCAATGTCAGACATCGCCTCTCCATAGCTTCTTGGATCATTATCCAAGGGGAGTCCCTCTTCTTTGTTCTCTAACAACAAGTTATACCTCTTAGGTACCCTTGAGACCCTTTCGGATCTTTGAAAAGATTGTTTAGAGGGTCCAGCATCAGCTGGTGTACTATTTACTGCGTCAGTTGGGGTGTTATGTGGTTCTTGAACCTCTTCAAGTTCTACGACATTGGCACTTCCATTTGAAAGAAATTCTTCTTCAAGGAAGGTAGCATTTCTCGAAACAAACACCCTTTGTTCCGTAGTATCATAGAAATAGTATCCAATAGACTCCTTTGGATACCCTACAAACTTGCATAAGCTGGATCTCATATCCAACTTATCTCCCACTAATTTCTTCACATAAGCAGCACACCCCCATACCCTGAGATATTTATAGGAAGGCATCTTTCCACACCACATCTCATATGGTGTTTTGGGGACGGCTTTGATGACATCCTGTTTAATAGGTATGCCGCCATTTCTAAGTATAGCCCCAGAATGAAAGAGGTAATGAAGTGAAGCTCATCATAGATCGAAACATGTCCAACAAGGTTCGATTCTGCGTTCCGCAACTCCGTTGAGTTGGGGAGTAGCAGGAGGAGTCCACTGTGAGAGAATCCCATTCTCTTTTAGATAATCTAAAAATTCTGTGCTTAAGTATTCACCTCCTCGATCAGATCAAAGAGTTTTTATACTTAATCCAGTATGTTTCTCTACTTCAGTTCTGAATTCTTTGAACTTTTCAAATACTTCAGACTTGTACCTTAAAAGGTACACATAACCATACCTAGAATTAAGAGGAATTATAGAAATTGTAACAACTTTATCTTTTTAATTCAATAAAATTTCATTTGTACGATTTTTCTTGTTTGTTAATTTTACAAACAACAAAATTTGTGTTACAAATTTGTGGCACGTCTAGTGGGATCATCTTTACCTCTCATCTCTTTTCTTCAGAAGTTCTGAAATATCATAATGACTACTCGTAAGGTCGCAGTAGTGAAAATTACTACTTCAAATTCTTCGAATGCTGCAGGCGGAAGTGTTGGTGTCATCACAAGAAGTATGTCGAAAAAGTTGCTATCATCTTCTGAGATAACTCCTTTGCTCGAAACTGTTGAGAAGGATTTGCCACATCTTGCCGACACAAATGAAGATGAATGAGACCTGAAGGATGAATCTGCATCACCTACCCTTTGCTCAGCATCGAGTTACTCATTTACCTCAAATATAGCGCATGTCATGGTGACGAATGCTACAACTCTCGAGGAGCAAATTGCAAGTTTGATGAAGGCCATTGAGGGACTCACTAAACATGTTCAAGAGCAAGACTCTCAAATCGCAAAATTGATGAACAAAGTAGACAATGCTGATGTTAGCCGCGTAATGGGCAAACAAGTTGAGGTTTATGATGAAGTTGAAACATCCACAAAGAAACAATCAAGTGAAAAAGAGAAGCCTTCAACTCAAGAATTCCAAGTTTCATCTGATGGGCTGATTCCAGTTGACCAATTGAAGGAGATTATCATGGGAACTATCAAAAATAAATTCGATGGGAGCTCTAAGTCCTCCTTGACTTATGCCAAACCATATACTCAAAGGATCGATAATTTGAAAATGACAATTGGCTACCAGCCTCCAAAATTTCAGCAATTTGATGGCAAGGGCAACCCGAAGCAGCATGTGGCCCATTTTATGAGACATGTAATAGTGCTGGAACATATGGAGATTACTTAGTGAAACAATTTGTTAGCTCAATGAAAGGAAATACATTTGATTGGTATATTGACTTGGAGGCAAACTTAATCGATAATTGGGAACAGTTGGAACGAGAGTTTCTCAACCGTTTTTATAGTACTCGATGAATGGTTAGCATGATTGAACTCACAAATTCACGTCAGTGAAAGGAAGAGCCTGTCATCGACTATATCAATCACTGGAGAAACTTAAGCCTTAATTGCAAAGATCGACTGTCAGAGGCTTCAGCTATTGAGATGTGCATCCAAGGAATGCATTGGGGCCTTCGGTATATCCTGCAAGGAATCCAACCAAGGACGTTTGAAGAGTTGGCTACTCGAGCCCACGATATGGACTTGAGTATGGCTGCAAGTGGAGTTGAAGGGCCACTCATCCAAGAGCCTCAAAGGTCCAAAGAAAAGTATAAAGCCAAGAAGAGAGACAAGTCTTTCTCTAAAGCTCCAAACAAAGAATCTATGGCGGTCAATGTAGCACCTATCAAATTCAAAGGTAACACAAATGATAAGAGCGGTGAAAAGAAATACACCCCTCAAGAAAAGGGGTAAAGAAAGTTGACTCTAAAAGAGATGCAAGTAAAGCAATATCCATTTCTTGACTCTGATGTCTCTGGAATATTCGATGACTTGCTCAAAGAAAATCTCATTGAATTACCTAAAATGAACGTCCTGAAGAAGCTGGGCGTGTTGATGACCCAAAGTACTGCAAGTACCATCGTTTGGTGGGGCATCCAATCCATGATTGCTTCATATTCAAAGATAAAGTCATGTAGTTAGCTCGCCAAGGAAAGATCTCGCTTGAGGAAGATAATGCAACTGTCAATCTTATCACCATCGAATTTGGATCTATAATGGAGAATGTGCCTAGATGCAGTGATGGTGGAAAGCTTGATTATGACAATAACATTTCATGTAACATGACAAGTGAACAAAAGATTTCTTCCAATGAAGTCTGCTTGTCTGAAAATGAAGTTCACAATGTCAGTGATGATTGTGTGTTGGCAGTGACCTTCACTGATGAAGATTTGTTGCTTGGTTCCAAACTCATAATAGACCATTATTCATAACTGGCTATACTCGTGAGCAAAAAGTGAATAGGATATTGATTGATGGAGGCTCTGCCGTAAATATCTTACCTTTGCATACACTTAAGGAGTTGGGGATTTCCATGGATGAACTTGCAAACAGTCGTTTGATGATCCAAGGTTTCAACCAATGGGGGCAAAGGGCTCTTGGCATCATAAGATTAAAATTATTGATGGATGATATGGCCTCAACTGTGCTATTTCATGTTATAGATGTCAAAACCTCATATAACATGCTTCTTGGTCGTCCTTGGTTGCATGAACATGGAGTAATTTCTTTCATTTGGCACCAATGTTTAAGTATTGTAGAGATGGCTTGGTAAAAGAGTGCTCAGTGATGATAAACCTTTTACTGAATCTAAATCACATTTTGTTGATGCTAAGTACTATCTCGAAGATGCAAAGAAACTTAAGGCTAAAGATAGTCCATCTCATGAGAAATCCAAGCAACAAAATGATGGAGTTGAAGGGAGTAAAACCAAAAGCACTTTCCCAACTCATAGAGATCACGTAAAATGAAGATCGTCTCTCACTGAGGTTGGGCCTTTGAAAGAATTGGTGTTTCTCTGACAAAGCTCGATACAGAGAAACTGTCTTCTCAGCCACTTGAAGGGTTTGTTCGCCCAACTCAAGGAGCTAAGACAGAACACGGGGTATGTATAGGAATCCAAAATACAAAATATTTTGATCCAAAAGCTTATAAACTTTTTGTTAAAGCTGGAAACAACCCAAAAGAAAGTTTCATCTTAGGTAAACTCCTTCCTGAAATCATTGGCGAACAAGTGCATGGACTTACAGTTGCCCAAAAGTTGCAGAAAGAAAGTGACATGTTGTTTAAAGTACTCGAACTGGTATTGGGTTTGTACCACAAAATCCTATCCGCATTGCCATCAAAAGAGCCAGCACCAATCATGTGTCTGAAGGAAAATTTTCATCGACAGATGATGTTTTTGATAATAATGGAAAGAAAATAAAATGAATATCTGTCTTTGATAGACTTGACTCGCCCAAAAAGTTGGGGAGTAAAAGTGTCAACCATCAAAGATTGGTTATCTCTAAGACATCAAAGCATCTGAAAAAGGTCAGTAGACTGCGAACCACCCAAAAACTTTGAAGTCTAATTCCATCTCGTATGAGGCGATGCACTACTTTGCTCATATCGTTTGAAAAAGTACTGAAAGTTAAGTTGTAAACTATTATTTTCATACAAACTCAAGATGACGAAGATGATAGGGAAAATGTAGCTTCAACTTATCATATCACTTTAAGTGAAGAAATGGAAGAGGAAGATGCTGAAGTTGCTCCTCCTGAACTTGAAGAATGTGTTAAAGCTACTGTTGATGAGCTAAAAGAGATTAATTTGGGCGATGTCGACAGTCCCGACCAATCTATATTAACATTTTTTTGGCCATTGATGAAGAAAGAGCATACCTCAAACTACTTCATGAGTTCAAAGATGTATTCGCATGGTCGTACAAAGAGATGCCTGGATTGGATCGAAAGTAGCAGTCCATCACCTATCTGTTAAGAAAGGAGCTCGTCCTGTTAAACAAGCTCAATGTCAATTTCGACCTGAGTTGGCCCTTTGATTGAGGCTGAAGTGACTAAACTCATCTAAGTTGGGTTTATTTGAGAAGTCAAGTATCCTACATGGATCTTAAGCATTGTCCCCGTGAGAAAGAAGAATGGTCAAATTAGAGTTTGTGTCGATTTTAGAGATTTGAATTACGCATGTCCTAAAGATGACTTTCTGTTGCCCATTACTGAGCTCATGATTGATGCTACTACTGGGCATGAAGTGTTATCTTTCATGGATGGATCATCTGGGTATAACCAAATACGTATGGCCCCAAAAGATGAAGAGTTAACGACATTTCGCACTCCAAAGGTATATATTACTATAAGGTGATGCCGTTTGGATTAAAAAATGCCGACGCTACATATCAAAGGGCTATGCAGAAAATCTTCGATGATATGCTCCATAAAAATATTGAGTGCTATATTGATGACGTGGTTATAAAGTCTAAAAAGCGAGAAGATCATCTCCTAGATTTGAGAAAAGTCTTGAAACGATTGAGAAGATATCAACTGAAGATGAATCCACTGAAATGTGCATATTGGGTGTTAAGTCTGGAAAGTTTCTCGGGTTCATCGTTCGCCATCAAGGATAGAAATTGAGCAAGCAAAAGTTGATGCAATTCTAAAAAATGCCTGAACCTCAAGACATTCACGAACTTAAAAGTTTGCAAGGAAAGTTAGCTTATCTTCGAAGATTCATTTCGAACCTAGCCGGTCGATGCCAGCCATTCAGCCGACTTATGAAGAAAGGTATTCCATTTGAATGGGATAAGTCTTGTAGAAATGCTTTTAAAAGTATAAAGACCTATTTGATGAAGCCTCCCGTGTTGGTTGCACCAGTGTCTGGACGCCCATTGATTCTTTATATTGCTGCTCAAGAATGTTCCGTTAGGGCTTTATTAGCGCAAGAGAATAATGATGGAAAAGAAAGTATCTTATATTATTTAAGTAGGATGATGACGCAAACGAGTTGAACTACTTACCAATTGAAAAGATATGTTTGGCCCTTATCTTTACAATCCAAAAGTTAAATCACTACTTTCAGGCTCATACCATCCGTCTTATCTCAAAAGCAAATCCACTGAAGTACGTTATGACAAGGCCAGTTCTTTCTGATAGACTTGCAAGGTGGTACTTTAATTGCAATAATTTGAGATCATATATGTTCCTCAAAAGGCTGTGAAAGGATAAGTTTTGGCAGACTTCTTGGCCGATCATCATATTCCTGCTGAGTGGAGCTATCTGATGACTTACCAGACGAAGATGTTCTCATAATTGAAATTACTCCTCCTTGGAAGATGTACTTTGATGGAGCTTCTCACAAAAAGAGAGCTAGTGCAGGAGTCATATTCATTACATCTGATGGAGAAGTGTTGCCTTACTCATTCACCTTAATACAAAATTGCTCCATCAATGTTACTGAATATCAAGCTCTTATTATTGGATTGGAAATGGCTGTTGATATAAAATAATTACATCTGAAAGTATATAGAGATTCTAAATTGATGGTCAATCAATTGCTTGGATTGTATGAAGTCAAGAAACCTGAGCTACTTCCATATTTCAATTATGATAGAAGGCTTATTGGATGGTTGGGAGATATAGTTATTGAACATATACCAAGGACAGATAATAAGCAAGCTGATGCTTTAGCAAATCTCGCTTCTACACTTGCCATGCCTGAAGGTGAAGCTCGTGTACCAATATGCAGAAGCTGGGTTATACCACCAATCTTCGAGGACAAGAATTGTGATGAAGATGAAGAAAATCATGTTGTCGAAGTATTTGAAGTCGAGAAAGAAGATTGGCGTCAACCACTTGTAGATTATTTGAAGTATGAGAAGCTACCTGATGATCCATGTCAAAGAGTTGATATTCGACGTTGTGCGGCTTGCTTCATTCATTATAAAAGCACACTTTATAGACGCTCATTTGATGGAGTTTTCTTGCGATGTTTGGGGATAATGAAGCCATCCAAGCTATAGAAGAAGCTCATTCTGGATTTGTGGTGCTCATCAATCAGGCCCAAAGTTGCACTTCCGAATAAAAAGGATGGGTTACTATTGGCCGACAATGGTAAAAGATTGTATGGATTACGCACAAAGATGTCAAGTCTATCAATTTCTTGCAAATCTTATTCATCAACCGCCTGAGCCGTTACACCCTACTGTTGCTTCATGGCCGTTTGACGCTTAGGGCTTAGATGTGGTTGGATCTATGACAAAGTCTTTCGGCAGACATTTATACATTTTGGCTGCAACTGACTACTTTTCTAAGTGGGCTGAAGCAATACCTCTCAAAGAGGTAAAAAAGAAAATGTTGCTGACTTTATCCGTATTAATATTATTTATCGCTATGGGATTCCTAGATATATAATTATGGATAATGGAAAGCCCTTTTGCAATAGTTTGATAGATAAGCTTTGTTAGAAGTTTAGTTTCAAACAAAGAAAATCTTCCATGTATTATGCCGCTGCTAATGGACTCGCTGAAGTATTCAACAAGACTTTGTGCACTTTATTGAAGAAAGTAATTGCAAAGTCAAAGCGAGATTGGCACGAAAGAATCGGAGAAGCTTTATGGGCGTACAGAACTACTTTTAGAATGCCTACTCAAGCGACTCCTTACGCACTAGTATACGGTGTTGAACTATAGTTCCTCTTGAGCAACAAATTCCATCGTTGAGGATAGCCATTCAAGAAGGACTAACCGAAGAAGAAAATGCACGCCTATGCCTCGAAGAGTTAGAGGCTCTTGATGAGAAAATGTTGGAAGCACAACAAAGACTTGAATGCTATCAAGCTCGCATGTCTAGGGCATTTAATAAGAAAGTACGGTCATGCTCTTTCCAAGTTGGCGATTTGGTACTTGCTATGAGAAGGCCATCATTACCACTCATCGGACTGGAAATAAATTCACATCAAAATGGAATGATCCTTATGTTGAGTCTACACAAATGGAGCTTGCAAGTTAGTTGCTGAAAATGGCTTAAGAATTAGCCCGATAAATGGGAAGTTTTTAAAACGCTACTACGCGTAAAGTTAGAAGAATGCTCTATGACGCATGAGCCTAAACTGCATGTTACTCCTAACCCGCATGAGTATAAACTGTAAATGGTCCCACCAAAAGTGAATACATGTGGTTAAACTGTTAATTTACCCCACTAAAGGTATTTTATATGGTTAAAATATTAAATACCCCACCTAGTCTAGGGTGGTTAAACAATAGATACTCCTGGCCCGCATAAGTATAAATTGTGTATGGCCCCATATCAAATAAAAAAAAAGAGTATTTTGAACTACGTTATGACTTGATCCTTTTGTTGGGGTACGTAGGCAGCTTAGATATTTTCTAAGTTCAGTCATGAGTAATTATATTTTTCTCTTCGTATAAGATAGTAGTTTGAAAAAAAAATGGCTTTATGAATTTTGATGCACTTGAAGGATTGCAAGATAGAAAAAGAATAATTTCTATTATGTAATCTCAAAAATAATGATGTTCATTACATAAAACAAAAAGAAAGGGAAAGGTCCTAAACAAACACTAAGCAAAGGGTCCTAAATTTCTCAACTCTTATTTGGCAGCTTCGAGACGTACCATTGAAGACTTCAAATTTTTCAACCGCTTCATCACTCAATGGAGAAGTATTCTTAATTACAACAATTTCATCTTCAATCTTATGAACTTCAGTTTGGGCACTCTCGAGAAGTTGTTGTTGGCGTTTTAATGATGCAGACAAGTGTTTCTTTTATCCCTTCAAATCATCAAACTCCTTCTTGATGCGCTCTCAACTCCTCCTTGGTAGATTGAATTTGATTAACCTCTTTGCTTTCTCTAGTCTTGGCTTCGTGGAGGCGATCTTTGGCTTCACATAATTGCTGCGCAAGAAGTTCTTTGGATGTCTATTCAGAAGATGTTGACATTACCTCGTCATAAGCAGCAAACCTTGGCAAAAAGTTCTTTCAATGGTTCTTCCACATTATAGAGATCAAAATTGGTAAAGCTTTTCATGGACTCAAGCAACAAATGCAACATCATCTTTGATGGATGAAAGAGAGTCGATCAAAGTATTTGCTATCCTCTTGTGAAGATCGTTCCATAGCCTTTGAAGATACTCCTTTTGGTGATTAAGTATGAATTTTTCACCTTCAAATACTGAAAATGCAATACAATGAGTGTCTGCTTAGCCCTAGTCGACGAGTTAAGTATTTCCCCATCAATTGGAATAATTTGTGGCTGACAAGTTGGGCCCTCTGATCGATCCTTGCTAACTCGTGATCCTTCACCATTATCAATATTGAGTAGTTCTTTCTCCAACTGAAACATCACATGTTTAAGTTAGAAAAGAGTTATAAATAAATAAATAAAAAAAGAGATGAAGAAGTTAGGAAATGACCCCTTCAACGAAGTTCTCTGTTTCTAGTGGATTACTTGCAACATCACCAACATCGACGTCCATTGCCTCCAAAAACTTGGGTGTTCTTTTTAAGTCTCTTCCAATGACGGTCTACATTGCTACTACCACTTTCCTCCGAAGGGAAAGACATCTTTCTCTTGCTGCTTCGAGAGGCTCAATGGTTTTGGCATCACATTGTCGGGAGAAGAAGTGATTGATACATGTGTGGATTTTGAGCATTTTCACCAAGAGGACCATCTCCTTTGTCATGTTCTTTGTCTTTGAGAGACACTTTACTTGGCTTCATGTTGATTAAACTCGCAATATTTTCCTCAAATAACCTCCATGGATGTTGGTCCACCATGTCTTGTAATCTTCAGAAGAGAATTTCTTTGCATTTGGGGCATACATGGAAGACAAGCCTTTGACATAGATCTGGACAGAGTGCATAATGCCAATAATGAACTCCTTCTTCCAAAGAAGCCTTGCGGATGTCTCGTGTGAGAGTTCCTGGTACTACTTGATAGAATCCGAATTGGCGACTAAATCGATGGGGACTGTAAGGCTCGATAATGAAGTGTTCGCCTTGCCTAAACAAAGATAGTTCAAACGGATGGCGATGAAGTAGTTTTGCTCAAACTCCTCTGCATTCCCATTGTCAACATATAAGAAATCTTTGCTCTTGGTAATCATGGTGCAAGTCCAAGAAACAAAGTCTCTTTATGGATTCGCTTGTGGGCTTCTTTGGAATCATAGTACTTAGCACCACCTTCGCCAGAAAAGATCGCCATTTTGGGGCCGTGTACTCCTTGCCAAACATGGTAATGAGTCTTGAAGTAGTGCGCCAACCAACTATAGATAAAGTGGATGGGGAATGTTGAATATACACGAGATGGTCTTGGAGAATTTGCAACCTTGTTTAGCCCTTGTAGATGCTTGCCAAAACAGGAACAGCAAGGCTCACCCTCCTTCCACTTGCCATAATGCTCGCCATTTTGAAGGTACTAGGGCGTATCGAATTGATGTCATCATTGGGAAGGACAAATGCACAAAGCCAACAAGCTAAATGTGCCGCCAAATATGTCTCATCTCTTGAACTCTCTTTTACGCCAAGCTTGAAAATAAGGCCATCTCTGATGGACACCATTCTTCGTGTATGTCAAAATCACAAGTGGATTGTGGGTTGATTTGAAACGACTCGCCTTCTTTTCTCTTCGTGGATGAGGAAGTGATACTTAGTAGCCTTCTTTACCAAAATCTAACCCACTCATGATGGATACTTGAGAAGATTGATCTCCATTGGCACCCCCTCGAAGCAAATGATAAGCATGAAATAGATGCTTGCACGAGCGAGGGACAAATCTACTTCCTACCTATCGACACCAGTGAGCTCCTTGGCGCTGGGGACGACTTCGTCATATAAAGATCCAGTCATAGGAAGGCCCGCGAGAGTGTGCAAATCCCATAGTGATATGGACAATTTTCCAAGTGAAGTCAATAAGGTGTTGGTGAGTGGACACCACGCCTCGCAAAAAGTCTTGATTATGTCAGAATTGTGATCATACGTGAACAACGAAGCATATACTGAGTCATATATTCACGCCGCAAGAAGCTTGTGCTCGCACCGACTGAGGATGTCTTCGGTCCACTCCCAGTAGCCCTTGATGTAGTGGAATTCACCAGCGAACTGAATGGCATCTGCCCACTTGGCTTTGCCTTCGATGATATGATGACCCAATGTTGGCAATGGAGTTGGCTCATTCGACGGCTGATGGTGAGTTGCTTGCAAAGCCCACACCTTGGAATTCTTGCTCAATGGGATCTCCCGAGACCATTCCGCCAAGTAAAGTGGATTCGTCAACTTTGGCTATGCCTTCGCGTATTGACCGACGAGGGGAGTATGTGTAATACCCGAGCCTCACACTACTCACCTGGCCAATATAATTCATTCATTTTATGCCACATATGTGTCATTGCATTTTAATTGATATTTCATAATGCATTATATTTTATACGGTATTTTAATAATTAAACTTTTGAAGTTGTCACGGATATTAGTTTCCAGATTCTTTAACCTAATTGGTTGAGTTGGTACTAAGATTAGAATTTAGGTGTCAACTATCAGATAATATTATGATACACGTAAGTGAAAGGTGGCATCGTTGTGTTTATCGGTGTAGGATAAACTATGCAAATAAATTAATTAGGGAGAAAATAATGATAATAATAGTAATAATAATAATAATAATAATAATAATAATAATAATAATAAATAAGGACATTATCATATTAATTAAGAGGGTGTAATTTTTAATATAAAATAAATTTAGGGGCTTATAAATAAATATATAAATAATATTTTATATTGATTATATAATATATATATATATAAATATAAATATAATATATATATATATAAGTATATGGTGTGTAATAATATAATATATATATATATATATATATATATATATATATATATGATTACACGTGTAGTGTATACACATATATATGATGAGGATAAGCATATGTAGTGTATATTATATTACATGTATATATGATAAGGATAAGCATATATATAATATATTGTATTAGATTACTTTAATACTAATATTAAGGTTAAGTATATATATAATATATTATATTAAATTTCTTTAATACTAATGTTAAGGATAAGTATATATAATATATTACATTATGTTTTCTTAACAAAGCCATTTTAAAACACACCACACAAACACACGGCTACAGAAAAGGAAAGGAAAAGAGAAGAAAAAAAAAAGGGCGGAAGAAGAAATAGCGCGAACAAACTTCCACCGTAGAAATTTGAGAAAATTTTAGGTAAGTCCCTTCTTATTTTTGTACGGATAAAAATATATGTTTATGTCGTTTATTTCTTATTTGAAAGAAAGTTTTTGATCCAAGTTAATTAGTTATCTACTTGTGAAATAATAACTAATATACACCTTTAATTTGAAATTAGTTACAAATATTCGATTTTATTATCTTGTATTAATTGGATGACGGAGTTAATTAAATTGAGGGATTGATTACAGGATTATAACATATCAATTAAATAATATTAGAATAAATTTAAGACGAGAAATTAAAGTATTTAAAAGGTTCTTATTAGGGTGAAATATAAAAAATTTAAGATTTGATTGTTATTTAATTAAATTTAAGATTTAAGATCCCTTATGAAATTTGATATACAAACTTATTGAGTAAGAATGAAAATTAATACGTTATACTTTTACAGGCCGGAGGAGAATCTTGTTAACCTTCAGTAGGATATCAAATGTGGAAGGTAAGTGAAAATCCATTTGCAACTACAATGCATGAGCATAGTATTTCTTGACTTATTTATATTAAATGTGATATTTGTGTCTTGATGAGTATTATAAATATCTTATAGTGCATACGTTGTTTGGATGACAGGACATGTGATTCACTGTGTCATTGAACATGACATTCATCAACATTTACACGTGCATGCATAACACGTGCTCACAATTGAGGTTTTGCATGCATAACATTATTTTCAGAAAGAAAATATTTTGGTTGACCACTACTAGTGTACCGAGGCACATGTGTAGCTTATTTATATGATATTTGGGGCGCCACGAGTATTACTTTTCGGAGGATCATAGAGGTTGACAGGGGGTGTGCTTCTGGTGGTCACGAGAGGGTGGATCACTTGACTGTGCCCTTATTGACGCTGCTAGTGGGAATACTTCTGGAGGGTCACAGGGGAAGACAGTGGGTGGACCTTTGGTGATCCCAGGAGATGGCCCCCGGACTGTGTCGATCTGTTTATGGCCATGTGATTATTGATATTGTTGAGAGCTCTATTCGGTACATAGTAGATGGGCCAAGGGCCTAGTGATGAAATGATCTCATAGAAATGCATTGCATTTATGTTGGATTATCCCCTTCAGCATGCATGATTTTTATTTACTGAGCATTACCTCACGTAGTTCATGCATTGTAGGTGAGTTTGATTATACTTGAAGCCATGGACTTACTGAGCGAGCGGCTGGAGCTCCTACAGGTTCTGATGATCAGTGTACATGGATGACGACCTGTTGGGCTGGTTGTTAACTTATTTGATTTTGGAGTTTATTGTATTAGGTTTTGGGATTTGTACTGTGTGTTACTTTTAAAACCTTTCTGTACATGGGTATGTAAATGTTATGGTTGTTATGGATCCTCTGCAGGTATATATATATTAGTTTGTGAGTGAGAAAAATAGTTTATTATTTATTATGCTGTTACAGAAAAAAAAATTGTACATGCACACAGGATTTATCATGTCAAAATTATTATATCTATAAATATATATGTGTAGTATCGGGGGTTGTTACAGTATGAACCGCCAAAATTGTGCCATTCTCCATTGGTTGACTTTCACATCAATGATCGCCAAGTGTTGCACCTCGGAAGGAGAAGAAATATCTTTGAAGTAAATCATTAACTATAAAAAAAAGAAAAAAAAATAGTTAGAATTCAGAGGCTATGCTTGATCAAAATATTAAAACCATTGATGACTTTAAATACTCTGTAAAAAAAAAAAGCTTTGAAGAAGATCGTGCAGATGAAGATGGCACTTGCTATTTTATGTAGATTCTATGAATTCAAATTGGTGTCAAGGCATCGAGTGAAGTACAGGATGATGACAATTATGTCTATGGCAAATGGCCTGAAACTTACAGTTTCAAAACGCCCATAACTTTCTTGGTAGATGTATATATCGAAAGCTGACAGAAAAGCTCAACATTTTCATGTGGATACTAGTGAGATTGGGTCTGCCTTCTTCATTTGCACACAAGAAACAGAAGTGGTATTGAACTCCGGCCACACGATGCCGGCCATAGGCTTGGGAACTGGAGCATCTCCAAAGCCATCGCCGTAGCAGCTGATACCACTCCTTGTCGATGCCATTGCCGTTGGGTACCGCCACATTGACACGGCAGCACTCTACGGCACCAAAGAAAGCGTTGGTCGAGCCGTGGCAGAGGCGGTGGGCTGCGGCCTGATCAAGAGTCGCGATAAACTTTTCATCACTTCCAAGTTATGGTGCATTGACGCGCATCATGATCTCGTCCTGCCTGCCCTCGAGGAAACACTGAGGAAATTGGGTTTGCAATATATGGATCTATATCTTATACATTGGCCAGTAAGGATAGAGAAGCATGGTAATAATTCTATCAAGATGATGGATTTTGACATAAAAGAAACTTGGAGTTTTGCAGTGCATAGAAGAGCACATAACATTCAAAAGTATAATATAATAAAAAGAAAATGATGGCAGGTTTTTTTCAAGTGATTACAAAGAAGAGAATAATAGAGAAATAAGTTAAAGAAAATATACCTCAAACAATTTAAACAACGAGCAGCCGAACAGAAAATCTGATATTGGTAGAAAGCTAATGATAGAGAGAAACGGGTCTATCATCTCTCTTTTATAGGCCATGAATGGAATTAAGATTAGGAGTTTTCAGTTATCCAATTGCTTGAAGAAGAGTTAGAAGTTGATTAGGAGAAAAATTTCCAGCTTATATTTAACATGGTGAAGAGTTCTATTGAGCAAAGGAGTGCAGAAGACGTTTGAATCTGGCAGAAATTAGGTTATTATCCCATGGCCTTAGTTCACCTACACCATAAGTAAAATGTGGACTAAATAAGTTCTGTTTATTAACAAAAATAAAAGAAAATGGAATAAAAAAGAAAAAAAAAAAAGCAAACAAAGAAGAAGTTCCGAAGCTGCCGAAGTGCTGGCATTATAAGTGTATTTGCAATTCTATTATCATGTTGCTGATCAATGCAATACTTAAATTGGTTGTCTACAGTTGTGCACGTATGGATAAAGAAAGTTAAATGAAAGAAAAGTTTGAAGATATATCTTCACTTTTTTGATTTCAAATGGCTTATGAAAATTGATTTGGGCAAAATTGAAAAATGATAAGAATGTGGGTTAATAAAATCAAATTGAAAGTTAACCCATAATTCACTATTTATTTGTTCATTTGTTCCAAATTAGAAGTTTACATGTAATTTTATTTATTTGTTCATTTGTTCAAAATCAGAAGTTTACATGTTACTTTTTTATTTTTTTTTGCAAGGCCCGTTACGAATAAAAAATAAAAAAATTCAAGCAATTATCGTGATATATTCACTCTAAGACATATTGTCCGTGAAAAAGTCTCGAGGGGACATTTGTAAATAAATTAAATTTGTGTCAATTAAATGATGACACGTGTAAAATTAAATATATTAAATATTAATTTTATATTTTCTATTTATATTGGGAATTTAATCAAATTTAATTTCTAAATTAAATAGTTAATTAATTAATATTATAATATATATTTTGTTGGTCAATTAAATATCGCCAAATGTCAAATTTTAATTCTTGAAAATCAAGATTATATCAAATCTTGTGATTAAAAGATAGATATCAAATCGTGCTACTTCATCAATGACTTATCAAACAACTCATATCCCACAAGTATAAATAAGGGTCATTCACAAGAGTCAAAAAAATAAGTTGTGAAGAAGAGATCCAAATAAGAAAGGTGTTGGAGGAAATTCTTTCAACCAAAACGGTCAAAATTCAAGGAGATCCACGGTGTTCAAGGTGACAATTAAGGCATTCATCGTGGAGTTCGTTTAAATAATATCGTTTTAATTCGAGATTAAGTTGTTAAACTCTCGAATTAACGTTATTGAAAATTAAATCCACATTGAAGGAGATCGAAGAGTCGATCCATCAACAAATATTCAAATCCAATAAGTCAACGTTTTTTAAGTTCTAACGTTTTAATTCGAGATTAAGGTGGTAAACCCTCGAACTAACGTTATTGAATGATGAAATTCATTTCGGAGGAGATCAAATTGACGATTGCACCTCCAAAAGTTCAAATCTCAGAAGACATTGTTTTTGAAGAGAAGAATCAGAGGAATTATAGAGATTGTAACCACTTTATTTTTTTAATTCAATAAAATTTCATTTATACGATTTTTCTTGTTTGTTAATTTTATAGAAAACGAAATTTGTGTTACAAACTCATTTTAAATTTTTTTAAATATAGGATTTATTGTATTACTAAAAAATTCATATCAAGTTCAAGCCTATCATTTGATTTTGAAAATTATGCATTTGAAAATTTATGAACCATTTACAGATATAAAAATTATAAAATATTTTTCTGTATAAAAATTCACCTATATTCTTAATGCAATTGAAAATACCATTGATTATTTTTTGGATTAGTTATACTTTTATGTTATTGAAGAGAACTTGAAATTTAAAATTTGGTATTATTCATGATTTTTTCTTCAAAAAATATATAGTGTTTGAAAATTATGCTTTTTCTCCAAAAGTATTAAGATATGGGTACTTTGGTCTTTAAATAAGATTTTATTAAAATATTAGATCAAATAATGTTAAAAATGAGGTCTTTTCCAAAAATTCAAACTTTAAGGGAGGTGGATGCATTTAACAATATATATATATATTAATAGTTCAATCAGGACTTTTGACTAAAAATAAGTATTATTTAAATTATTGAAGATGGCCTTAACTAAATCAAATTTGATATCACTCATTATTTTTTTCTTCAAAAACAATATGTAGCGATTTGAAAATTATGTTTTTTTTTCCCAAAAATATAGGGATATCAGTATTTTGGTCTTTAAATAAAGTTTTATTAGAATATTGGACAAAAAACCCAAATTTCAAGGGAGATGGACGTCAAACTCAGAACCTGATGAAAGGTGGATGCAAATAACATTTTATGTATATTAAAAATCAATTTTCTCAGTGATGAACAACCCAAATGTTGTTCAATATGTTATGAACAAAACTTTATAATACTTAAGTCAATAAAATTCTTAAAGTGTATAATATATATTAAAACAATTAATATTATAATAATAACGCGTACCTTAAGTTTATCGTGCAATTGGTATATAGCCAATAATGTGATTGAATCATTTCAATTACCTATTACATAAGTATCAAACATATGAGTACAATTAAGTTAGAATTCTCATTTCTTATCTTACTAAAATAAATTTTGGATTCTCCTCCCTAATCATGTGGCTTTCTAGAATCCCTAGTTGGCCTAAAGTATTCAAACAAGACATATCTATCCAGATAAATCTATAAATTGCTACTAATCAAGTGTTAAACTTGTTCATTCTCCTAGTAGCTCGATCTAAATACCAAACTTAAATTTCAGGTCTGGTTTGCAGCACATCAACCCTATTATATATATATATATATATATATATATATAGGAAAAGATATAGTTTAATTATTCAAGACTGAAATACTTATTAATAATTCGATCATGAATTTTGACTCTTATAATAAGTTTGATTTATGACTCTTAAATACACCTCAACCCATTTCCAGAAAATAATTCGATCTAGACTTTTGACTGAAATAAATATTGACTCTTGACTAGAAAAAATAAGTATTACAAATTTAATAAAGAAATTTATTTTCTTTTTTGTACAAAAAAGTATACAGTATATACAATGTTTGAGTCAATTCAACCCAAATCTAAGCCCAAAATGGACCACTTGCGTGTATGGACTAGGATGTAGTTTTTTCCTTTCATAAGACCATCGTTAACTCTTGAAGTCCAAAACTAATATCAACTTGGATTATATAAAGTGGTTTTGATTCTTTTTAATTTTTAATGTGTGATAAATGACAATAATTTTTCATCATCCTAATATTTTTTTATTCAACAATTCATACTTTTTAACTTATTTATTTTAAATTTTAATTTTTTATTCACCCAAAATTAATTTTGATAAGTTAAATATATTAAATTTGACAGTATATATTATATTGAGTCAAATAATTCATATTTTTGTTAAATATTACCCAATTAAATAATTAATTAAAATTTGATCATAACCAACTTTACAAACCGAACATATTATTATATGCGCAATGTGAAATGGAATATCTAAATCCAAAATGAACAAATAAACTGACTAGGAAGCTATTATTTCCGAATTGAAATGTGTAAAGTTTCGTAGCCTCTAAAAATATTACTACACACACACACACACACACACACACACACATATATATATATATATATATATATATATATTCAACGGTCTTATTCTTGCCCTTTGGAAAGTTGACTATGGGGTGAAAAATCTGAAAATCTAGAAATGGGTTAAGGTATATTTAAGAGTCATAAATCATATATGGTCCCAAGTCAAGTCTGAAATAATTATTTTTTTCTAGTCAAGAGTCAATTATTATATTAAACAGTAAACTGATCGAATTATGAGTCCTGAGCCTGGTCCATTCTACACAACTGTGAAATAATATTCCATAAACATGGGCGGCTTGAATATTAATCAAACTTTGTAGCATCGTTCGGTTGATCCAGTGTACGTATTAACCGAGCTATAACACAAATTAATATGGAAAACAATTGTGACTGCTAACAAAAGAATTAAGAAAAAAGAAAATAAAATAAAGTTTGATGTGTACACTATTTGTGACATTAGAAAAAAATAGTCCTAGCCTTTGTTCTATATATTGAAAAGTCCAAATATTATGAGAAAGTTTAGCGCACTATTAGGAGCCTGTCCATCTTTAAAAGATCGATTATTAAATAGAAAAATATCCACTTGATAAATTGATTAAAAATCCATCACTTGATCAACGTGAATAGAAGTCCATCATATTCTCCTCTATCCAAATCATTGCACGCTCTCGTACAGTACAGTGTGAATTTCCTAATTGACACGCGAGTTTCGCCATTTGGCACTGGCGAGTCCATCAATGTGGGCCCCTCAGTCGACATCAAACCCTTGTGTTGTGTGGGCACCTTTAGTTGTATATATAAGTTTCATTATGTGACACTGAGTAAACCTTGATACCACTTTGTTACAAATTTAATTCATCATTTCAAAATCGATTATTAAAGAAAAATAATGCCTCACTTGATAAGTTGATCCAAAACTTCTCCCCTAATTAATATGGAATGATAGTACGTGGCAATACGTATTAGATACGTATCGAGAGCTTGTATTAGACAAACCAAGTTGTTTCTATATACTATGTATGTAAAAGTAACCGATGTAAAAGAAACTGTCTTTGCTCTTAAAGTTCATGTTTAGATCATAACTCGTGCTATCAAGCGGCAAATAGTAGCCATAAAATTGAGCGAGACATCAAATGTGTAGTTAAAGATCCACAATACATGAAGTTATGGAGAAATAGACAAAGAACTTACTAAGCTACTTGAATGTAAATTTTTTATTTATTTCTATAAATGTAATTCTTGGAGTTGAACATAAAGACTCCACTAAATTCTGCAAAATCACTGCTTCCAAAATTGGTTTTCAAAGAATTTATTCTTTTAGACTCCATTAGTCCATTTTAAAAATCTTGGCCAAACTCGCGTAGCCTCCTTGTTACTTTTGTTCATTTTCCCCGTCTAATTCTCTTTCAATTTATTTTTTCAAATAAGCTAATTACATATATCATTATATCAAAATATGAATTAGTAATCAAGTAAATACAATATATTTAAATTTAATTGCTTTTTTCTTATTTTGTATTCTAAAAACTGAGTTGCTGATCATTTTGTCCTTGTTTATGTTACAATTGTATCTTATAAAATAAAGTCCAACTAAAATAGCAAAATGAGACGAGAAAACTATGAGTTATCATGTTCAAATTAATAACAATGTTATATTTTTCGGTATTGTTTGTTTTTTAGTAGTCAAACTTGTAGATTTAATTGTAGTTATTATGTTTTGTTATCGCAATTGCTATATATACTTGTATATCTGTACTCATATAATTGAATTTGTAAATATATCAAGTGAGTACGTATGCATGTATTTATACATGTATATGATACATATGAAAAACTTGATACATATTTTCAAACACATGAAACTCGAGAGATTAATAAGAAAATAGAATTTTAGAAATACTTCCTTAAACTTGTAAAATTTGACTCAATTTCTAAATATTAAAACGAGAAAAATAAGAAATACTTTAAATCTCATGGAGGCAGCTACTCGCCATAATTACAAAATAAATATTGTCATTAATGAAGCTCTTGTAATCCTATAATATTTAATTTAATTTTTGCATGTCAACTTATGCACTTCATACACCAACCAACCAATAATTCCTACATAATTGATGCTACAAAAGTCAAAATACGTAACATTTTTTCCTCTTTTTTTTTAAAAAATTTAATTCAATTTCCTGGACTCAAGGAAATTCTTTTTCTTGGAGTCACAAGATGTGATGTAGTCGAGGAAACTAGCAAAATCTGTGTCTTTATAACGCCTTGGATTTGTCTCACTAATGAGCTTGGCTGATGGTCTCACTGTACTTGTGAAAGGAAGACTGTGCAAAGAAGCCACTGAAATCCTATAATTCTTTGAATTTACAAGAACTCTATGCAACACACTCTTGTACCTCCCGTTGCTGAATATCTGATCAAAACAAATCAAATCATAATTAGTAAACGTACAATACATTCATAATGCACTCAATCAAACATAGATATATAGCGTGTATATACCTCGAGGTGGTCTCCGACATTGACGACGAAGGATCCGGGTATGGGTTGAACAGTGACCCATTTATCTTGGTGTTGGATCTGCAAACCCTTGACCTCATCCTGAAGGAGGAGTGTGAGGAAACCATAATCCGAATGAGGTGGCATTCCTAGTGTCAAATCAGGTTGCGGGCATGGAGGGTAGCAATTGACAACCATTAGCTGGCTTCCATCTTCAAGTTCTTTTAATATTTCTTCATCATCATTCTCATCATTTACTGTTTCTGTCTTCTTCTCTCTGTTCTTTAGCCCTAGGCTCTCCAGGATGGCCTCCACCAGCATTAGGAACAAGAATTTTGTTTCTTTTGCATAAGAAACAGCCAATTGCCTGTTTTATTATTCAATACAAGTAATAATTAATATATTAATAGTTTAGTGTAAACTCCAATCAAAGTCGCGATTGGTTGAGAGCTAAATAAATTTTGAGACGAGTAGGTGAACCTATAACTTAGACATAATTATTGTCATCCGCGTCAAGTGCATTGCATTACGCATGTGTCCAAGAAAAATAATTATAAATTATAAATTTATCATATATGTTATTATGTTTTATGTTGGCATAATGGTTATTATTAGGACAAATTAATTAGTAAAATTTGTTGGATTTTTGTGTAAGTCTCTTACCTAAAGTCGAGTGGAGAAGAGGGCCAATGGGGAAGGACATCAGGCAGAGGGTGACAAACCAACTTGAGAAAGTCCCTCCAACAAAAGACACCATCATTTGTCTGATTGAAGCTAGTCCCATACCGAACTGGGGAGCTCATATCAGCTGACATGTACTTCTCTCTTTCTGAGAAGGGCATCTCGAAAAACCTTTTACTCACATTCACCATATTGCTTACAATCTCGTCGGGAATACCGTGATTCACCAGCTGCAATAATAACATAGAATGTTTTTGTCAGTCGCAGTGGAACTACATTATGTGGGTAAGAAGAGTATGCCAACTTCTTCTAGATTTTTTAATCAAAGCCCTTTTGGCAACAATGTGTATGCATAATTATCCAACAATAAGAAATTCTTAAAAGTGATGATTCTTGATGATCAAAGAGAGGAATATGTGCATATTGACATATATGTCACAATTCCTCTGTTTTAAGGTCATTAGCCCTGCACATGACTTTATTTTTTTTTCCAAGCTAGATTTGAATTTTTTTGAAGAAAAATGAATTAAATGTGCCAAAAATCAGAAGGTATCATATGTAAATTGTCAAACCTCAATTCTTATAGATAAAAACTATGAACACTAGATGTAAAATAAACTTGTAGCATTATTTTGGTCATTCTAGCAAACTTTTGGGAACCTTAAAAATCATTCTAGCAAACTTGTCAGCAAACCCACCTGGAAAAATCCATAGTTTTCGCCGGCGTAGGCAAGAGATTTAAGGACTTTCGACCGGTTTGGACCTTGCAATTCAGCAAAATCAATGACGGGCAGCTTAAGATTGAGCTCAGGGCTGGCAGTTTTCTCAGTAATCACATTTGGACGTTCAGCAGCGGGCAGTATGTACTTCCTAGGAACATGCTCAATCCCATTGTCGTACATATGCTTCACTCCTTTCTGGTATAGGCTTTCCAGGGAATCATAACTACCATCTTTCCTGGTTTGCCCTGACATTACCATTGCTGGAGACATTCTGTTCCTCAGACAACCCCCTGTCACACATTAAATAAAATGTTACATGCAAAAGCCCAAGGAATATGAATTACTGAAGAAAGTGTGTTCTTGGGATCTGGGGAAGGGGAATGAGAATTAGAATTAGAATTATATGCCCACCTGAATAACTCTCACGTGAAAGAGTAGGAAGAGGGAAATTGTGGGATGGTTGGGAATTAAGAATAAAGGAATGGGTGTATTTATAGAAGGAATCAAGTACACATATAACGTTGCTAGTTTTGGGGAAAATGGTTTTGGATTATGTAGATTCTGAGTACTGGTTTCCATGCAATGAAAACCGTTGACAATTTTTGTATGACCAATTGGTGTAGTAGGGACAAGAGACGCCCTCCATACCATTTCTAGTATATTCAACTTAATTCAATATGATTTTATTTCTAAAAAGCATTTAT
Organism: Paulownia fortunei; assembly: GCA_019321725.1. NCBI lineage: Eukaryota > Viridiplantae > Streptophyta > Magnoliopsida > Lamiales > Paulowniaceae > Paulownia > Paulownia fortunei. Next base: position 255,414 of record JAGSPU010001568.1, on the reverse strand, counting down.
TTTTTCTAGACATCCAGTCTACCCAATTAATATATATAAATTCAATCATTTAAAAAAAAAAATTACTCATATTTCATTTTCAAATGTAGTACACCCTAAAGTATTCGTATACCCTCTAAAGTCTATATGAATGCGTTTCAGTGTCCTCTTGCCCAAGACTCACGCCTCTTTGTTTTCAATTTCACACAGAATAACACACACGTCGTGTGTGTGTTGGGTGACTTTTGGAGATCACCTCATCTTGGAGTGGGGTGTCTCCCTCACCATCACTTGGCACATATATACTTGACCTTGTGTGTAATTTGATTCATTCTCCTTATTTACTTTTAAGGCCAAATATGTGATTTTATTTCATCTATTCTAATTTATATTTTGTTATATGTTTCATTTTAAAGATACAAATCAAATATATTCAATTTAAAATTGAGTGTTTATTTAAAAAAATATTTTATACTTTTAATATTTAATAATATAAAATATAAAATATAAAATAAAATATTAAATTATAATAGAAAATTAGATCTATACAAACATGTACATTGGTGAGAGATTTGTTATTACTTGTCACGCCATTCTTGACTTAATAATTTGTAGGTTTACAGGACTTGGTCAAAATGAAGTGGACCTCGGACAGAGAACACCAGACTTGGCCAGGCCACTGTGATTTTCGTAATTTCCTAAAGTCTTTTAGTTTTACCTCTTTGGGTTGGCGTTCTCATCTTTTACAATGACGTTCCATTGACCAAAAAGAAAAAAAAAATAAAAAGTGCCAGGCAAAAAATTGAAATTCACGTATTGATTAAAACTGAAAATTTAATTGAGTCACACGATTAATTTCAACAGTTAACAAGGCTCTTCTCGAAGAAATCAAACTGCAGATGTTTGGACATCAGTATAATCGATGTCTAATTCCTAGAAATTGAAGGTTTATTCAAGTAAACTAGACTAAAAAATTAAAGAAACTATTAATAAAATGTTGAATAATCATGTTAAAATTATCACTAGTACATGTAAGAATAATTATGAAAACTTTATTTATAATGACTAAGACCATGGTTGGAAATACATTATAAATGGACTTTTAAATATAGAAGTCATTTACAAAAAAAAATAAGTATTTAGTGGTTAATATTAAATAAAATTTTGAGATAAATCACATCCATAAAAGTTTATTATTAAAAAGTATGAATAGGTGGTTTTTCAAAATAATGGGCTTTCAGTTTTAAAACATTTTTTGAAATGAGTTTTCACCAATCATATCACTGTAATCTGGAACGACTTGTCTAAGAGGCAACTAATAAAATTTTCATAAGTGCCCCTAAACATTATTCGTATTTGGTTTTGGCCGAATCAGTTAGATTGGAATTTAACGGTATATGTGTAGTAATAACTGGAAGATAGCAAATTTTGCTTCTGACCCTTTTTGTTTGGCAAAAATAAGTAGTGGAAAAGATAAAGTTGGAGCAATACATAAATTTCATGCAACTCATTTAAGTACTACTTAATAATAAAGTTTAATAATATTATAAAATAATACTATCTATATACTCTAATAACATAGAATCCACTTAAATAGTAGTCAAGTAGGCAAATGAACTAATCTCATATTGATCATCTCGTATATAACTTTTAGCAGCTTAAAAAAATAATGCCAATTTATGCAATTATAGCAGCTAAAAATAATTAGCAATTCTTTAATTTTGATGAGTAGGTGTACGCATCAAAAGCGTGGCACGTCATTCTGCGAAGTGCTTGCCTTTCAACAAGACATTACGGCAAGTATATATATATATATATTATATATATATATATATATATATATAACTGGAATAAGAACATTTTTCAGCCTGCAAATTAAACAAAGTTGTGGAACTAACAACAAAATTAATTAGATCAGAAATTACCTGAACCCAATACATTAAACAGGGTCAACGGGTACGGATAATATAAAAAAAAGGAGGATCCATATCTGCAAATTGCATACACTTTTCGTAAAATTTCTTTAATTGCTCAGGTTCATAAGTTTGTTATTTTATTAAGTTTGGTGGTGGATCAATTGAACCTTTTTTGTTTTTTTAGAGAAATGAAACTGTAAATATTAATTATTATATACAAATATCAAATTCGTTAAGTGCTAAATATTACATTATTTGTAATATTAAATATTAAAAAATAATAAAAAATATTATATTAATAAACTTAACAACGATATTAGTATTGGTTCATCCAAGATTTATGGTCTCATGCAGCTATTGGATGAATTTCGGGTCAGTGATCACGTCAAACCAACCGACCAAACACATTGGATCCTCCTCATATATCTCTTTTTACACATAGTATTGATTTTATTCGACAAGAAATTTTTAGCATTAGATTTGTTTCCTTATCTCTTACGCACACACACACATTGAGTATGTGTTTGTTTTTTTTTTTTTTTTTTTTTTTTTAACATGTGTGCACGTATAATAATTAAAAGGCAAAACAAATGTAAACAAATATTTTAGGGTGTACATAATATCATTTTTCCATTTTTGTCTTCTTTAAGTTTTAGGGTTTACTAAAACGTTTCATTTAAATCAAGGATTTACATAATAAAAGTGATATGGAAAGATAGAATAACTGAAATTAGTTTCCTATAATTATTCTATATGAATTTTGATACATATACTCTCTAGCTGTCATGAATAGTAAAATGGAAATTAACAAATATTAATTCAAAATTTATTAGAAACTTTATATTCATTTTTTCCATTAAATCAAACAAAAGAAAACAATTTTGTTCATTTATTCCCACTCAAACTGGACACATGAATAAAGAATTAAACCCATTTTTAAGGAAGTTGAAAAATAAATTAGAAAATTTAAAAAGAAGTATTTTCGAGTCTTCTATAAATGATCCACGATCATTGTGTATTGCCATTAATTTCACTGAAGAGGAAAAAAGGTAAAAAAAAAAAAAAATCCTCAATTTTTTTAAAATTCGGACAGTATGTTGAAATGATAATTACGTATAATTCGCAACCATGCATTTCAGCCGTTGACCTAAAAGTTTATGAATTTGATAAACCTGCTATTGGCCAATTATTTATGTCCTTATGCTTAAGGACAATCTATATATGATATATATATATATATATATATATATATTATATAATTTAAATATTGATAGTATCCAAAAGTCTACCAAAACCCTACATTGAATTATAAATCCACAAAACCTAGTTGGATATCGAAGCCCTGTTTGTGGTTAAGACTGTACCTTCTTCAATTAAATTAATTAAGATCTGACTAGTGAACCCCAACTAATATCCAAATTTTAATTAAATATCTACTTATTTTATACATTGATCAATTTTATTTTATTTTTTCTAATGATTCATAGAAATGGTTCCCATTCCTTGAACCCTTAATAATAAAATCATTTAGGGGCACGAGATACCCATTAGATACTGTCATACTCGTACATATGCACATGTATTATATGTAGATTTATATCAAGGGCTAGCTAGCTAGCTAGTTATAAATATACTTAATTAAGGCCTTGTTTGGTTCAATGACCAGGAAAGCAAAGTGAAAAGTGAAAAGGGAAAGGAGAAATGAAATTTCTATATATCTGGGAAGGATATTTTTTTTCGTTCAAATTGTTTGGTATGACCAAAAAGAAGTGAATCTCAAATACTTCGTCTACTTTGGTACAATGAAAATAAAGTGGGAAGAAAAGACTAGTTTTACCAATTAACCACCTTCTTTTTTTCTTTTATTCTTTTTAAATTTTTGTGCTAAATAATGAATAAAAAACTATTAGAATAATTTTAAATTGCTAATAATCAACTGATAAATCAAATTTAAAAACTTTTTCAACATAGTTTAATTAGTAAGCGTGAATGTGTTTTTTTTTTTGTTTTAAACTATTTCACTAAGAATGACGCTTTATAAGGAGGAGGAGATAAACATATATATAGTTTATTTTAATACGATATAAATGTAAGGCGCAGAAAAATAAATACAATAAACTAGAGTTGGAAGAAAATTGTAATCATGGATAAGACAGTAAATGAAAATATAATTGAAGATTTTGAACGAAAGTCAAATTGGTTTCGAAGAATTTAATATACCTCATAACTCTTTCAAATAATTTTTTCTTATCGAGCAACTTATACTTTCACTTCTCTTATATATCAATTTTTCGCGTCAACCAAACACAAAGGAGGTCTAATTAAATAAATGGACTTTTGAGGCTTAGATCACTATTCCTTTATATTATCTTTTGTGGGCACCAGATCTGACCTGTGACTTTTTTTTCTTCCCTTTTTAAATAAAACTTAATTAATATAGCTACGTGTGACTTTGTAAGCAGCCATCAAAAGTCAATCAATAAAACCCTAGTAGCCTAATTATGAGAGAGGCTTTAATTTGAAGAAAAGAGTTGATGATGATAATGATGTGTGGTTAGGGTGGTGCCAAGGTATGGAATAGTTTTTTGTTACGTTGTATGTTTTTGTCCTTTGTTCTCCATTCGTTGCATGCTTACTCTCTACCTCAGCTTTCTAATATTCTAATTTTCCACAGTTCATATCTAGGGTTTCCCTATATGTCTACAATAAGAAGGGTTTCTCAATTAATAATTAAAGTTTTTCAAGAAAAATGAGGGCATGAAAAAAAAAAAAAAAAAAGAGAAAAGAAGTATATATATGTTCTTGTTTTCCCTGTGAGTTCCAGTTGGCATGCATGTCCACTCTCAATTACTGGCCTGGCTTAAATGTGGGAAACTATATTTGTTTTGTTGCTTCATCCATCTTATCATATGTGCTTGCCAACTGTGGTGGTGAGGTGTATGACTATATAGAAAATATATATATATACTATGGCATCATTTTAATTGAAACTTGATTTCATCAAATATAAATAAATCATAAAATATAATAAATGTATGTACTTAAACATGGAATAAGCATATATGCAAAGACGAAGTCATAAATTTTAATTTTTAGAGGCGAGATTATATTTTTATTAAGGATAATGACCGGAGATACTTGTAGTCTAACAGTTTTATTATTTTTAGGGTAAAATTTTAAATTCTATTTAATATGTACATCAAATTTTTGTTTACATAGATTTGAGGAAGGCAGCTACCCTACTTCTATTCTTGTACATATATGCACTAGAACTAGTTAAATTCAACTAAATTAAATTTGAACTAGAATTCTCCATGATATTCTGAAACATAATCGAATTTGCCGAAACTAAAACTAAAACTTCTAACATAAATCATCCTTTATTTGTTAAGAGAGAAAGTTATTAAAGCCAAATATTGTGGAACAGAGATGTTCATAAGTGTTGGTAATTTCTACCACATTTATTAGTATTGCAAATTTGCAATGGTTGAGGGCCACTTAAATCGAAATCCAACCTCACATTGAGGAATAAATAAAAAAAATTATAATAAAATAAAAAAATTATAATAAAATAAAATAAAATAAATGGCAACGCCGTTGGTTTGTGTAGTTATCCTTTCTTGTCCTTCACATGTCTGCACTGTTTTGTTGTCAAGGAATGAGACAAATTGAATGAAGAAACTTCCTCATTTTTGCATTGTCAATCACTCAATTGGCCTGAAAATCACTTCACTCTGTAACTATATGAACCACATGTAGGTAAACTCCAAAAATTATGCGATATCCATTTGTATCAAATCTCACTTCACCTCATTATAAGCTCACCTGAGAACATTCTAGTAGTTATGCTTTGGACATTTTACTTATATAAACAAAACTGCAACCAACATTATCAATATATTTCATATTTTCATGGTTTTTGCTACTTAATGTTTAGATGATTCTTATGTATTTTCTGTACTCTGCTATCGTTTTGTAAACCTTAAAGCTAATGCATTGTTTGTTTGAGTAAAAATCACAGAGAACCAAAAGATGTTTTAGTATAATAATATCTTTAATCATATGAAACTGTTTTTACATGTTGATCATATTGGAAAGAAGAATATTAATTAGGTTTTCACTGTCTTTTAAGGGAAAGAAAAATGGGTCATTTGTGCTTTTACTACAACACGCGTATGTACAAGAAAAAGTCAAAGAGTTTGGTGCCTAAAGAGCTTCCCTTGAAGAAATTTATCATGGTTGACTTGATTTACTTTAAAAATGATTTAAATAAGTATTTCAAAGTTACTGTAAAATTCCTTGCCATGGGAATAACGCCATTGATGTAATTGTCTATGCCCATTGATATAATGATAACTCTTTTAATATAGAAACTATTATTGAAGAGGGCCACACTATTTATAATTAAATTTTGACCTAACATTTAAAAATTACAAGCATTTAATGTTTTGAAATTCATGCACTTTTTTTCACATTTAAAAATTCGTCTATGCTATTTAAAATATTAATGATGTTCTCATATTTGATATACAAATCAAAGCTATTTGATATAGCATAGCAAATGAAGTTTGAACCTTATCTCTATTTGATAGATTTAAAATTTGACTCGATTAGTTAAAAGATAATAAATCATATATAAAAAAATTAAGTTGTTAGAGCACAATTTGTGTTCAGTTCAATTAAAACTAGTTGAACTCAACTTATTTATTAATTAAACTAAATTCAGACATGATATCAAGTTCGATAAAAAAATTAAATTAATCTTGTATATATTTTATTCAACTCGACTCAATTCGATTACATTCTTATCCTTATAATATGAATTTTGGCCTCTCATTTCATTTTAAAATTATTTCAGTTTTTTTTCATTTATCAACTAATCTATACTCTTTATAATTACAAAAAGCCTTAAATTAAAAATTTTTTCTTCACTTTTTTGTTTTTTTGGTTATAGAATTTTGGATTTCTTAAAAACTAAAAAAGGCCTTCCACATATTGCGTAGGTCGGCCTCTTGATTGGGTTATGTGAGTCATGCTAAATCTTGGTCCAAACCCAAAAGCTAAAAGTTTGTGATGAAAGTGTAAGAAAAGACCATTACAAAATCTTGAACATTCTGCCAGGCCCATATAAAGATTACCATTACTAGCTGTTCTTAATAAAAAAAATAAAATCGTCCTTGGCTTTTTAAAGATAAAATTTGCATTTATATACTCATAAACTAAAAGTTGTAAAAATCTTTTTTTTTTTTTTACCAGGGAGATCGAAATCACATAAATATGCGAAAATATCTACTGTTAGTGGTAACATATGTTGGGCCTATACAAACATGATCTTGCGGGGATTTGGTTGGGCTTATCTTTAAATTACTGAAGATGGATCACCCAATTAATGCTCCTATTTTTATATCTTTACAAAGTAATGGGTCATAATAAAACAAAATAATAAACATAATACAAAGAAATAAATGGCAATATCACTAGAAGAAATTTATTTTTCAATGTACAGAAGTTTGAGGTTAAGCTTTAAATCATGCCCCCACATTTTTAACATAACTTTGCTACTCAAATTTCATATTTATTTGAACTTTGTTTCATTTTACTTTACATATATCTTAATGTATAGAAAATACAAATGCAATGCTAAATTATAATAATAATTTGAAGTGATCTCCACATATCACTTTATAAATAGTCTTGGATATAAAACTTGTATATTGTGTAAATACATTATTTTTACTTTTTACCACAGAAAAGAAGAAAAATATTGCGAAGAAAAAAATGGTAAAGGTGAAAATAGACATGGAAAATTTAAGAGGTACTATTAGGTAGCAGGGGATCTATGTTCTGTTGATTATTCCGCTTGCTTTTCACTGATGAAATTATCCAGTACAAGATCCCGGCTGAGAAGAAGCTAAAGAACCAAGCATTGTTGTAAATTACAGTAAATGCATCCGGGACTGAACCCAAAATCCCAACCTTCTGCAGGAAACCTGGAATCACAGGCAAAATCCCTATGATCAATGCCCCCATTGCTGCCAAATTGTATCCACCAAAGTAATAGTAAGCCCCTCTGGGACTCTGTGTGTACAGATCTTTGATACTCAAATCTGCATGCTGAATCAAATAATAATCCACCAAAATTATGCCCCCAATAGGTCCCATTAATGCAGAATATCCAACCAGCCATGTGTAGACGAAGCTTTCGCTCGACTGAAGAAGCCTCCACGGCTGAAATGCAATCCCAAGCAATGCTGTTAGGAGTGCACCTCTACGAAATGTGAACTTTGAAGGGCTAAGATTGACTAGTGCATTTGCCGGAGCCACACATTGGCAGCAATGTTGGTAGTAATGGTGGCAAGACTTATGCCTAAGATGCTAAAATCTTGGTCCAGACTCCACCAATTTCCCCCAGGAGTTGGATTGGATTGGAAATCACATTCCCAAATATCACTTTGGTTGATGAGGTTACAGCTAGGCCTACAAATGTGAAGGCACCCATAAAGATGGGTAGCCCGGCTTGGCCTATGATTTGATCCTTCTGGCTCTTGGCATACCGGGTGAAATCCGGGATGTTAAGCGCAACAGTAGCCCAGAAACTTATGTTTGCTGTCAATGAAGGGAAAAAGAGAGACCAAAATTCGGAATTCGAAAGCCTGGAAGATAGTGAGAGCATGTGGCTGAATCCACCAGCCCTGACATATGACCAGATGAGAAGGCAAGAAGTGAGGAGAATGAGAACTGGGCAGAGTACTTTTCCAGTTCCCGGATTCCATCAATTCCCTTCCACACAATTCCCAACTGTGCCAACCAAAATGTGATGAAACAAGCGAATTCCAGGGGGGAAGTTCCAAGCCAAGATAAAGGTTTTGCAAAGGTTGATTCTTTGATGATTCTTGGCAGGAGAAGGAAAATTGCCTCACCCCCAATCCATGTTTCAATCCCATACCAACCACAGCCAACCAATGCTCTAAGCAGAGTGGGAATGTGGGCACCTCGAATTCCAAAGGATGATCTCGCCAAGACGGGAAAGAAATTCCATATCTTGTGCCTGGATGGCCTGTTAGGACTAATGGGAATAACAGGATAACGTTGGCCGCAACGACGGTGGCAATTCCTTGCCACCATGCCATTCCCAGGTCAACCAGGCTTCCGGCAAGGTAATATGATGGCACTCCAACCACAAGTCCCACCCACAAACTGGCCATTTCCAGCCCAGAAAAAGTCCTCTGATCCGATGTCGTCGGCTTGAGATCATCATTGATGAGGGTGGGATCAGGTTCAAAATCATCAAACTGGGGGATGTATTGAGTTTGGCTTGATGATGCCATTGGGGAAAAGGTGTAACATCTCTTTGCAGGGTGAGTTGGTCTTTGTATGGAGTAAGATGGGTGTTTTTTCAGTTAAGTTGGTTGGAAACAAAGCTGTGTTGAAAGGGGAATTGGTTTTGGGGTTTGAGAAGAGAAGGGCATGGGGTGGGGATGGGGATGGAGATGGAGGCTCAAAAGTTTAGAGGCCATGATTCACAAAGAGGCGGAGGAGATTCAGATGGGTTGTTGGAATCTGTGGTATTTGTTTGAGATTAGATGATGAGTGGTGGACATATAATTGAAGGTCACATCTGCTACATTTTAGTCAATTACATCATTTTGATTCCCTAATTTGAAACTGTGACCAATGATCTGGGAAGCTCAACTTGTACTTCACTTGGGATTATTTTTTATATAATCAGGTCAATAATGAAGTAAATTTATTTTATTTTATTTTATTTTTTGAATGTAGTGAACAAATGAATTATTAAAATAACTCTTTCTTCTCTATCTTTTTGTCAAATGCACATGTAGCCCATCCCTCGGAAAAATGATGAGGAAAGATTAAAGGAAATCTCAAAATGGTAACAACAAAGAGAATTTTTTTGTTGAAAATTAAGCACAATGCAATTAGTTTAAGTTCACAGAGACAGTTTCCTATATCACGAGGGAGTAGGGGCATTTTCCTATTTCCTATTTGGGCCGCCATTAAAGTCCACTTAATCCTGTTTACGCTCGATAATTTTATTGGCCCATAATTAAAGCTTTGGTGGACTACATATGCAATAAAGTGTTTAACTTTGGGCCAACTTCACTCCATTGTCAATTTTGTCTTCTTTCTCTCCCCCGCCACTGAAAAAACAGAAACCCCTTTAAATAAGTAAAAACGAAAAAGAAAAGCAAAACCAGATATTTGGGCCCTATCCATCTTCTATTTTCTCAAGTGATTATTTATAAGTAGTTGATGTGTAGTAAAACAAATACATTAATACATGTAGAATAAAATCATAAATCTTAACCCGTTAACATGGTGCAGATGGATCTGTCTCCGAAGTGATACTAGTTCTATCTGCAAATCGTTGAAGAAACCTAACGTAAATATTTCAAAACTTAAGTCAGTGATCAAAGTTTTTCTTTAATATCAATTAGGGGTGTGTACGGTTTGATATACCAATCAAACCATGCCAAAATCAAAATTTCGGTATAAACCGAAACCAAATCAAAAATTTTGATTCGGTATTTGGTATGCAATTTTTTAAAATTTTGGTATTCGGTTTGGTATTAGTATGTGGGTTCGGTATACCGTACCTAACCGAATACCAATTTTTTTATATTTTAATTTTTTTTTTAAACCTTGTTGATTAATTTTGACCTTCAAGTATTTTTTAATCTATTCTCCTTATGTTTAATTATTTAGTAATTAATTCATAATTATTTGGTTGGTACTTATAGAGATGAGTAAAATTTAGCATGATAAATACATTATTTTTTTTTTACATTTTTAATAACTAAAAGAGTGCATTTCTCTTGTTTGATAAAATGTCTCACCAAAATGACGATTGAACACACTGCTCACGGATTAAACTAAATGTAATTGACTTCCTTAATTATTTCTTGTTAGTCATAAAAGGAACAAACATATAAGCATATTTTTGTTTTCAACAATTAATCATTTACCTTTGTTCAAACAATAATCGTTTATTATTGAAAATAAACTTAAAAAAATAGTACAAATGATTGAATTACTTTTTCATAGGCCACAGCTCCTTAACTTAATAATTATTGTATATGAATTATTGAAAAAAGAGGGAGCAAATTTTATTTTTTTATAAATTTCTGTTTTACCGAAACCATACTAAGTTACCAAAAGTTTTTTGGTAATTACCGAACTAAATCGATTTATTTCAGTTCGATATTCGGTTTGGTAAATTGTCGTACCGAAATTTCGGTACGATTTGATATGGTATTACCGAATGTACACCCCTAATATCAATGGAGAAAAATATGTATTTCGAGTAATGAAAAGTAAACTTTTTTTCTTGGGGCTTAAGACTTATATTTATAGGGTAATTTTATCTTTTATAACTGTCTAGTGGACACGTCACTAGTTTAGTAATTTACCCTAAATAATATTTCATATCATTATCTATAGATAACTATTTGATTTTATCCTTTTGTGATAATCACTAGATCAACTCCACCTTATATTGTTCTTTGTTAACTCTCCCAAGCTAACCAAATCAGGTCGGCTTAGCCTCATGCTTCGTTATCTTTTACTAATTCTTTCGAGCTGACTGCGGGAGATATGATTTTTCTTACTTAGAGAATTTGCTATTAAATACGTTTCAGACTCTTGCTCAGTCTTTCTTCAACCTTACGGGCCTTCAAAATAGGTATTATGTCCATCACTTCAGTGCCCATGAATCACTGAGAATACTGAATCCACTGATTTTGGGCCTATATAAGGTTATAGTGAATCATGCCCAATTAAATACCATATCATTAGTTATATTTGAATAATAATAAATGTTTCTTGAAAAATTAAACATTTGTTGCATAGCTTATAATGTAAGGTGTTGTAGCTTTCATGAATTCCCTATGAAAAAATCACAACAGAACTATAACAGACCTGATCATTCCTCTTTAATTTTAACAAGTATAATTGTTAAAATATTCTAAAACCATCCATGTAAATTGCTAAACACACAAAATTTTATTATGTAATCATAGTATTGCTAGATTAACAACATTAAAGCCTCGTTTTGATTTGTTGATGGTATTATAAGATTGATTGGATAAAATAAGATTGCACAGTTCATGATATTATAATATGTGGAAGTTTTATATTTGGATTGTAGAATTGAAAAGTTGTAAAATAATGTAATATAAATAATTTTTTGTTTGTGTTAAGAGATTATTTAGGATAATACATAAAAAGTCCAAAATGCTCATAACTGAAAAAAAAAAAGACAATATATTTTACCCATTCTCATTCCTCATTCATTATTTTCCAAACAATTATATCTTCTTCAAGCCTTGCTCCACATTTTCAACACTTCTTCAAGTACTAGCACCAACTCATTTATGCTAACAATGGGTACATTTTTCAATCGAAATTGCCCACATGATTGTAAGGTGTGCTGCCCCAAGTCCTATGTTCTCCGTGTTAAATACTTTTTGAAGAATTTACTTTGCTCGTATCTACGACATACTTTTTCATTTATTTGGTTGAATTGGTTTGCCATTATAGTTTCATTGCCAGTTAAGATTTGACTCTGCTTTTCAATGATCTCAGCGTATAAGAAAATATTTGCCATAAAAAAGAATTTATTACTAATTTTGTACAAGTTATGACTATGGCTGCTACTACGGCCTCCAATTATTTGAGAAATTCCCTAAATGAGTGTGCTTGCATTTTAATGAAAATAATAAACTGTAATTTCATTTTTTGTTAATATAATCATTACTTTATTTAGCAAATTGTGCTTTGTAGAATTAATGCAAATTGATCAAGGAATGAAGTTCACCACCTTATTTATCCTATGTTCTTGAGAAATTATATGTGGATGTGCTTATGTATTCTCCTTTGCTATGTAATTATTTTTCATCTTTTTATGGTATTCTTCTTGTTGTAGATGATTCGAAGAGGTTGTTGCAATGAACAATATTTTTAATAATGGCCAAAAATATCGGGACAGAGACCAACTATTTGGAAGCCTCAGAAATCGACTATTAATATGGGTTCTTGAAGGGTTAACCTGGTCATTTTTCATCCACTTTTAGTGACAAATATGTAACTTCAAATTTTATTGGGTTCAATCCATCCATTGAATTACATAATAACACCATTAGACTATAATTTTTTTATCAAATAAATGAATGGTAATCTAGCGGATTTCTTATCCGCCCAAATCTAATATATCAACTATTTGACTAACTGGATTATATAAATCCGGCCCATAGGATCCAAACTTGGCCTAAAAAGATAAAGTCCTGCATACATGTCCTGTTTACGTGTAAAGAAACAGTCAGCAACAACCAATCGGCAAACCACATCCTGACAAATCCCCTTGTGACAAACAAATCATCCCATCCATAACAACATTGTCAAAACTCTTGCAACTTCAGATGATATCGATAATAATACTACCAAACTCTCAACAACTCTCTGCCTTTTCGTGCCTAAATTTGAACTTCAAAACACTTTTTTTTTACCCGATAAGTATTGATGTTTGAAGTGTGAACGCAAAGCCCAATTCCTCCTCCCACTTGTTGCATCTACCACCACTCTTTTCACTCCTTTCGGCTATCATTTTTCTTATGTTTAACGCGTGTCCGCAACCTCGTCAGCTTCAAAACCATATCCATTTCCCAAATTCTTTTAATTCTAATTCCCGACAACATTTTTAATAGTCCAATTGAGCAGAAACCAGCCACATATAGTTCCTGTTTCTTTCTACAAAGTCCACAATACATCTTCATACAAATATACGATGATCCATGGAGAGCATAACTTCACCGCCGATGGCACAGAGTAGCACAGGTTCCTTTTTCAGTCCCTTACTCATTTCCATGCTAGGCATAGTTGTCACATCCATAGCCATTATAGCCTACCACTTATTCCTGGTCAAGTACTGCATCAGGCGCACGGCTCCACCAACACGGCCGCGCAACCCACCACCACAGCCCAACCCGCCACCGGAGTCGACGAGAAAGTCTGAAAACAATCCCCATTTTCGCGTTCTCCGTCGTGAAACGCGACATGGATCAAGAAGAATGCGTAGTGTGTTTAGGGGAATTGGAGGACGAAGACATGGTCCGTTTGTTACCCAATTGTAAGCACGCTTTTCACGTGCCGTGCATCGACCAATGTTCGCGGCGCACACGAGCTGTCCGTTGTGCAGGTCCGCGATACTCGAGCAACAAATGTAGTACCATGTCTCGATCCACATCGTACCAATGATTCGGATCGCGAAAGCAGCGAGTCTAGTGCGACAAGTAGTAGCCGTGAGTCATCATCACCTAGGGAACAATCATTTGGTTTGCTCCGCCACTGTGCGTCGCTGGTGTTGCCGCCTCCGATGGAGAGGAGATCGTCGTCGTCGCAGTTGAAGCGATCGCTGTCGATGGATCAGTCTTTCGTCGTAATTAATCTCCAAAGGGTTAATTGTTCAAGTGCTTCATCGTCTTCTTCTTCAAGAGGTGTACTCACAGGAGTGGGTCGTATAGCACCGATCTTTGAGCCACTTCGATCGCGTCTCATCCAAGTGGCTCAGGTCCTTTTCGCGGTTGCGCGTGGGGAAGGGCAGCAATGGCACAATTCTACCTTACTAAAACAATTCATATTCCAAATCAAGAAGTGGCGAATAAAGAGTAAATTTAGCATTGTTTTTCTTATTTTTTTTGGGTTCCAAGAATTTCTGATGAAAGGTTTTTTTTTTTTTTTTTTTAACTTGAAATGTCATGATCTAACTCTAATTATGTTATAAGGTTTTTTTTTCACTTTTAAATCTTACCTTACTTATAAAATACTTTATTAAATATACATTTAAAATTAATTAATATATTTAATGTATATTTATTAAATACAATATGAAATACGAAATACAATATTATCTTGAAACATAAGAATGGAAGTTCTTTTAGTGAATATTTACAACATCATTGATTATGATTTGAATTCCCAAACCATCGATCCAATTTTATAAAAAAAATAATAAACAAAATAGCAAGATAGTTATATTATGATCGTTTGTTGGTCTTTGTGAGCACTCATCACAAAATATGTATCGCAACCAATCATTGACATGTATCTTTAGGAAATTTCAGACAGGGCCAGGGCCTTAAAAGTGAAACGGGCCTATATATGGTGTTCACTAACGAACGTCAATTGAAACTTAGGCCCACATTACCCCGCGCTTTCTAATGTATTGCTCCATGAAAATCATTTTTGTATTTTAATTTATGTACTAACTAGAAAAGCAGCAAAGGCTTAAGCCCAATACTATAATTATGAAGTCATGGTATAAGTCATCCGAAATTAATCTGTGTAAATTTAATTTTATATTAAATTTTTTTTTTGAACTTTTAGAAATAGTTAAGACTTCATCTTAATAGTATCGTGGTGATGGATGTTTTCATGTATACTGTATTTCTAAATAAACATACATATATATATATGAAGGAATAATATTTGTAAATTATAAGTCAATTTCTTGATAGTCCAATAATTATGACAAAGAGTAGCTTTTATTACAGTCAAATGTCTAGACAACAACTCTTTAAAAGAGCTATAAAGCTACCTATGCAGCAAATTACAAAACTGAATCTCATTGGTCACACGGACATCATTGCCTATAAATTGATCATCTATGGCTAGTACATGATTCAAATGTACAACTTGACGAACCAAATTCATGGCATGCATCAGGACCCTTAATTATGACTTGAAACTTCCTAACTCCGCACGAGGAGCAAAACAAGTTAATTTATGCCTCGTTTTTTGTAAATATAACAGCATAATGCAGTTTGTCTTGTCTTAATCGATGCTTAATATTTTGCTTATAATTATTTAGTCTCAAGATACATAAGTTACATATATACTACGTGCAGTCGTCCCAAAGTTCTTATCGGCAACGTATAAATTCATCAAAATAGCAAATAATTAGATATGAAATTTTGTTACATTTAAATAGTCAACAAATTAATCAGCATAGTAATAAGTTAGTTAAAAAGATTACATAAATTGATGTTTCTACTGCTCTAAATGGGACAATAAATTTAGGACAACGACAGTACTATTGAAATTGATTATGCAAAAACTCGTTTCTTGGAATCGTACTATCTATAGTAAAAAGAGATTAATAGCGAAGCCAGATTGTTGAATAGTGAAGCCAATATTAACTGCACTTGTTGGGTTAACAATAACATCTGAGGGGAATACATGTTGCTAGCCTATGTCTAGAGTGTACAATATTAGGTGGACCCGTGACCCTAATCAATCTAATAGGTTTGAATTTTGGATCCTGATTGCTTCTAATTGGTTGAGGACAACATCAATCGCTCCAACCCACAAGTTAAAGGAAGCTTCACTTCACCCCTACCTGTTCATTCAATGAATACTTTAATCCCTCGAAGTTTTATACGAAGAGGATATTCATTGCCCTAAATTTTTCAAGCTATTTTTGTGTTAAAAATTTAAGTTTCTGTATGTTTCAATTATATTAAGTATTATGATTAAATATATGTCATTTTCATTATCGCCTGTCACACGCACGTCTTTCAAAATGAGCGATAATACACTTATCTAGTAAATATTATCGGTAAAATTAAGGAATGAAATTTAGGTTGCTTCCAAATGAACTTAGGCATGTAAGTTTTGCATTGGTAATTACCCAGTGAGCTTTCAAATCAAAACCTTGTTATCACATTGTAATTGGTTGGAATAAAATGGACTAAGTTTTTCATAGAAGGTTGTGAAATTTTCAAGAAGGATGACCAATTAAAATATATATGTTATTGTATTGGTCATTTAATTAATTAAATATGACCAAACCCGAATCTTAATATAGCAACTTAGAAACAACCTCTTCATCTCATATTTTCTAATGCTATTATTATGAAACAAAAGAGATACAAAAGCAGTCTAAACAAAGGAAAGAATCTCATTGAGTTATCCAAACCAGGAAACAATCATAGAAAGTTGATTTTGCCCCCATTGCATGTATTAAACTAATTAAAGATGTTGTTCTTTATGTAAACGGCCCATGTGGGTTGCTGGGCCCATGAAAACTATAAAACGGACTCCACAAAGACTTGCTTTAATTTCTTAATTACATGTACACCTTGCAACTTTCAAAACAATTCTGCATTATTGCTCTTTCCTCAAGAGGTGTTTGTTTTGTTTTGTTTTGCTTTGGGACCCCTCTCCCTCCCCGCTCCAACCCCCCTAAAACCAAATAAAAAAAAGAATAACTCCTTTGGTTTGTGGGTGTGTTGTACACCCCCCACCCACCCCCAACCACACCCCAATGAAATGCTACCTACAATAGTTTTTTTTTTTTTTTTGGGGGACAAGGACCCCAAAATATGAGTTGTATAAACAAGTTTTTAAGAGTACTTAAAGAAATAATTAGGACCTAAAAGGTGCCCTTTGAGGAATGCCCTTTCTTCTTCTTGCACTTGAAGGAGGTGGAGGAGGCGTGGGCGGGTATATGTCTTGTTGTGAGCCTTCACGCAATTCTTCCTCTTCTCTTGATGATGACATATTCACTCTTCTTGATACCCCTTCACCTCTTTGCATTACAGCCTCATTTTTGGCATCTAAGGTAAAGCTTGCATCCCCATTCCCCTTTATTCCTACAAGCTAATTATTTTCAACCATAAATATTAAATAAAGACCCTCCCACAAAAAATAAATAAATAAATAATAATCATAATAATTGAGCAAAATTTATTGGAAAGAAAAAAATGAACATAATGGTAATGATGATAATGAAACATACATATTACATAACAAAAAGATGATAATGATGGCCATTTGGTTGGTTATGTGATGAAAAGGATGGTGATGAGAGGCTTTTATTGAATGTGGCTAAACTATGATCAGTCATTCTTTATCAATGCATGATGGGGGTGTGACCATATGGCAATTCCATGGTGGGATTACAATTAATACAAAGAAGATTATCATTATTGGTTTGGTTACAATGTGATGGAGATGGTTTATGAATGTGGGTCATCACGTATTGAAGATGATAAATCATCTTGATTTAGAAAAATAAAATAAAAACTCAAGTATTTTTATTTGGTAACATGATTAATCCGATGAAAACATGAAGAATAATGTGAATCAAGAAACACACGCACAGAGAGAGAGAGAGAGAGAGAGAAGGAGAGAGAGAAGGAGAGGAGAGAAGGAGAGAGAATAATTATCTTCACTAACCTTACATCCCAAAGAACAGAAACGAAATGTGTCCAAGAGGCTCCTCCCACAGATTTCACAGACATGAGAAACAGCTTTCCCACCCTTAGGCTGAGGCCTTTCATTCAGAAAACAAAACCCTTGCGCTGTTTATCACATACGTCTGCACCCCACTTATGTCCAAAACCTTTTGAATCTCCGAAACCCTCACCACATCATGATATGAAGATCGCCTTATCTGCAATACAAACAACATTGTTTTTATCATCATACCAACCACAAATGTTCTCACAGTACTAATAATCCAAACCTCTTAAATCTCAGCAATGTCATATATGAATTGGTGAGAAAAACAAGAAAAAGTCTTGTAACGCATCATCAATGTTCACATACGAACACCACTTACTGCAATATTTAAGACTTAAAAAGTTGTCCTTAGTGTAGGTTATAATTTTTAACCAGAAACAGAAAAGGAAAAAGAAACCTCAACCTGAATTACTTGATGATCTTTGTGTTTAGATGAGCGGCAGTAGAAGCAAAATGCATCAACATTGCAGTCTAAGCAATACATATTGCACTCACTACGGGCGGCGTCGCCGTGAGTCCGGCAGACATTGAAGAAGGCCGTGTTTAGCAGTCTTTCCAGCCATGGTGGCACTAGCATTGTGTCCTGCGACAGCCCAAGAAACAATTATTTTCAAAACCATAACAGTTTCTTTTGTTTGTATTAACTTCACACTATACCACAATCTTAGAGAGAGAAAAGGAGTTATGGGAAGAATGGGAAGAGAAATAAATAAAACAAAGAGAGAAGATTTCATACATAATGACTGGATTATTCATAGGCATTACCATTATCAAATTTGGATTCCTCCAATGGCGATGGGAATTGGAGGATGACTTGAGGGAAATTTTGCAGAGAGAGGGAGGGGGAGGGAGGGAGGGAGGGAGGCCTAACCTAAACAACCAGCAACTTAGAAATCAACAACAAAACTACACCTAAGCTAAGGAAGGGACGGAAGCCTAAATTTATGAAAAAATTAACTAACGTACGGTCAGGATGAAAAGGGGTGGCTCAAGATTTTTGTGAAGCGTTGGATCTGAGGAGAGAGAGGAAAGGAGGTGGAAGAGTTTGGCGCTTACGCTACAATATTTTGGATCTTCTTTGCGTCTCTACGTAGGCATAAGGGTCGGCCACTGGGCTACGCTAAAGTACTTCACTAGATCCATACGACGACGTTCCGGATGTTTGGGTGCTTTACTAAATTAAAGTGAATTATGTTTTGTCCAAAATACCCTCGAGGTTTTCCCATTTTTTCACGTTCCGTCTGTCTAATAACGGACATGAGATTTAGGCAGGATGTCACGTCCGAAGCAAGATTCAATCCAACTCTAACTCTTGATTGAGGTAATAAATTCTTTAGTTGATTTATTTTTAATTTCTATTTCGATTGTTAATAAATTCTTTAGTTTATTTATTTTTATATTCTATTGGATTATCTATTTAATCAATATAATCTAACACCCTATTGGTAAAAGGATGTTGATGAGGAAGAATTTAAAAAAGGTATTAGGTAAAATAATTTTCGTTGTTTGATTGATAGAAAAATATCATGTAATAAAAAAAAAAACATTTTTTTGCAAACAAAAGTGAGGAAAATGATATAAAAACTTGAAGAGATGATGACTACTTGCTCCTCTTTATAGTTGGAACATAGTTGTAGTCTCTCTCCTTTTATATATATATATATTTTCCTTTATTCATACATTGCTCTTTCCCCAACAAAATCTTAAAACCAAACAGAGCATGAATGAGTAAATTTTACTTTTTTGTTAGGAGAAATCTATTATATGCAATAAACCAAGGCAAGTAAAATTATAACAAATTGGTTGATTGCCAAAAACAGTTCTCCCTGTATTACTAAGTTGATTAGTGTTTAGGGAAAAGAAAAGGGGCCTAACATCATCATACATATTTGGCATATATGATTAGACCAAAAAAAAAAAAAGAAATTTATTTAATTAAGTAGATTTGCGAAGATATTAGAAGAAAAAAATACTTGTTTATTGCTGCCGGCATTATGAAGTTGCACAATCGCTATGCAAATTAGTATGGACATGTGAACCATTGGGATTAACAAACAATAAACAAGTACAAAAGATTAATTAGCACTCTTCATTTACAGTGATGCCACGCACGGATCACTATGCCAAATGTATGGAATGAACACTTGGAAATTGTTGTCTTATGCGGTTGGAGTTATAAATTTATAATAAATTTCATATATATATATATATATATATTTATAAATATTAAAGCTTTGCCTCCTTATAAATAATAAAGTTTTCTTTAATATGATTAAAAAAAAATTATCATTGTTTGAAAAAAAATCAATTTTGCCTCCAAGTGTAGAATTTTCTGATTGATTCCCTGGTTATGAGCATAAACATACTTTGCAATGTAGACGAAAATTATTTTATGTACCAAGTGCATGAAATTTGTAGTTGTAATACTGCACTTTATATATTTTGGTGAGATGGTATTATAACAGTAATGAAGTTTATAGGATCTGATGTAAGAAAGTGTATCTTAGATCATAATATTTGTCTACTATCAACTCAAATATGGTGCAAGTAATATTAAAACATGTATATAATCTAATAACTTGGTGTATGCTGCCGGTGTGACATAGGAAGGATTAAATTTATAAATACATATAGAAGGTGTTTAATTCACTTATAGATTGGTTGAGGCATAACACAATTGTTTGTTTTAATTAAAAATATAAATAAGCTATTCACATTATAAACTTGAAATTAAGCCCTAAAATCTTGTTTGAATTGAGTCTAATTCCTTAAACAAACAAACTCCCTCTAAAGATTTTTAAACTCTAATCATGAAAAAAAAAAGAAGGAAAAAATATGTATAAATTGGACCAAACAACATAACAAAAACAAGGAATAGACAGCATAGCTAGTTAAGAAATTGTCTTCCTCCCTAGCTTTTGAATATTCAACATCACTATACACACAGGTATTTTGTGTTTGTGCACGTGCATCTACCTTAACACAAAAAAACTGTGGTTAAAGTTTTTCTTGTTATGATTGTATTGTAGACCTTGTCCCAAACATTGTAACTTTTATAATGAAGGTGTCTGTAGAATACCTTTATATTATCATAATTTCAAATCTTTGTCACATAAATTACATCACACATACATACTGCGAAACATTATTTGTGACGATAATATAATATTTATCGACAACATATAGAGAATAATAATGTGTGCAGTATGATTTGATAACAAATGCAGATTGTATGTTTTTGCGCATTTTTTCTCAAAAAAAGAAAAAAACGAATGTTAGTGACCCGATATCTATTAAAAATATCAAAGTTGTCCTAATTATATATATTAAATGATAATTTTTTTATTTATTTAGTGAATTTTGATAGTGACAAAAACTATCTTCAAATTCTCACTATTGAAAGTCAGTAACACAAGGCATATATAATGACAACATAAAAAAAGTTATCATGATGATTTGGACTATATATGTTCTTACATAGTTGTTACTAAGTTACCATGATTATTTTGTAACTATATATGTTTTTACATAGTTGTTCCTGTACATATATCACTACTATAGTAATAATTTAACATAATTTTTATTATTAAGTTTGACAAAATAAAAATTATTATTAATAATATATGAAAACTTTAATATTATTATTTAATATTTTATTATAAATATTATTTTTTCTTGTAGTGTTTTTTACAATGGAGAAAAGTCAATCCTACGTTATTAGCCTTTTATGTGTCAATGAACTGACTTAGTGGATCACAGCCCTACATTTATAAATAATTAGTGCAACTAAAATGTAGTTTGGGATAAAGGGTTAGGTAATTCAACCTACAATTAGCTTTGAAAAGTCTAATCAAGTGCCCACAATTACTTAGCACTTTCCTAAGGTTAATACAACAGCAACAAACCAAAATTGGGTGCCATTGGCCTCTTTCCTACAAACTTTGTCACGAGAATACGAACATGTCCACATTCTTTCCCAACTTTATAGAATGCCTTCTTTTTATCTTTGGTGACTCCTACAGTGTATTGCACGAATACAAATATTAGAATACAAATATGATATGATGTGACAAAACGACCATTACATATATATATATATAGAAACGACACGACTAAAATAAGTTATCAGTAATTTTACTTATATTAAATTAAAATAATGTATTTGATATTTTTGTAAACAAAAAATATATTAGTGATATTATGGCAAGAAGAAATATAATATTGTCTAAATGTAGCGTAAATATACTGTTAATATAATTTTAAATTTAAACATAAAAAGTAATATACAGTATTTCATAATCAATATAATATAAGATGTTAAGTTTTTGCATCACATAATTTGTATTTTATTTACATTGGACATGTCTAATAATAAAATTATTGGATATGTGAGTTATTTATTTTTATTTTTCATTAATTTTAGACACATGTTGAAGTGTCGGATATGTATTTAAAACCGAGAGCATCGCATCATAATTTATTTCCACAAGAATACGAATATTTATTTTTTTAGAAAAATCCTTGGATCATGGCCGGTGAGAAAACAAATATAAGAGGATGAGATATTTTTAAGACATCATTAATAATAGAGGAAACCTAAAATTGGGAGGGATATGGGCTTCTTCGCGTGGATGTTATATAAAAGGCGGCATGATCTTTCCGTGATATAAGGAAAAAGAAGGAGAAAAGCAAAACTTGTTTAAGATGATTGACGTGAAACATATGCCACACAATGCCTTAAAATTGTAGCCAGATCCAACATTTTATACCAAAACCATTGACACAAGAAAAAAAATATTGGAAATTATAATAATTTTTTCACATTTCACAAAAACAAAAAGAAAAAAAAAATCAAGTTTGAAGAGACGGATTTAGAAACTTTTGAACTCAATGTTATGGATGTTGCCTATAAAATTCTTCACTAATTTCCATTTTTTCTTATATTGCCTTTTAAAAGAGAAAGATACAAACTATATTGCTGTAAAATTAACGGAGCTAGCTAATATCATACTACATTATGAATTTATATAGTTTTTTCATATCATTGTAAGTTACTGCAGTCATTTAATTCATTAAATTGTTAGATAAAATGATTATATAATATGATATTAGAGTCAATTAAATAAAAGGTCTTAAACTCAAATTTCACTACTATCTATTTATAAAAAAGAAGTTTCATCTCCCATGTACTATTCGAAATATTAAATATTTAATGAGAAGGGTCATATTATAGATATAAAATATTTAATATATCTCTATTCTAACAATTTAAATTTTTAAATGAGACGACAATTCAATAACATGAAACAAGCATAATCAACCAGCACAGTTCAATCTTGATATAGATATGTAGAACTCATGACAGAAATTATACGACAGTATGATAATCAATGAATCTTGATCTAATTTTCAGTAAAATTATCAGAAAATAAACAATTATAATTGGTGTAGAACTGGATGGCTTTATGTGTTTAGCAAGGGAGCGAGGCTGGCAAACATATGGGAACGTGCATCAACTACACTCTTTATTGGCAAGTGCCTAATTGCATGTTATCTTCAATTATTTAACCTAAATTAATAAAGCTTTTACTCGTTAATGTTCCTTCCGTGCTCCACAGTCACTTTACCTTTTCTAAGTTGTTAGATCGTAACGAAGCAAGATTCTAAGATTAATCATTAAGAGATTATTTATAATTAATCTTTTAGATTGCAATTTTGAGACATATAGTATATTTAATAATGTTTATATTAGCAGATTGGGCTTACGAATAACCAATTGGCCAATATATTTCTTAAAATCTGCATCAATCTGTACCTTGCATTTACAATCTTGACTTATTTGGTCAACCCATGTTTGAGTTTACCAAAAACACAATGATTCAAAATGTTCATAAGAATTAGCAGCCTCTTCGACAGTGAATTGAATAATTAAATTTGAAAATTTTAATTTCTTTATATACTATTTAAAATGAAATGATATTTAATTAAATTACAACTAAATGCAATGAATGGGTACATCGCTAAGCTCACATTTAATGAGAATAAATTAATATGAAAATAGACTAATACCTAACTTTTTAGTAGGGCCCAAATGTTAGACTTTTTTAATCATAATTTTAGGTCATAAAATCTTCAATTTGAATTCAGCTTCATATTATGTAGAATAGTCGTTGATTTTGAAATTGATAATCCAATTTGGAAATGTTGTTCAACATCAAACTCAAAAACCAGATTCTTTGAAGCATAATATTTGGTAGTGACATATTAATATAGATTGGGATCCAAATCCATGATTAAAATAGTCATTTGAGAGTTCTTAAGGCAAGGCAACGGTAATGACTCTTGTATTTCCAGACAAGTTAAACGTAAGCAAGTTATAAGGTTTGCTAGCATTTAGTCGATGTGTCTATATTGAGTTACTTATAATCCAATCTAATAATTATTATATATGTATATGTTATCTTCATACATATTTGATCTTCATGGTCTTTTTGTTTGTAAATACAAATTGTATTGGAGCCAACATTCACTAATAATGGTGTTATTTGATTCA
This sequence comes from Paulownia fortunei, assembly GCA_019321725.1. Lineage (NCBI taxonomy): Eukaryota > Viridiplantae > Streptophyta > Magnoliopsida > Lamiales > Paulowniaceae > Paulownia > Paulownia fortunei. Next base: position 230,649 of record JAGSPU010001568.1, on the reverse strand, counting down.
CCTTCATAGATGAGGTAAAAGTTTGAATTCTGTTTCTTCTCTCCTTCCTTATATTTCAAATTTGAATTTAAATTATAAACAAAAATGAATTGCTGAGTTTCATTCACCTAATTGGGGCTTTCATCAATTTCCTCATTTTGCTCCATCCTCTTTATAACTTCAATATCTTCAAGGAATCTATTCTTCTTTAAGGAAATAGACACATCAAAAGTATATACATTCTTATGTAATCTCCACAATGCTTGTTTTCTGGTATTGAGTTACCTATACATGTATTTTCTTCTTTGTTTTTAAGAGGAATTTTTACTCATTGTTCTCTCAATAGCATTATACTGACATTTTTGCCTTATGTTGGCTGAAGTCCAGTGGCATTTCACGTCGGAAAATGGTGTAGGTTGGAAAGTGCCAATGAATTGTTGAATTAAGGGTGCAAAGTGTGCCAAATATTTTTCAGTAGAATGCCAAAATAGGCGACATTGTTTTTACTTAATCTAATTTTATTTTAAAAAATACCCGTGTATTTATCTTCTAAAAATCAAGAAAATGCGTATTTTACAATAATTCTTAAAAAATTCCATAATAATTATGTTTGAAACTTTTCATTTTGTGAAATCGAAAATTATAAAAATACTCTTAAAATTTATATTATTTATTAAAAAACACAGTTATCTTAGTATTTTTTTTAATGCAATCTAGCCCTCGAACTTTTTAGAATAAATTGGTAATATTAATTCAATCACAATTTGGGATAAAATTAAACTTCTAGTGACGCTAAATATAGGATATGCAACTCCAGTTCTAACCAAAAATTAATAGCCACGTGAAACTCAGGTAGTTTTTGCCGCCAACGTGCTAAACTAAAGGACTAAGTGTGCAAATATTATCGAGTTTTGATACCAAAACTTTAAATCTTGCAAAGCAGGGGGCTGAAATGCATATTCGGTATCTTATAGGACAAGAAATGCAATTCACGTGAAGAAGTAGAAGAAAAGAATGAAAGTACATACACCAAGCACAGAACCTCAAACACGCTTAAGTTTGAAATTGGTGTCCACAAAAGAAAATTAAAATAAAATAGCTAAACGCCAATCGAAATCTGATCTCATGGAGCCCTTAATGAAAATATTGGAAATTCCTTCTGACGAATTGATTCTCTTTTAGGGTTTGGAACTTTCGATTCTCCCTCTTGATTGATTTTCTATTAGACGATCGACGACTGAGACCTCTTCAAAGTCATGTTCAAAAATTTCTGGTAATCAGTCCTTTTCTCTCTTTTTTCGTTCGGTAAAATGAATTTTATGACCGGCCAATGTATAAAGTATGTTAAGATATCTTGATTGTTGGAAAATTTCCCCGTTGTGATAATTTCTTTGCCTTTTCCGTTGAAGAGAACTGCTTCGAGGTCAATCTTTCTGGATTTTTAGTCACTGGTATGAATAAAAGGTCTATTTTCTGATGATTGGCGCAGGTTATTTGCTTTTGCAGATATCGCGTGAAATTCGATTCTGTTATTCTTCATATAACAGAAAATATTAGGCACTTGGTTTACTTTTTGTTTTCACTTATCCTGCAAATTTCAGTGCTCGTAATACAGTAATACAACATTCAAAATTTGCTTTTATTAGTTAAATTTTTACCTTTTCCCTGGCCGAGACGACCTACTATGATGTTTGCCCTTTGGGCCACCCATGAGTTCTATGGTTTATACTGGATTGCTATCTTTCTTCCTTTCTTGTTTTGTTTTTGTTTTTGATGTAAATAAATGATGTGAATATTTTATGGATTTGCTTGTTGTTTCTAATTGAACTTAATTTGTTTAGCATGCATTTAATGGCACGGTTTGTTTATGCTTGATTTTTTCCATGTTTAAGCTTTCTCAGTACTGTTTTGGTTTTTGGCTCATATAAAATTTGAAAGTAAGAAGCTATAATCAGTGGGATGGAGTGATAAAAATTAAGCAAACTGCTCTTTGCAGTTGAGCTATGGCATCTGCTTTTTCTTACATGATTTCCCATCTATCCAAATTTTTGTCGTAGAATCCAATCTGCTGCTGCCATATATGGGGTATAGTTTTCTTGTCTGATTGCATTTGCCCACAGGGGCTCTCAGGAGCAGCAAGCTCAACCACACCCACAGGAAATGTCCACAGACTCATGGTATCCACCTTCTGTTATCAGTTCACCCAGCTCCTCACGCCCCACAACACCTGCTGCCAGCACATCCAGCGGCTTTGGCATATCAAGACCAACAGATCGACCAAACTCTCTATCAAATGTTTCACCGGCAGAGGCAGCAGGCATCATTGCTATCTTGAAAGATAAGAGGTGAGCAATTTTTCCTTTAATTAGATTATTATATTTATACATAGTTTTTTTATACTTTATCCTTTAGAATGGTACTTTACGGAAGCATTTAATGTTAACCAGAAATGATATGTTCCTTTTCCAATTTGGTGAGTATAGGAGTGACTTACACAAGAATACATTTTTCCTCACTTGAGACAGTACTGAAATGTGTATTTACATGGAAATTTTACTGTTTTAGTTGTTATTGTCTGTTTATCCTGTACTGAAGTTTCAGGGTGTGAATTCAATGATCTTTATCACATCACCTTTCTCATCTATGCCCTCATAGAAAGAATAAATATTGAAAATATGTATGTGTAACATACAGATTTATGAATTGGTAAAAAAAATAAATTATAGCCTATTAGAGTTTCTCATCATCATCATCATCATCATCATCTTATTGCTTATTGTTGTCAGTGTTGATGAGCTAAGAAAGCTTCTGTCCGACAAGGGTGCTTATCAGAATCTCTTACTTTCAGTAGAACCTGTCAAAACTCAAAAACAGGGTAAGTTGTTGGTGTTCTTTATGTGTGTGTGTGTGTGTGTATTTATCTTCTGTAATCTGCTGTTTTGTTTTTCTTGCTTGCTCAAAGTTTCAATTATCTAGAAGGACTACTGAACACTTTTAAACAGGATAGGCTATGTAGAAGTGCCTGCAATGAAGTGTTTAAAACATGTAAAGTGCCACATCTGGGGCATAGGTTTTGTGCCTGTATGTGTTGTTATCAGCTTGAAATATGGTAAATACTTGGAAAATATAATTTTTGATTTCTTGGTTTGCTGTGTTCACATTTTATAACTAAATGTAGCTTCTAAAAGATTGAAAATTGTGTAACTTTGTTTATAAACTTCATCAATAGTTGTCAGTTTAGTGCTCGTCCAGTTAAACTTGGTTGTTTTGCTTGATGTATGTCAAAATACATATTCAGGATTTTTCTTTTTCCAATTTCATTTGATGCATTTCAATTACTCCTGAACTTGGAGAAGGGCACATCTTTCATTTTGCACTTTTTTTTTTCTCTTTTTGTGTGTGTGTGTGCGCGTGCGTGCAAGTGTGGATTCTCACATTTCCACCCTTTTTGTATGTGTTTCTTCATGCTTATTCTGTTAAGGTAGTCTTCTTAGCAAGTTAAGGTTTTGCAACTATTCTTACACACCCCTCCATTTTATATATTACGCAATCAGGTCAGAGATGAACTTAGGAACGAAACACTGCAGCTTGCTAGTAAGTTCTGTTCTCTGTATTTTCAATGACAGTTTTGAATACATGATTGACTTATATTAAACAAGATCAATGATCTCGATTACAGGAGAAAATCTGGAAAAAGAACCACGCATAATGGAGCTAAGGAATCAGGTGAATTCTGTGACCTTAGATTGCGTTCAATATAATTTTTCCTTGAAGTTTTAACTCCAAGTTGCAATGGTGACATTGTTTTATCTACTCGTTTTCTGGCTTCAGTGCAGAATAATCCGAACTACAGAGCTGGCTACTGCTCAAGAAAAATTGCATGAATTAGAGAGGAAAAAAGAAGAGACTCTGAAGTACTATTCTCCCTCATCACTCCTCCATCGACTTCAAGGTAATTATAACCATGAGTTTCATCTACCATTTTTTTTTGTCTACAACAGTAATATTGCTTGTTTTGGGGGTAAACTTTGAGATTTCGACAAGGTGTAACCAAGTAGGTTTTTTCAGTCAGTTTATCCCGAACGTCTCCATCATTTGTCCTTATGCTTGTTGCGTATGCAAAATCTATTCATGTGTCAGCATAGCAATGATCCTCTCATTTGTCACCATGATATTTTGATAAGGAATGCTTTGCTTCATGTGTTATTTATGTCTTCATGTCAGGTCTGAGTTTCTTACAAGGGGGACATTAATTGACCCTGTAAAGACAGAACAGTAGTTTATATTGTCTCTAATCGAATTAGGTTGGTCTGAAGTAAATGATATTTGTGAAAGAGACTGAATAGTTATTGTTGTATTATTTCAGATGCAATGAGTAAAACAGAAGAGGAATCTGAGACCCTGCACAGGCAGCTTCTTGATAGAGAGATTGATCTTTCAGCCTTTGTACAGAAATACAAGAAGATGCGCTATGCCTATCATAAGCGCTCCCTTACCCATCTTGCTGCCAAAACATCTGCAACCAGCTGAGCCTTGGAATGCCATCAAACTAAATGTGCTTTTGGAAGTGATGCTGCTTCTCCTCCCCTATGTAAATTTGTTTTGTATGGAACACTGTTGTGTGCTTGGTTCTTTTTGTGTTCTTTCCTATGTATGTTTGATTTTGTTTTGCATTTCGATGCTAACGGTAATATAGTGGCAAAGATTTAGGAAAATCTTATATGGAACAAATGCTGGGTAAAATCTTCATTGGAGCTGATGAATCCGGTGAAGTTGTGTCTTCGCTACATTTGGATATTGACATTTTTCGCTGCTTCTCTCATACCCTCTACCATTTATGTTATATTCATTTTGTTTCTTAATTTACCTTTTATTTTTTAATCACATTCTCTCCTAATATTTTAAAAAACAACCTTTAATCTTTTTGTTGTCACTTGTCATAAACTAAAATCATAACAGAAGAAGTTGATAGTCATAAACAAAAGTAAATACGTATCTAAAAGTAATTGATCTATTAAATTGTGCCAAGTACATTTTTCTTATATCGAAGTTGTATCACTTGAAAAAGTGCTAGCAAATATCACCCGTCCCCCGACTAAATTGTCCAAATTCACATAATATAAACGAGTTTAGCCACACTCTAAATTAGGTTAAGAAGCCCAATTCGATTCTACACTTGCAAGGAAATCCCATCATTCAATTTGTTCAAAAATTATTAGAAATGAGCAAAAAGTTTAGTTTGGCCAATGAAATATTGCCCAAGCGGTATATATTTACATATATGTATGTATGTATATATATATATATATATATTGTTTAGTGGGAGGGAGAGAGGGAATGGTCGAATATATAATTATTACATTTAAATTTTAAATTTATCAAGTACAAATAATTTTGTTATTCATAATATGAAAAATATCAAATATCAAATAATTTTGTCATTCATAATATGAAAATATTTACATTTGTGATGCTCAAATTCAAAATTTCTTCTTTATAATTGAGGCCCTAAAATTTTGCAATTAAAGAGATCTTAAGTTTAAACTACCTTATTTTGTATGCTTTAATTTAAATTGATTGATTGTATTAATTATTTGTTCGTATAATCAATGGTGAATTTGATTTTTTTTAAATAATAAAAACTTTTGATTTCGGAGTTAGTCGGAACAATGAAACACAAACAATAGGCTTCATTTAAAAAGATGTATGTACCAAAAAAAGCAACAATAAAGTTTGTGTCAATTATACGTGGATAACCAGAAAGACTGACTGATATTTAAATCTAGTAGTAAGAGGAAAAAACATCATGATAACCAGAATTATGGCTATGATGCATGTGAGATAGATTTTTCAAAAATTCATCTCACGAACATGTTTTTCTCAAAAAAAATGTGTTTGGATATGAATTTTTATCCAAAAAAATTTTCAAATACTTTTTTTTATTTTTTAAAATATATATTTATATCCAAATATCTTTTTCACAAATAAATATATACCAATCCATGCACTTTTATCACTCTTCTACATCATAAATTCTCAAAAAATAAATTTACATTCAAACACCTTAAAAATAAAACATATCAATCAACTCTAATCATTAATTTTTTTTAAAAATGAGATACCAAGTAATCACACCATCAAAAAAAAGCCAAATTCAAAATGCCTCATTATAATAACAGTAACACATAATCCAACCGACAAATGTGTTCAAAATACAACGAACAAGAATTTGTTAACTTCATCACGACTTCATAGACAGATATGACTAAAACATCGTCTGGATTGCTCAATTTTACTTATATTGAGAAAAACAATTAACAAGGCACAAGGCCAAAATTAAATGTAAATAAAATGGAAAGCACTAGTAGTTTCCCTGTTTGCCATCATCAGAATCATCTTCATCAGGGCTACTAGTATCTGGTTCATCACACATGGGAGTGGTGTAATAGAACGGCCCTAGCACGTACTTGAGGATGTCCCTGTACACCACGGTGGAGCTTCACGCCACTCTTTCCGCCGGCGAAGTTGGTGGCGATGTTGCAAACGGGGTCCGGCGACGACACCAGCCTCAAGAAGCAATTTTGAGGCTTGAGCTCTTTCCCATTCACGTATTTGTTACAAGTAATATCGAAGTCTCCCAGCATCATCTGTTAAGTCACTTGCGTACTGTACAACTCTGCTCCTCTCATCCAGGCACGTAACAGACACCTTGCAACCTGCAAGAAATAAGCTCTCCAGATTTAATATCTAAGCACTCTTGAATAAATTACATTAAGAAATGTAAATCACTAACTTTATAATTAAATGGTTAAAATTTTGACAAATCTCATTCATTTATGTATATATATACCTTTGATGGGCTTGGCGCCATTGACCCATTCATTCCAGCCCTGGTTGCAGTCCTGGCAGAGAACTTTGCCGGCGACATGAAAGACCTGAGTATCCACCTTCCCATCTCCGGCCGCCGAGCCCACTAAAAGTAAGGATGCTGCAATTATCAACAAAATATTTGCTCCCATCTTCCCCTTTCTGCCTCCCTCTTTAATTCTTCTCCTTAATTAATTTCAGTACAAACTTCTTGTTGAAAACGATAACAGCACTCTCTATAAATATATAGAGATGAAGAGGATCCACGATCAGCTATTTTACGTGGAAGGGCACTAATTGTGACGTGCAAACCATAAAGGTTTTTTTATTTAATTAAACATGTATGTATCAATCATAAGTTTGGAATGGTCAAACCTGTTAATCCTGTATACTAGATTTTTTTAGAGAGTTATTGTGAATTTATGTTTGATTATTGGCATGGTATGAATCCGATGTCAAACTTTGGAGGCTTATATGTAGCCAAATACGTGTTTTGGAGGCACATAAGTTTTGGAGTATTCATTTACCAGAAAAAGAAACAGGAAAAGAAAAAGAAAACAATAAGAAGTATGAGATAATAATGTATATACTTGTTAATGACATATGAAGAGGATTATGGCTTCACCAAAAGTTTCGGGAAAAAAAAAAGTTGAAAATAGTCTAACCAAGGAGTAGAGACCAGATAGAGTTGGAAATGCTAATCACCATTGAAGTGGATATAAGCCATGCAGCACAGATATTATCAGACTTTCTTACATCAATTTTGATTGAGTATATTAAACACAAAGCGAACAAGCCAACGCTGCAAGGCATGGATTATTTGTTTATAAATTATAAAATTATGGTCGACTCCTTTCCCTATATAAATTCATCAGAATTTCAAGTTAACCCTTACACTAATCTTGCAATATATATCTATTTCTACCTCTAATTTTCGACATTAAATTTGTGCTTCAATCAGACCTCTTATGCTTTAATAAATAAACAAAATATCTTTTCAAAGTTGTGAATCTGATCTGGAAGAATCAGGAACAGAGAGCATATTTGGCCATAGGATAGAACTCAGGGACAAGTGAAGATGTAGAATGCTGGTTAAGTTCACTGGGGCCTGCCTCCACAAGCTACGTGCCCATCGGAGGCTGTGAAGTTCTAGGAGCAATACAAGTAATTAATTATTTCTAAAAGGTCCACGCAAGGATGATCATCTCTCCCAGCATACACACAAATCAGTTTGTAGCTTTAGAATTTCACCTCTTCGTCCCTAAGAAAAATCTATAAATTTGAAGTTTCATTGTCTTCAGAATGAAGGGAGAAGATAAGACAAAATTATGAGGCAGCCAGGCAGGCAATCCTATCCAGTATGGAGAATTTTGAACCACAGAGAAGCACCAATTCGTCTCACATTTGCATTACAGTCATACTGTAGTCACAAGACATAATCTACAGCCACTTCTCTTGTTAATGCAAGCGTTGAAGTGCATCTGTATAGAATAACAAACATAGCCGGTGGATCAAATCAGCACTCATAGTAGCCCAGCATTCTCTAGAGCAACCTCAAATTCCTTCTCGCTATTCCACGGGCTCACCTGCATTTCATACAAAGGCACCTCAAACATTCAATTCAAGAAATCACCTGAAAACTCATAAAAAAGAATAATTGCTGGAAGGAGTAACACACACTTGCAATCATGGAAAGAATTTACCTCAGCTATTTGAGTGTTGAAGTATTTCTCAATCTTGGCCATAACCAGATCATCTCTACCATCACAAAGCAAGTTGAATACTGCACCTGTTCAATTACAAGAAACAAGGGTCCCTTGTGGGTAATTGCACACAAGATTACAAAAACCACACTGCAGACTTAAATAAATTAGGATCTACATTGTAACCCACAATCCCTTAATTGGGAGACACCTTTAAGATATCACAAAATTAGGTGCGAATATGCTCTTGTTTTCCACATAAAGAAAAGGAAAATCTGCAACTCCTAGAACACCTTTAATAGAGTGTTACTGTAAATTAGGTGGGTTATGCTCCCTCACTCCCTCCTCTGACGGTTATATGACTCGGGAAACAGGTAACATGAACTTCAGATCCAGACATTTAATGTGGTTATCATCCCTTTCCCCTGTGGCTCAAGAAAGGACAAATTCAACCAGAAAAACTTATGCAGCAAGGTAGACCAGAACTTAATTCAGATAATGTTGATATACCTAAATAGATACAAATGTATGTAGTAGATAACAAAGCCAATTGCTGAGACTACACATCCACAATACTCCTCCATACACAAAGAAGATTAAAGTTACCCTCACATATAAGATCCATTTGTCCTTCATACACAGGGAAAGGCACATTCTCTAGATACAGAATAAACATGAGCTAGGATGCCAAATTGAAGTCACAAGGCATGTCAAATTAATGATGACCAGAAACCAATCGTGAATCCGAGGAAGTAGCACTCCAAGCAAAATCTATGAGAAAATACCTTTGCGGCCAAAGCGTCCCGCTCTACCAACCCGATGCAAGTATACTTCATAGTCAGGCTCAGAAGGTTTATCATATCTCACGGGATCATAATTGACAACCAAATTAACCTACATAAAGAAATGATGCCACATTGTAATAGGTCAAGATCCAAAGAAGGAAAACATTCACTAAAGAAATAAACGTTGGAGCAACAGCAAAAGTGATAAGCACCTGTTGCTGGTCAAAGCCTCGAGCGAGAAGATCAGTTGAAATTAGAACTTGAGTCAACCCTTCCTTAAACTCTTTTATAATTTTATCTCTGTCCTCTTGCTTCAAAGCACCTTGGATTGTAGTGACCTCATAGCCAAGGCTAACTAAAGATTTGTGCAACATAGCTGCACTATTCCTGGAGCGAACAAATACAATTGTCTGCCCAACCTTTTCGCCAAGTTCAAGTATTTGGTCTTTAATCACCATGATCTTTGAAAGCTCATCAGGACAATGCACCTTATACTGTTTTACAGACTCTAATGATAGTTCTTCCTTTTTGACAAACATTTGGTTATAATCTTTGACAAAGATTTCCTCAACCATTTTAGATACGAAAGCCCTGACGGCATCATCAAAGGTAGCCGAGAACAGAAGGACCTGATTATAATTTTGCACAACAGCACAAAGTCAACTATTCAATCCCTTAGACCCATATCAAGTTGCCAATAAAAATATAGCCATATCTGAAAGAACTGTCAAGTGCAAATGTTTAAAATGCATGCATTTATACCTTCTATTAGAACAGTTCTGATTTACCTTACAAATAAATTTTTACCTTAGAACTGTTCTAATTTACCTTACAAGTAAATAACAATGAAATGAAATTATTTTGTAATGAATATAAAACCATAAATGAGACAAAAAAAATTCCAAATGTTTAATACAACTTTAGTTCCATTCCTCAAGTTTCCACAAAAGAATTGCCAGCTACACCAGCTCACATGTTGCCATTTTTTTTTAACATAGAACTGTTAGATAGACCATTACTTGTGTACTGTATCCCTCACACCAAACATTATCAACAGGTGGTGATACCAGGGCAGATTGTATAGCATGTTAGAAGAATAGTTAGACAAATCCATTTTGGTAGTTAAATGAGATGTAATAATGACTGTGAGCAACGAAAAATCACTAGAAAACATAAATAAAGGATTCATACAAATAAAGAAAGATATATATTGATCAGACACATCTTCTGCTTACTTGCACATGCACTTTTGCCATTTATAAAGTCATTTCAAATTTGGTCAGCAATGATCTTACCAACAAGAAGCAGACATGCTTATTCTCAGCTAAAGCACATCATCCGTGTAAAAAGCAAATAGAGAAGTTCATTCTTCACAAAATCATTTAACATGTGTAGCAAATAGCTAACCTGGCAATTGAAATTGCCTCTCACAATTGCCTTCATTATCTTCACTGAATCATCTCGAAAGCCACTCTACATATGAGACAATATTCACAAATAAGCATAATTGCAAAAGAATACTTATCATATGCTTCTCAGATTAAAAAAAAAACAGAATTTAAACAACAGGGTGGACTTAACTTCTTTTGTGCACGATATTACAAAAGTTTTGAGGTATAAAAGATTTTTGTTGTCATTATCCTCCCAATTCATGAAATACAAATAGAAATATTTGCACAAACGGACATATAAGTAAGTTGCATTAGACATTTCAGCCAAACACTGCTATTCAGACACAGGATGACCATCTACAATGGATCAGTATGAACAAAAATGAGACATTGGCACGAATAAATTAAATCCTTTATCCAGATATATAGATGTCTCAGAATGGCTCTTGTCAAGTAAGTTGCTAGAGCATCAATCACATGGCAGAACCTAGACATGCAAGGAAAGTTCCCTAGATCTGTTAACCAAACAAGCAGCTGGTCAGATATAGCTAATGTATCCTGAATAAAGTTAATTGTGAAATAAGTGCACAATAAAAAAGGATATTGGATACATTCAGGCAAGATAAATCTATCATGAACTAAAAACCATGGATTACCTCTGCCAACATGTGGTCTGCCTCATCAAAGACAAGAATCTTCATTTGACTCATGCCCAGCTTCTTCGCTAACATCCACTTACAAATTGTACCAGGTGTGCCAATAATTACTTGTGCTGTAATAGGTGGCCTCTTTTGAATTGGAATGTAGTTCGCAGGATCTGCCGGTATGGCTAATTCAGAGGTTATCCCAGTGAACTTCCCCATCTTCAGAAGCACTTCCATATTCTGTACCATGTATTCAGTTTTGCTAATGAAACCATATCATAAACAAGAAACAAGTTACCAGTTTCATGAATGCATATATTTTCAATAGACTCAAGCCTGTGCAATACTTCACAGAACTAGACAATTCAAACTCCAAATTGGCATGACCAATATTCAAACAAACAATTTAACAACCTATTAGACTCTTTAAGCTTAAAAAGAGGTACCAATTCAGCCACAATTACAGCATCATTCATCATCCAAAATCCTATCAATAACTGAAAATCAATCAATGACGTATATGTCCTGTAACTTGGATGGCTAACGTTGCACTGTGTAGAACTACAAACAATCAATTCGAGGCAGTTCAACTTTTAAATGGATTACTATGAATATATGTAGATATATATTCAAGATAGGGATGCACTACTAACTCTAATCCTCGACCCTGCTTCCTTTTTCCCCAAGCCAAAACATAGACTTACATGCTAATAAGTTTGCAAGAAGATTGGCTCCAAATTTGCAAAACAAAAAATAACTGAAGCATTTTACTAAACAAACCTGAATGGCTAACTCTCGCGTGGGGCAGATACAGAGAGCCTGGGGAGCCATGAGTTTTGGATCACGCGGCTCAACATACCAAGCACGAAACAAGTGGTCTTGCCGGACCCATTGTGAGCCTGAGCTATTAAATTCTTGTGAGGAGGAGTCAGGATCATGGGCAAACTAATTGCCTGTATCTTACTAGGTTTCTCAAACTTCATCTCAACATACAGACCCTTCAACAATTCGGGTGATAAGTTCAAGTCCTCGAATCTCTTAGCTGATGTATATGGAGTGTCACCGGATGTAACCTATATTTTGATGCAAAAACGCCAAATAAGAAAAAATTGACTCATTGCAAGATCACTATTATCCGACAATTGTTTCTACATGTAGCTCAACTCGGACACATACCACGAAGTAAAAGATTTGCATTAAAAACTATTCCACAAACATGAAAACAAAAAACATAAGCAGTGTCAAAAGGCATCTAAAGTTTCTCAACATAAAACCTAATTCCAAGATAACTATTGAAGTTCAATCAAAACCCGGAAAAACTTGATACATCAAAATACATAAAAATAATTAAATCAAGTTAAATTTAAACGTTAACAAAATCCTAAAATATAGCAGAATGAAAACACCACAAAAAATCATTAAAGCTCTAATTACACAGTAAAGCCGGAAATCAGATCCACAATATATACACAAATATCTAGAAAGAATTATGCAGAAGATTCTGAGGATTACAGCTTCAATCCTGGAGTCGTCGGGATCGGTGAGCGTGCTGGGACCTAGTTTGGACTCGTCGATAGCCAATGAATCTAAGTTAACGTCGGTCGATGAAGCTTCGGCTCTCTCTTGCTCCGCCTCCGCCTCTTCAGCAACATCAGCCCACCGCCTTGTCTCCTGATGCAACGACGCCTCCGGCGTGACTGTGGCGGTGCTAGAGGAGGTTGCGGACTCGTTGTCGGCCATGGTAGAGAGTACTAGAAAGTGCTACTGATGATTGATTAATGTAAAGCGGGCTAAGAATTACTTCGCGTGCGCTTATATATATTTCTGGGTTTATTTTATGAGAGGTCAACCGTTAAAACCCCTTGATAATTGATTGTGCGTAAATCTACAGCTAATTGTGTGAAGATAAATTTATTATATATATAAAAAAAAAGCCTTTTTAAGCAGTTAATTGTGCGTAAATCTGCAGCCAATTGGTCCACTAGTAATGCCAAAGATGAAAATTCCATTTCTGTGTTAATATATACTCTACTAATTTTAGTTCTTTCGATGTTTTTATAGGGAAAAATAATGTGATATATTTTAAAAAATATTTTTAATAATATTATTTTGTTGCAGTGAGGGGATATATTTTTAATTATATATGACTAGTTAGTTGTTAATATTGTTGTGTTGTAGTTAGATATTAGGGCTCTATTACAATATAAAATTATTTAAATATTATAATAAATTATTGATATTTTGAGAGGAATGAAAATACTGATTCTAAAAAATGCAAATATCAAGTGCATTTTGTATTCGAGAAAAAAAGATGCAAGAATGAAATTGAAATCAATCATTTTTCGGAAAGAAATTTTGAAGCCTAAAATATTTTGTGCTTGCTTTGGTTTTTTGGGGAATATGAAATCAAATTAAATATTTTTACTTTCTTTTCTTCAAATAATACAAAAAAAATTATATAATTAATACATAATAAAAACACTTTTTATCATTTGCAAACACTCCTATAGTGTTGGGTATCGAGATAATCAAAATCCACAAATAAATAGTATTAATTATATTAAGTTCTCAAAAAAGAGTGGAGGGATCACAATGGTCGCACTTAACAATCAGTTTCTTTAAACATAATTTACTTAAATAATATTATACGCAACAGACTAAATATATTTAAATAAATATTTATTTAAATCAAAATAAAAATCAAGAAAAATAAAGTGACAAAATCAAGACACTAAATTTTAAGTAGAAAACCCCAAAAGAATAAGGGGGAAAATCTTATGGCAAATACCATTAAAAATCCATTAATAAACAGTGATTACAAACACCTCAAATTTTTGTACAAGTTTGAGTTGGTTATAATAATGGAGAAAATATAAATATTCGTTTTTAATGTATTTTACAATACTATTAAATATTTGAAAAAAAAAATCTATTTATTTCTCCAAAACTTATACAGTAGTAAAAAACTCAATTCTACTATTTTACGACACACAATCATAATATTTAAATAAAAAATTTCTCTCTATTTAGAAAAACCACTCTTCATCTTTTTAAGAAAACTCTCCATCACTTAAAAAATTCTTCCTCACTGAGCCTCCTGGCCAAACTTTCTATTGGCTCTCTTCTTGTTTGGTTTCCTCCGAATGAGTCTATTTGTAAGCACAATTTGAAGATTTTTGCGTGTTGTCGTAAATGCTAGTGTGTGCTAGTATCAATAATTGTAAGTCACTCTACATGAGATGAATTATATATATATATATATATATATATATATATATTATTTAGGTAAGTTAAGTATGTAACATTGTCCAAACCCAAATAAGCAAATACTCCCCATTTCGAGTTCACTAACTTGAACCTTGGGTATTTTGGCTGGTGATGATCCACTTTACATCTTCAATGATCAGTGGCCTAACTGTGTGAAGTTTTCCTCACAAGGTAGAAGTTTTCCATGCCAGAACTATTCCCACTGTGTTTTAGTACTTTGGATATTTTATTGTAATTCTCTGTATTAAAAATATTACAATAATAAATGAAATATCAAAAATATTATAATAATAAATAAAATATCAATTTTAATAGAGGTTCTGGAGCGGCATCCTACAGTGGTAGCAATTATTTAGAGATAATCACTTGGTACTTAAATTCAGTCCTAGCAAAAAGAATGACAAATTTATTCTGATTTAGACATGTTCTAATTGTGAGTTGAATGTACTATGAAGTCTATTATGTAATGGTGAAATGAAGATCTTTCCTAGTCAAATTTTCAATACTTCAATTAAGAAAATAAATAATTGTGAAGAAAATTTATGTGATTAAATAATTCCTCACAAATAAATATTCAACATCTATTTATTTGTGTTGAGAAATGTAAATGAAAGGAAAAATTATGTCACATTTCTTAATGTTGGTTACAAGGACAAATTTAACATAATGAAATTATTCATCATAAAAATGAAAAATTTAGCTTTTTAACATATTCTTTGTGAGGAATCAAAATGGCCGATTGTGTGAATGAAATTTTTTGTCAGCTCTATGTGAAATACTTGTTTGGCCGAGACTTCCAAATACACCATAAACTTAATGGAATAGGAGAAGTATTATATTTACCTTATATTTTGTTAGGTTTACTTTTTGCTTAAATTTAGAATTTCACGCATATATATTAGGAGTTTGTGATATGTAAATATGTTGAGGGGCAAATGGTCAATTAAATTAGAAAATACGATGAAAAAAAAATGTCAAACCACTCTTATATTAAGTTTGTGTACGTAAGGCAATATAACCTTTTTTAAAAAATATATAGGATGTAAAATATCAATACTTCGTTAACTATTTTGGCCTACAAATATTTATTAGATCATCAGAAAAGTTTTTCACCAGACGATGGGTTAACACAAGAATGAAACCATAAATCACAACAAAGAAATAGATTGAGCAAGCAATTTTAGTAAATAAGAATTCCAATTATTACATGTGGTATTGAGATGTTGTCTAATAATTTTTTGTTCCTTAAAATTTTTCAAAGTTTAATTCATAGAGGGATGCTACCAACAAGAGAATGGAGGCAGAATTGGTTGAAGATAAGCATTGGATGAAATGTGAGTTGGATCCAATATCTACACGGATTCCCTCAACTTTCTTTGTGCAAAATTGTGGGATAAGAAATTTCTTCATGTGTGTATATCATAACTTGAACCCAAGATTTGGACAAAGGTAAGAATACGGATCTTGGAATAAAGGTCTTGTTTGAAAGGCTGTGGCTCCATTTTTATTGCTGTCTAGTAACATGCATATCTAAATCATTGAAGGTAGCTTCAAATACATGAATTGTTGGATTTTTGCAATGACTAAATTTATGCCTATTTTAGATTATCCCTTGTTTGGGGGAATTAAGTGTTTGTGATAAAAGTTGTATTAAATTGCGTTCACATTACTAGCTCTCCACTGAATAAATATGATGTTGTTTAATAAATCAACATAAGCAATCCAGCTTTCCTTCAACAAAGTTGTGCAGAATTGTGGGATAAGGAAACCAACCCCCACCCTCCCACTATTTTCTTCCTCACTCAATGTGTACTTATCATAACTTGGACCCAAGATTGGATAAAGTTCATGGATCATGGAATAAAGGTCTTATTTGAAAGGTTTTTGGCTCCATTTTTTATTGTTGTCTAGTAAAATGCATACCTAAATCATAGAAGTTAGCTTCAAATGCATGAATTGTTAGAATTTTTGCAATGCCTATGCCTATTTTAAATTATCCCATGTTGGGGCAATTAAATATTACTAGCTCTGAACTGAATAAATATCACGTTGTTTATTAACTTAATATCTCAATAAACATTTTTCAGCAAGAAAGTAATTGACTTCTAATTTTGAATCATATATAAAGCATACATAAGTAAACCAAATGTGGCTTCAACTCACATCAAAATTAGACAACTACCAATACAAATAATATCAATGAGAATTGAAAATATGTGTGCACGAAATCTTGTCATTTGGTTTATGATTATGATATTGTCGGTCCTATATATATATATATATTTCTAATTACTAATCTTAAAACCCTCTCAACAACTCTTTTTTTAATTTTTTTTTATGGGCATCCTAACATTTAAGTTAATTCCCAAGAAAGCATCCATGAATTTTATACGAAATACAGTAGTATATATAATATAATAACGGTGTACAGCTACACTTTTTATCCAATCCACAAGAATTGCTAATATTCTTAAGCTTCTTCCAAAGATTATTCGAAGACTAAGTCATTCTCACAAGAAGAAACAACAAATTCTTGTGGTACAAGAATAAGAAAAAAATTGTTTTCAAGGGTGCATGAGAAATTGAGAATGTAATATTATAAAATGGAATCACTGCTGGTGGTATATTTCAAAATCAAATTAAAGAATTAACATTAATAGCATAGAATATGTTATTATATTTTAAAATGCCCTTATATATATATATATATATATATATTTGTTTTAGTTAATTATTTGAACTCAATATAGGTAAAGTGATTAATTGAGATCCAACACGAAGGAATACAATCCGTATTCTCCTTTCACATCTGTCTATGACCTGCCATTCATCATCTTGTCTGTGTATGCACAAAATTCACGTTGCCAGTTGGAGAGATAAGGGCAAGATACATATGTTGGTTTTCTGGATTTGGCCTTAAAAGCTGGGAAAATAACTGAATTTGATCTTATGGCCTTCAAGTATTAGAAACATATATTTCTAATGACACCACGTAACTAGGAATAAGTTGTAAATGTCAAGTGTATCAATGATTTTACTAGAAATAAGTCACATAATCTTAGTCTTAAAAGAGGAAGACATTTTTACACTACTCTTGTTAGCACTCTTATGTCAAGTATACTTCTTCAAAAGGTTTTTACCTATCACACCATACAAATATATACATATTCTTTTCCAACGAGAATATTGATTGATTTTTTAATTCTTACTCGAATTTCATGATCAATAAAATCTTAGTTACAAAAATATTAAGCAGATGAATGGCACACATACTAAAGAACAACATTTATTTCAACTCAGTGTTTTATAATCGATTCGATGACCAAATCGGTCTTGCTAACGATTAGAGGTTCAACTAGTGGTCGGATTGATCTAATATAAATTGATTATATTTTCTTATTATATTATGTAAAATGATAATAGATATACTAATTATTATGTAATACATTTTGAATATAAAAAAATAATAATAACTACCTAATAAAAATCTAACAAAATACAAAATTCAAATAACTACATAAATATAACAAAATATCAAATTTAAAAAAAATAAAAATAAAAACTGTTCAAACCAGTTTTGACCGGTTCGAAACTGAATTTCTGATTTTATATTCTTAACCGAACCCGGATCCAATTGAACTAATCGGCTCATCCG
The DNA here is from genome assembly GCA_019321725.1 of Paulownia fortunei. Classification (NCBI taxonomy): domain Eukaryota; kingdom Viridiplantae; phylum Streptophyta; class Magnoliopsida; order Lamiales; family Paulowniaceae; genus Paulownia; species Paulownia fortunei. Next base: position 212,358 of record JAGSPU010001568.1, on the reverse strand, counting down.
ATTTTCAAAACAATATTTCAACTTATCCATTCCTTTTCTTTATCTTTGTTATGCTGTTGTATGCAACTGGTTGCATGGATTATATTTATACACTTTATTACAGAAAGTTACTCATTTGGAATTCAAAAATGAGAATGAAGACTTCATTTACCCCCTTAAAGAGTTTGAATTTTAAATTTCAAGCTCTAATATATACTGGTTGCCTTTGATTTTTTAGTGTGCACTATATATACATAGCCCCCATGAGGTCCACTAATTTAACTCTTTCCCCAACCTAATGCATAAAATTAACTTTCAGGTATACCCTTTTTGATACCTTAGTCCTTAAGCTACCTCTTGTAGTTGTGCACCAATTGAAAAGGGATATTTTGTAGCTAGTCTATTCAATGTGCTGTGCCCTTTACTACAAGAAATCAGCATAATTGTAATTTCATATGCTTTGTTCATTATCAGTGACACATGTCAAAAAGATTGTGTAAAATTATCAATTATTCACAGTTGATGATATATGATAATATTAGTATTATTACTAAATTATTATCATTATTCAGTTGATGATATGATAATATTAGTATTATTACTAAATTATCAGTATTCATGTATTATTAATTATTAATAGTAATAATTTTAGACTTATCCACACGCCTCTCTTTTCTAAGAATATCATGGAAATTATTATCAAAATTTGGCTAGATGGATGACATTGACCAAATTCAAAACCTTATGGACAAATTTTGAAACTAAACTGAAATTTCAGAAGATGATTTTGAACTTTTTTTTTCCCAACTAATGTAAGTAATAGAATCTACTACCCAAAATAAATTTATCCGAAAACATTATCTCGAAAATGATCAAACATAGTGTAAAACCTTCAATTATGATTTTTGAATTTTTTCGAACTAAGCACTGCAAAATATAAGGGTGAAAGTAAATAGAAAGTAACTTAAAAAATGTAATTTATATCCTAGTTTACACAAATTTTACTTGCAAAATAAAAAGACCAAGCAATTCACGTGAAAAAGTGGCACACTCAAAATATGAATAAACAAATAAAGAGGAGTCCACTTATTTTATTCTCATTATTATTAAACTGCACAAAGCAATTGCCTATTCCATGTATAGCAGCTCAATTTTTGCTCATGAAGGTTCTGAATTTCAACTTGTTTGTAATAATAATCTTCTATCAACCAGTTGCAATGTGGTGATAGACTTTAAATAACATTTATAATTTCATTTAAATATTTTTAAATGGGATTTTATGAATTTAAATATTATTATATATATTTAGGTTGTATTTTATATTGTATTGTACATATACATTAAGTGTATATAATTAATTAATTGAAAGTACATATTTAATAATTGTATATAGTGCACAATATATAATATAAAATATAATACAATAGATTAAGAAATTACTACATTGACAGTTTCACGGGATTAGATAAGGCCCGAAGAGTTATATTGAATTTCATTAATCAAAAGAAAAAAAATAAAAAATAAAAAATAAAAAAATAAAAAATAATCCATATACCCATTTTACCCTTTGTGAAACAACTGCTATTAATCACACCTTACTTAAAACAAATCTGCAAATATACTTTCTTTTTATAATCAGAATCTTTGCCTCTGTTGGTCTCTCTCTGTATATGTAGATAGATAGATAGAGTGTGTGTGTGTGTGTGTGTGACTGTATGTGTTTGTTCATGTACTTTACACGACATTACTCAGCAAAACTCATACGAACGGAAAAAGCACTTAGCTTTTAATTTTATCGATTCTTCTTTAATTCTCATTATATATTTGATAGCAGATTGACAGGAGTAGTGTATACGATATACACTTTAGTGGGGCTGTGGAGTGCCGGCGATGGCTGGCTGGGTGATGACGGTGACTGTGGCGGCGGTAGCTATTGCGGCCGCCACCTTGGCGGCGGTGGTGAGCGGCGGCGCTGGAATTCACAAAGTGCTTACTCTGGAGAGGGCGTTTCCAGTGGAGGAGAAAGTGGAGCTTGAGGTGATTAAAGCCCGGGACCGTGGCAGCGCGGATGTTAGAGCTTTTCCGGCGGCATCGTAGATTTTCCGGTCCTGGGTACCTTGATCCCTACGTCGTTGGGTAGCTTTATCTCACCTCTCAAATATTCTATATTTTCTTGTAATTTTTTTTTCTTGGTATAGTTCATTTCTTTTTGTTTCTGATGTTTAAACTGTCAATATTTTGGAGTTGGTATCTGAATGCAATAAACCAAGCGTTTCTATGATTCTTTTTTCCTTTTCTGTTTTTTCTTCTTTATCTTTTTTTGGCGCTGTTGGTGAAATGTGTTTATGGAATCAATTTCATATATACACCTGCAAAGTAGGATCTTGATAGTTTTTGGTATCTTTTCAATTTTTTGTTCCTTTAATCCAATAAGGTTGGAACCCGAGGCCCTGGAAATGCTTTTGTTGTTTGTTTTCATGTCACATTCATTACTTGGATTTTGCTGTTCGATTCTTTTTCTCACTGGGGGTCCTCAATTATTATGATGCCGAAATTTTAGTTTCTTATGCAATTGTTATCTTTATTGGCAAACTATGGCATTTCAGTAAATATATAGCTGCTTTGACTACATTCTTCAATTTTCATTTCCAGTTATTTTATGATCTTGTGTTCGCATGTGATCATGTAATGATTAGTTGTTGACTTGCGTTCTCCTCCTCTGATAATTAATTAAGTTTCTTGATTCATACAGACTTTATTTTACAAAAGTGAGATTGGGATCTCCACCACGAGACTTCAATGTGCAAATTGATACTGGGAGCGACATCTTGTGGGTTACTTGCAGTTCTTGTAAGATTGCCCCCAGAATAGTGGATTGGGTAAACTCTCGCTATTTATCTTGCTATCTACTATTTCATTAGTTTTCTTTGATATTGCATTGAAGTAATTCGAGTTTCAAATTGGACAAATGTTGAGTTGTGCTTGCAGATTCCTCTCAATTTCTTCGATGCTGCTACATCTTCAACTGTTTCCCCTATTTCCTGCTCAGATAATATATGTGCTTCCATAGTTCAAACTGCATCTGCTGAATGCTCTGCTGAAAGCAATCAATGTGGTTATTCATTTCAATATGGAGATGGAAGCGGCACTGCTGGTTTTTATGTATCTGATCTGATTTATTTTGACACAATTTTGGGTACCTCATTAGTAGCCAATTCTTCAGCTCCTATTGTCTTTGGGTAAGCTGTTATTGTGACTCCTGCTGATTGTACGTGTATGCTTATATGTGGTTGCGCATTTATGCTACTCCCCTTGCATGACTGATATAATCCTGTATGTTGGAGTAATTTGCAATTAGCTTCACACAGCCAATTTGATATTAGAATGGTACTAACCTTTATGGTGCAGCTTTAAGAACGCTCAATATAATGAAAATATTAGGCTACGTCCTGATTTTTTTGGGCTATTGAAGAGAAGTCAAAAAAATTAATCTATTAAACATTTAAATACTTGGGCTTGACATACACAAGATTCTGTCTCTATTACTTTCTTACTTCTATCTCCTGTTTATTCAAGCTTATGACAAATTGAACATCCATGCGTTGACACATTAACTTGTTATGTGGAAACAGGTGCAGCACCTCTCTGTTTGGGGACTTGACAAATCAGATAGAGCAGTTGATGGAATATTTGGGTTTGGCCAGCAGGATCTTTCAGTAATATCACAATTGTCGTCCCGTAAGATTACGCCTAAAGTATTTTCCCATTGCTTGAAAGGAGAGGGCAATGGTGGAGGTACTTTAGTTCTTGGTGAGATATTGGATCCGAGAATCGTTTATACTCCCCTTGTTCCATCACAGTACGTATATTTTCTACGAGATGGAATTGTTTTGGCATTTGTATGGTTTTTTTTTTTTTATCATTTGCTGACGCATGTAATTATCTAGCACTGATTATGGCACATGCATTACGATCAGGCAATTGAAATTTCATGCACGTGATGGGCATCTAATTAGTGGGCATTTCTTCCGAGCCTTAATTGTCTGGGTAAAATGGAATTGTTAAGTTTGAGATATTTCTAGGTATTCTGTGAGTAGTACTTCCTACGAGCCCTTGGGTGGATGGTAGGAGATAGCATATACGTGATGATCCTTATGGTAATTTGTGTTCTGTCAGTCTTTTGAGATCAGAACCAAGTGCAGTGTAATTTGTTCATAACGTCGTCAATGATCCTAGATCTTTGGCTTTGTCCTTCTATGTTTATTCTTATGCTTTGTATCTTCAATTAAGTGTTTTAGCTACAATGTTTTAGAAGTATTTAGATGCGTGTTTTTTCCCTTTTGGCTTATCTGATTTTGGAACTGCATCTACTTAATAATTTTTATAATCATGCTGAAGAATTCATGGCCTTCTTTATGTATTCAAGCTAATAGAGCACTCTAATTTTGGTAGTGTTCATGCAATTTTATTGTCTAAATAATTAGTTGGCATCCTTGGTTTAATATGGAATTTTCAAAAAATATTTGCTGCTGCTCAGGTGACATCTTCCGGTGGAACAAAACAGCTTTGCATTGTATAGTTGGTTTCTTTCATTTCTCTCACTTGAACACATACCCATTTAAGTTGTAGTGGATCTTGCACCAGGACCTTTGCACTTAGACATGTGTATGCATATTCCAGTCCTCTGAAACCACCTTCACAGAAGAAAATGATGAAATGACTTTCTTGCTTGCTCTGTTTTTATTAACCGCATTGAGAAATTTAGAAACATGGAGGCATCTTTCATAATGCTACAGTATTGTGATTTATTATGCTGATGTTTCAGGTCTCATTACAATTTATATCTGCAGAACATTGCTGTCAATGGCCAATTGTTACCTATTGATCAAGCAGTGTTCACAACATCAGGCAACCAAGGAACCATTGTTGATTCTGGAACAACTTTGGCATACCTTGTGGAAGGAGCTTATGATCCTTTTGTTGATGCTGTAAATATATCTCCAACCCACCTCACACCACGCCCTCTCCGGTCATGAATTTTATTGAAGCTACAACCTGTAATAAAAGAAAATAATGTAGCAGTTTGATCTTGCATTGCCTCATTAGTGATCTCAAGGGCATGCTCAAAATCCTCTTTACAGAGCTCACCCACTAGAGCTAGGATCTGCAGTTAAACAAACACTTTGGAAGCAGAATTCTAAACATTCTGATATTAACATATCTTGTCATTATCCGACTACCTAAGACGTTTAATTAACTTTTGTAGGTGGCATAAACACGAGACTTTGCCTTATTTGGATCTATTTGAACAATTAGGTCTTATGAAGCTAATTCATTATAGTAAATAAACTTAAAGTTGGTTGCAACTCCAACTGTCTTACTGGCCCTGCAGGTAACTGCTGCTGTTTCTCCATCGGTCAAACCAATTGTCTCCAAAGGAAACCAATGCTATCTGGTCTCTACAAGGTTTTTGGTTTTCTATTTTTCCTCATTTGTTAGAAATTTATCTTGAGAGCTATTCCATTCTAAATGATTGTAGACAAAAGATTCTTGATTCAAGATTTATGGAGAGTTAAAAAGATAGCTGTTTGTTCTCTAACCAGTGTAGCTGAGATGTTTCCACCAGTTGCTTTCAATTTTGCTGGGGGTGCATCCATGGTTTTAAGACCAATTGACTACCTCATACACATGGGACTTGTTGTGAGTATTCCACTTGTCTCCACATTTGATATATTATTTCCTGAACATCTGTAGAGATTACTCTGATCATTGAAAGATTAACTTAGGATCATGGTAATTGTATTATTGTTGTCTTTGTTGTTATTGAATTTATTATCTTTATTGTCGTTGCCGTCATCGCTATTATTTTTACTATCATCTGCTGCTGGGCATCATCAACATCATTCATGACCATAATTGTCGTTGCTGTTGTTGTTGTTACTATTGTATTTTCTTTTATGGCTCTCAGGAAGTATGTAAAACTTTTAATTGTTGCCATTTTTCAGGATGGTGCTGCAATGTGGTGCATGGGCTTTATTAAAGTTCAGAATCAAGGCACAACAATTTTAGGAGGTTGGTTGCCTGTGGCACTTTTTTTAAAAAGACAATGATCTGCTGTAAATATGTCTGAAGAGCTTACTTCCTGCCAACTGATTAGGCTTTCAATTTGCAGTTTAAGCTGTAAAGCGTATGATCTGTACACATAATACACCACCTAAATGAATAAAATATACTGATAAAGAAACCTCAGCATGAAGTACCATCAGTTGTCCTGTAGTGTTTTTCCTGTGCATGTAACTTGATCTAGGTTTCTTAAAAGTTCCATGAGTGAAAGACAGCTCAAGATGGAATAGACCACTACATAGCTCATGCCAGGCTCGAAGCAGGTGGTAGACTTCTGAAAGATTAATTCGTTTAATCATGAAATATTAGAAATACCTCACTCATATTTGTGGTTCCTTGTAATTGTAGTAGAACTGAGCGTTGAACTCATTCCTCTATACCTCTGCCCCTCATTCTGCTACTACAGCACCAAACTTACAAGAATTTGTGAAGTATTAAAAGTCATTGTAGTTCACTTAGGTTCCATGTTTGTGTAGGTTGATTGAAATTTCTCTCCTGTGAATGGTATTGGCTCTTCATTCTTCTCATTTCAAATTCTACCAGATTCGAGTTGCTTAAGCCCAAAATATTAGTTATGGTTGAACCTTGAGCCAAGTTGGCTCAACCAGCTTTTAAGTAGCTCTGTGGATTTCTATCCCTAGTTGGTGAAGAGGTATGATGTTCTCTGTAGTGTATGTGCCAAATCATCTGTAGGATGAAAAACCTTGTCTTGCATACGAATGTTGTCTGCAAACTAGAGCCTTTATCAACTAGTAAAATGAAAGTAGTACCCTGCTACCTAGGTTCTAGAGATTGGCAGAAAGCAGTCTGATGCACTGATACAAAATACACACTCAATTATCACTTTTATCTCATGATTGATATGCTATTGTTTTTATGGTCCGTGAAATGGTGTTTTTTGGTTTGTCCTTCTAAAATGACTTATCCATGACATCTGGGGAATTAAGTTCAAAGGCTGTTCATTGTTTTCAACATAGAGTTTTCTTTTTCTTTTCTCAGCGTTCATAAAGCTAGAAAAGCTATATGATCACTTCCAGATTGTTGTAAGTTTGCTTTGACTTCATAAAATCTACAACAAAAGCAGTGAAAAGAAAGATTGCCTATTATCACTGAATTCCTGCTTCTTGCCTTTCACTTCATCGAGAAGACTGATCATACTACAAAATACCTGTGTGTTGCTTGACCTTTTAAATGTTGCCTGTCTATTCTTTCCAGGGACAGCATCTTGCTTGACCAAGTTCACCTTCCAGATATGACTGCAAAACTTATATACTATTTTCTTGTTTCCAGATCTTGTTCTCAAGATAAAATCTTTGTTTATGATTTGGCTCATCAAAGAATAGGATGGGCAGACTATGATTGTAAGTTTTTTTTTTATCCAATTCATTTCATCATCTTAAGCGCATTTAAACACCTTGCTAAAATTTTCCCTGTATAGATATCTTCTGTTGGTGCTAAACTCTGATTCTACAGTTTAAAATCTGATTGCTTTTCTTCAGGTTCTTTGTCTGTGAATGTCTCAGTAACTTCAAGTAAAGATGAATTTGTGAATGCTGGACAACTGAGTGTGAGCAGCAGCTCATCTAGTAGTGTACTCTTCAAAATAATGCATAAGAGTAATATTGTTCTCATGGTGCATATATCAATGTTCATTGGTTGTTTCTTTTTGTAAATTATTATTCCTCGCATGCTCTTTTTCTGTTCCACTATTGGCTTTGCTAATTTATATTTGTAACAATTGGCGGCCAAATGTATTCTCATCTTCTTTTCCAAGAATAGATGTGCTGAGCTTATTTTTCCATTTTTCTTTTAGTTTATTCTTTTTTGGGGCTTGAATGTGCACCTCAAGGATATTCACTAGACTTATTTTGGTTCCTGGTTAAAGCGGCCTAGATTGATTCTTTAACATGAACTCAAACTTGGGATCTTGTCAGAGTATCTCAAGCTTAAACTAGGCGCTAGTAGTTGAAATGGTGATTGTTTGAAGAAAGTAAAGGCGTTGATAGTCTTTTCCTTTAGATAGTTACATTTGTACAAACGAGAGCTGAGCGACCTGTTATGAAACATTCTCATTTCTGTATCTTGTTTTGTTATTTGTATCTGGGACAGGATGATTCCAATGTTCTTGTTCTTCTGTCACTTTTGCTTATATTTCTCATCTGCTGTTTGTTTGTATCACTATATTTATCCGTTGATCCAATCCATGTTTGTATGCTGGAACATCACTTTTTAACATTAAACTACATGACATCGCTAGGTTTTCAGTGTAATTAATTCGGGTACCAAAATATTATACTAGTATATAATTATGTAAACAACAATTTCTCATTTTACTGGGTAAATGGGGCTGACTGCGGGGGAAAAGGTGGAACCCGTCCAGTGGAACTGGTAAATTTATGGGTTAAAGCTTTATATATTAATTATCTATTGAACACAGAAATTTACGTGGATTTAGGTTTTTGTAGCCAAATTTGTCAAAATTGATAGGTGATTGCCTGGTTTAGCGTCATAAACTGGAGGTGAACCGTGGACATTAAAAACTTTAGGCTTTGTTTGGAGTGGATTTGGTTTTTGTTCGATTTCAATTTAATATTTTTGTGAAAAATAATTGATAAGATTTAATTTGCAAGGCATGTTTAATTTTAGTCTGAAGTGATGTTTTGTAAGATTTTATGTCAAATCATCTTAAAAATTAATATTATTTTTAAATTCCAAAAAATACTAAACTACCGGAACTCGAAAATAAAATGAAACCACGCCTAACGTCACACAATCTGATTTTTGTACACGAGCTTGAAATCTGTTCTCGTATGGCAATATCTCACTCACCTTTAGGTGAAAAGTAACAGCCTAATCATGTTTTACAAAGTTGCTAGCCCTATAAAGCATCCACCCCGAATGATCGAATTTCTGGTATCCTAATATTTTGGCTGACAATAAGCTAGGGGGCATTCTTCCACGGGATAAAAATACCAAAATATCAACACTTTCTGGTACCATTCTTCCTTGGGAGAAAAATACCAAACATATCCATAATTTCTGGCAAGTTTAGGCCCTTACCTCCAAGGACTCCATCGTTTTTGGGCGGATACATTGCGGGATCACATTAGAAAATCTCTAATCCATTCCATATGGGACCTTCACTAGTCACAAAAATATCTCGGAAAATTACTTCACAAGTACATAAAAAACAATGTCAAAGAATCATTCTCAGTCATTTCCATCAGGCTTGGAGAATCAATCCCCATAACTCATTATGCACGAGTAGGAAAAATCGCCAACTGATAACATCTCCAGATGATTAAAATGGTGCAAAAATCAGAATACTCAATAGTTTATCTAGTACAAAAGAAATTTGTTATGCTAGGAAAAAGACAATTTTTCATCGTCAATGACAGTATGCTCTGTAACAATATTTCGCTATGATAGAAACAAAATTAAAGAGAGTAAGCCTACTTTTTTATCTATCAAATTTCCTCTCATTCTGAATTTACAACAATGGGTTGAAGATTTTGTACCCATCAATCAGAATTAAATCAACCACAGCGAGATCATGCTACAAAAGTGACTGGTCTGTGATCTAAGATAACAAAAGTTCAGTGAACAAATATCACAGGAAAACGGACTTGCAAGCAATTTCAACTCACCTCCACTTCTCCTGAAGGTCTTTCTTCTCTGACCAAACCCATGTAACAAAAATTGCAACAAGAAGGGCAACAATTGTGAGTAGAAGCAGCGCATAGCTGAAATCTTCAGTAAGGGAGTCATATGTTCTAGAAGGTGCAAGCCGAGTGAAAAAGAGATCCACGCCATAAGCAAAAACAAGGGTGGTCGACTCCAGCTTTGCAGGAACTGTTGCTATGCCTCTGAGACCTTCCACCTTAAGAGCATGAGTGGCGTAAGACTGCAAAAGGAAGTAATAGGATCAAAAACTTAATGACATAAAATGATAACAAAGGATAATGCTTATAAATAAAGGGCGAATGAAATCTTTTTAACGTAGGAAACTGCATCAAGTTTCAATGGAGCTTTATAGAAGTATGGAAGTAGAACAATCTTACAGCCACCAACTTATTCAATAATCAGCTGAAAATTAAAATGCCATGGGAATTTCTGGTTCTCTCTTGGTTCTAATCAAAGGTTGATGATGCATTCACACATAATGAACCACTAATATGCTAAACTAAATATTAGTGACCATGGACTGTAGACACATTAACCTTTAGGTGCATGAGCTAACAGCAAACAGAAACCACATCCTAAGATATAAAATTGAAGTCCGACTCCTAATGACCAGCATTCATACTCAAGCTGATTGCAAAATCTTGGCAATTACTCCACATAGTTAGAACTGCCATCAATTCTAAGAATTTGAGCTCAATGGAAATACAAAATCCTCATCCTACGTTTGAAGACAGCAGGCCCATCAAAAATTCCAAATTTATAGCATTCAACAAATAGTATACAAAAAGAGCCATGGCCAATAATTATCAAGCCTCATCCTACTACTCTCAGATGCACACTCAAATAGACTAGACCATTGCTTAATGCACTCATATTTGCACAATCACATATCATCAGCATCTACAATCTAACAAAGGTATAAAGAGCTTCTTTCTGCATCAGCACAATAACTGGCGAAATAATCATTTTCATATATACACAAGGAGAGACATACATGTGGAGCCATACTAGGAAAATGTAGATCAAAAATAGGTCGTGATAGTTAGTTTTAGCAACAATCTCAAAGAAATGTCATCACCTGAGGAATAATTGGTAATGAATCAGTAAGAGGAATAATTCCTTCCTCTTTCTCCGCTTGAGTGGGGTTGACTGTTCTCCGCGGGTCTAAGAACCGCTTATCAAGAGCCAAAACCTGTTAACAGAGAAAAGGTAAAACATGATCAGCTAATAACAAACCATTTCCAGAATGATTTCCCATATACAAGAGAACTCAAAGTGGATCTAGGGCAGGCATCGAATAAAAGAGAAAAGTACAAAGTCACACCACAAATACCACAAAATAACATCAGGACTGGTAATTAAAAAAGCTGACCTGATCACCAATTGTGCCAAGAAGAACCTGCTTGGAAGTTATGCCTTTGGCTGTTGATGTCACTGCCATTGTTTTCACAGAATGTGTGAAAAAATAAGACTGTGACTTTGTAAAGACTTCGGGGCGGGAGTAAGCTGTTATAGGAGAAGTAAGATTATGTGTCCCAAGAACAAGCTTCAACACGTCTTTGTTGTCCTGCATATAGCAATAATTTAAGATAGTACAGACCCAGGGGAATATAAAAATTACAGAAGATCAAGCTGAAGGAAGTACCGCACGAGCTTGGTCATAGATTTCAATGACAGACATCTCATATCGGTGTGCCCTTAGGTTGAAGTAGTGATAGACAACCCAATTCTCACTTAAGACCTTTATAGAACACAAAAGTAATGGTGAATTATTCAGTTTCCGCAATGAAAAGAGATCAAAAACTCTCTTAAGATATAAGACCAAACATAGTTTTGTCTCCTTTTTTCTTTATTTTCTAATTTTTATATATGATTGTAAGAGAAGGGAGCCTTACAGCCTGTACAGGACCCTGTGAACCATGATGGGTCATTCGGTGCAATATACGACCAGTTATAGTATCGATCACATAAACAACTAGAGATGACTCATCCGGAGTAACTGACCCGATAGGACCAACAGCTTTAGGTGAAACAGTAGCTAAAAATAGCAGATTCTTCGATACATATCATCACTTCCTGATCTGCTGTCACCTTTGCTTGAGTATGAACTACCTGAAGAAGGAAACAAAAAGTGTTGAAAAAAAAAATAAGACAGCAAAAGGTCTAAAATATTGTGACACATAACCACTACAGAAACAGGAAAAAATAAAGATGCATAGCACACTGACTATGCTATAGAAAGAGATGGGGTTTTAGCCAGACATAAACTGGAGCTTTTGATGCTTGTCCATTTTTTTTTTGGAAGCAAAAGGCATAAAGTCATGTACAACACTTGTTGCACTGATTCCTTATGCAATATCATCACATCAGGAGCACAGGAAATATGAAATTAAGGAAATGCAGGATTCAGCAATAAGGTAATGCTAGTGCTACTGCTTCAACCTACTCTATCAATAAACCAGGCAAGATTTATGAAACTATGAAAGCATAAATCTGCAGCTTTCAGACAATGCAGTAACATATCGATCGAAGCATGTTGATCAATTTGCAATCAAACTGTAGAGCATTTGGAAGTTTTACTGCCTGTGCAAGCCCAGTTTTCTACTTGATCAAGAAAAGCCACAGAGAATAAACTAAGGGATATCAACATAAGAAGGCAGGCAAAAATAATGTGCTCCCTGGTCTCATCAATACTCAAGTTGAAGAAAGAAGATGCCAACATTTGATAAAGCAAGCATCTCTGTCATCGCAGCATATGTGCAAACATACTTCCTCTCATATATGTGCTAATGCATAATTTAACGATGCTGTAAATAAATGATAGATACATAATTAATATTTTGTAGTTAACAAACTAGGTGTGGTGCACTTGTATATAACAGTCCAAAAAAGGCCACAAAAGTTCATCAATATGTCAAATGTAGTCTAATGAAGTGGCGACCTTCCTCAGTTGATGACAATTTTACCATTATACGCAGATGGATCAGTTGACAAATTAGTAGTTACAAAAAGGACGGTTTGCATACATGAACACCAAACACGTAAGATCACATCATAACTTTCTCAAAAGAAAATCGGAAGTCCCTAGCAGCCCAAAATTTATTTTCTGACAAAATGGGGATGAAAGAAGAAAGGAGCACCTCATTTAAACTTCTTGTTGCAGTTGCAGCAATCTTTTCCGACTCTGAGGGGAACACAATTGACCATAGATGCCTTGTGTCAAAACAGAAGTTATCCGCACCTCAAGAACACTATTTTTCTGCACTCCGTGACCCCTTAGAATACCTTTATCAGTTTCAGCTGAATACCAATATATGTTCCCTAATTCCCGCTGAAAAATGCCAAGAGCCTCAGCAGTTCTGGGGTACAAGTGAGCGTGCCAATTTGCATCCAATAGCAAATGCAAACGCTGTTCCACGGAATCAGTAAAAGGCAATGGAATAATGTGTGCAATGGAATGAATGGGTCCCATATGATTGCGCTCTTCCCCTGTGTATGTGTCAACAATAGAGAGAACCCCAGCAGAATCTGAACTGTGTCCACATCTTCCAACAACCAGAACCGACGGATTCTCGTCCAGTGCATGATGATGAGGGTCCTGCCATTGATGTAAACTAATCCCTCTAGGATTTTCACATGTTTCTGATTTACGAAGAGAATTCAGTAAAAGAGACCACACAATTCTTCCATCTCCGGTATGCAGAGCAAAAAGTTTTCCTGCTCGAGTAAGAACTATGAGAAGCTTCCTGAACCCATTTCGGTCCCGAGTCATCTTGCTTTTCTCAGAGCTTTGCAACCTCATTTTTAGTATGGCTGCCACATCGTCAGGGGTTGCTATCATTAGAGTTCCTTTAAGCTTCAGCAGATGTCCCTTTTAAAAGAAGGATATTAGAACAAAGTCAAAGCACTTTCCACTTCATAAAGGATCATGATAACAGAGAGATATGAACAGATGCAACATGGCATACAAACTCCCATCTTTTTTTATAAGCTATCAAATTTACTATATTGATTTCAATTATTATTATGCACAAAAGGCCTCACTAGAAAATAGCACATACAGTGTCAGCATGTGCTCAATTCCCCTCAGCAGATAAAAGAGAATATTTATTTGGAGTTCTTGTAAGTAAATTTGATAAATCAAAATCATTTCGGAAACCATACTACATGACCAGTAATTAAAGAGGGTCAAAATGCTATTCAAATCTTGGGAGGTGTTCACTGTTTCCACTATTGTGCCTCTAGCAGACAAAGATCAACACCCCCCCCCTCCCTCTCCGCGGAGTACGAGTAATATTATCAATATATGATAAATCAAGATCTCACATGAAACGTATAACGATGGTCGTCTCAGCAATTAAACATAAATTTCAGTAGAAGCATAACACCCAAAACTACAAAGAAACTAAGTAGCTAGCTTAATTCCAAGACATATTACCTTAAGCCATTCAAAAAGGTTGTGCTCTACTTTCGCCACTGATACACCATCCTTTTCAACTGGTAGCTCTGATGCTTTTACATCCATAATCGAAGCTAGTCCATCTTCCCTACTCCAGACAATCTCACCTTGCTGTAACAATAACAATGAATGGTCTTCCATGACAATCAGAACCCTGAATCCGTTTGACTTGTCCGTTCGAACATAGCTATTGATGAAAACCTTATGCACAAGTCCCCTCTGATGATCCATCTTAATTGTTTCCTCAATTAAATTGGATGTCCAGTCATTACCAAGCTTCACAGTCAGAAGAATCTTACCATCACCATGCTGAATTAGGGCAAAAGCTTGTTGGCCATCCGAAAGAGAGAGAGCATTACTGACAGCATTTGCATGGCCAAGTTTGCCCACAACCTTCAATTTGCCTTCATTTATCACCTTAATAAAGATAAAAGAACTATCTATTTTTAAAATAAATGTTCCCGGAATTTTTGAGGGTAATATAACAGCTGCTCCTGAAAATTCCTGGATGAGTTGAGAAACATGTGTCTGGTGAAAGCTAATATGTCCATCTTGGAAGCATATAGCAACCAAAATTGTTCCAGTAGAATCCATTGCCACAGCTGTGTCGTCTGTCACAAATGACAAATCCCCAGAAAAACCAACAGGAAACAACATGTTGTTATGCTTCAACAGCTCACCACTCTTAACATTGAGTTGATAAGCATCAAACTGGAAGAAACCAAGCAAACCTACTGCATATATTGTATCACTTCCATCTGGATAAATTAACTGTTGGACATCAATGCTGTAAAACATGACGAAAAAATTCAGTCAATGTTTAGAAGAATATGACGAATAAAAAATGTTGACATTTTGAGTTTAAAAGTGATCAAACCCTTCAGAAGCTAACTCCTTTTTCCAGATGACCTCACCATCAATGCTTGCAACAGCGTGAATAAAACCATTACCATAAACAAAGATTAAGTTGTCCTTGTCAACCTTCAAATTTGTCTGTACCAAAAAATAGTATATTATATCATTTCCAGCAAACTGTTAAAGCAAAATCAATGCATCATAGAGTCTTATCCATAAGTTGGCAACAAAGCCAAGGAAGATATTTGAATCATGAACTAGAATCACTGTGGACATGGAGCCTTTCAAGTAACAGAAGAAAATATAATCTTCTTTGAAAATCGAATAGGATATTGTGCAAGACAAATAACTCCATAAAACAGCTGCTCTCTGCCATGTTTACTGATAGCTTATGATGATGTTACCGAAAAATCCTGAGCTAAAGTAGATTACAAAGAAGTGATGACTATGCAAAACAATGGACCTATATTTTCAGTCACCAAATCAGTTGAGCAGAAGTCTCCCTCTCACACGCTATTAAAATAAGAAACTGCACTAAGGCCTCTTGGGATTAAGGGAAAAAGAGGCCACTCCACCAAAAAGCGAGTAGGGTACGAAAAAATCTACCTTCATAAACACGTAATATTGCCGTAAACACTCTAATATACGAACAATTATCAATAATCTCAGGAAAAATCAGTTGAACATTAAGTTAGCAAAAACAGCAAATACATACTTGTTTAGTGTAATCATCAATTGATCTTGTACTATAAGCGAGCATATTAAAACACTTACCAAAATAAAGTAGAAGTAATAACAAAATGAATTAAATATATAGCATTTTTTGGGCAACTAAGGCTAGCTTTGGGCTCCTTGCGCTTTAATGAACATCAGTTCTTTGACACCAAAATAGAGCTAGGGTGAAGTTTGAACCTAGCTGAGGATCATGGTAACTTAGGGCTATGCTTTCACACCAAATAGATGGAAAATATCTCTCCTTTGTAAACTTAAATTACTATACTAGTTGAAAAGTGGATCATGGTAACATCACCACATTCACAACCTGATCATGCAGAACAAATGAATCACAATCTAGAGAAGTGTAGTGTTAATATAAAAGGCTGTACACCAACTGAATTGTTCATAAAGTGCAAATTCACATCTAAAAAAAGGTTTCTTTAATATGAGGTTAAGCAATCCAAGACCCATAAGACATCTATTGGGCTGGTTTAAGCTAAGAATATCACTTTTTACTCACTGGAATTAGTAATAATGGCTTCGAGGGCTTTGAGCCAAGAAGTGTTGACTCCCACACCATCTGGCCATCAGGAAGGTTCCAAGCTCTTAAGATACTTCCTCCAGATGACAGAGTAATAACATCTGCAAAATGTGAAAATATCTACCTAAGAACCATATATCCATACACATAAATAATTACCATGAGAGTGCTAGGGAAATTTACTTCCTTAACTCGAAAATGCCTAAACTGCTAATTTTCACATTATTGTGCAAGTGAATTTGTTTCAAGCTGATAAAACCAAGATGTTATTTCTGCTTTTTTTTCCGACAGAATAGATGATTTAGCAATCTACTTAAGTTTTCAAGATGGGGAAAATGAAAACGAAAACAAAAGTAATATATCCGAATCTCTATTACGGACCAATAAAATATGCAAGAGAATAACCAATTTTCATGTTAACATGTACTGAAACTAACACTCCCCACTAACACATCTAGCATGTCTCTCTGCACAAGAAGAAAAACGAATATACAGAGGATCGTGGTTACATTTTCCAAGCGCAATATCTATTTCATCGATGACGTCATTGGGCCCCAAAACATGCCTCCAAACTGCATCACAATCAAAAAATTACTCTACGAGATATGGGATAAATTACAATACACCCAGTTAAGATCAAAACGTTCCAAGCTAAATTTGAAGGGGTAAAAAATACTCACAAATCTCTCCATGGCGAAGATCAAGGGAAGCGACAACATTCTCTTCAGTGGAGACGAAAACGCGCTTCCTCGCCGCCTTCTGAGTGTGGAAAACTGCGTGCTTTACTTTCCCTATGTACTGTTGATGCCTGCATAATTGCAAACAATTCAACCATCAATCTCACCAAAAATACAAAGAATTACATAATACATCGGCATATACACAATTAGAGAGAGTAGTAGGAGACCAATCCATGAGGCCGACTTGGTCTTCGTATAGAGAAAAAGTGGGATAGGAGGACGAGAAGAAGAGAACGAGGAGCAGAAAAACCCTAATCGCCATCTTCATGGCGACAATTCGTTAGTTTTCTCTCTCTAAAAGGAGGAGACAACAAAGAAAACAGATCTGAGAGAAGGGGGGATACTTATAAAGGAGACCAACTCTATAGTATTATAGTAGTAGTTGAGTGCTGGAAGCCGGAACTTTGGGCTGGAGCAAAGTTTTCACTAACACCGGCTTTTTGTTTAATTTCCTTTTTTTTTTTTTCATTTTGTTATCTTATCCTAATCTTGATTGGAGAGATTTCAATTTTTTTAATCCTATGGTCTTAATAATTTTCGCATTTTCTCAAAACTGATTTTTTTTATTCTAATTTGAGATATCTAGTTTGCTGACTAAATTTTCGTGGTTTAATAGAAAAACTTAATCACTTTTTGATTCAAGTAATTATTTATGGTATGTTAAAGTTCTGTTTGATTTAAATTATACTTGCATAATTCATTTAACGCTTTCCTTGAAAAAAGTCAATTATTTTAAATTTAGATTATTGAAAAATGACACTAAGCTCAAATGCAATTCAGTTTCACGAATCATGCAATTGAAAAATTGCACCATTTATAATGACGAAAGGCTGTTAGTCTTTTTGTATATAAAAACTAATTATAATCATGGAAGAGCCTTTGAAATGTTTAATTAACTTATTTCCTTTTTTTTATTTTTTTGAACTATGAGTCATCAAAATAATTATCTTTCGTTTTGTTTGAAACATATGTCTGCCTTTTGCATAAGTGTGGAGATAGAGGCATTTTAGCATTTTCAATTATTTTTTCTTAGTATTTTCAATATTTTTTTTAATTTCTGAGTATTAAGGGGTTACGCCCTATTAAATTCTGAAAATGTATGCTCATCCCCAAGAACATCAACAGTAAAGACGGACGTGTGTTGTTCACAGCGTACTCGCACCCAAATATGATATACGGACGTGTGGTGTTCACAGCGTACTCGCATTCAAATATGATACACGGTTCGTTCTTTTTTCAACAGACTAACTAATTTAAAAGGAGAGATTTTTGTGAAGAGACCGTACTTTATGGGAGGTGAGCCAAATATTAAAATTTTAAGGGAAGGCGGGTGCAAATACTTCATTCCAAATTCTTACACAAGTTTTTCCTAACATAATCTCTAGATTAATTAAAAGTTGTTACTCATGCACGTGAATTGTTACTTTTATGTACGTAAACAAAATATTAAATTTAACAGAATTTTCATCACATCTGATTTTACATAGTGATATTGTTGCAACGACCTAAGATTGAAATATTTTTTGCTAAATTTAAATTTTTGTAATTATATTTTGGTTATTTACTAAAGTCATTTAACATGCAAAAGTATTACATCTCATATGCTAAGCATTGGCCTGATATTTTTCTAATTGTTGGTTAGTAAGAATAATGAAAATAACAATTGCTACGACAAAATACTCTATGGTTTCATGCAATATATATTTTATAATTAATGTTACATGTTTCAAGTTAGTATATTAAAAGACAAAGTACAACATGTAACATATGCATGACCCAACTCTAAATATGTCATAAAACACGTGAATATTAAAGAGAGAGTACTTCCTGGTAGGAATATTTACAACATTTCCTTTCACATTTTATAAGAAAAGGGAAAACGTTATTGTCATCACAATTTAAATTTTGGTCAAACTTATGAACTTCCACAAAATTATTTTTGTCACTAATTTAATCTTATTGTATGGGGTAAATACACTGCCCCCTCCAACTATAGGAAAACATGAGACTGACGACTGCCCCTCCATCTTTTCATCCCATCACTTTGTCTCTATATTTTTTATAACTTGCTTTCCTCTCTCTATTTTTAGATATCTACCTAATTATAAGATTCATTTAAAAATAACCATGATTTAACAATTTCGCCTCTGAGTAAAAATAAATTAAAAAAATAGGGAAAAAGATACCCAACTTCTTCATATTCCATGAAGAATATTTAATTTAATTAATTACATAAAAATAGTTGATGAAAAAATTGTTTGCAATTCATAATCAATTTAAATAAGTCTTTGCTTGATTATAAGAACCAATTTTTTTATTTTTTATTTTCCTTTTGCGGGTGAAATTGCATTTAATCCAATTTCAAGAAAAACTGCACTTTATATATTAAAAGTCACGAATGGCCAAAAACACTAGTGAAAGTTTTTAGCTAATTCATGAACAATGAGGAAATGTATAACTTTTCTTTCTTTTTCTAGATTTCGTTCGACTTAGTGATAAATTTGGCAATTAAGTATTATTTTTGAGAAATTTTGATAATTAAAATATTTTTAAAAAGTTAAAAATGTAAAGTGAGATAATAAAAATTGAAGACGACAATCTTATTTTTTACTATAGTTCGAGCGAGCAGGCAAAATAAAAATTACCCTATTTTTTTTCCTAAAAAAGGAAAACAATATACATATTTAACATTTACATAAAAATAGAAGTTAACATTTACTAGTAAAATTTGAGTGCAAACGTACAATAATATATACCACCAATTAATCAATGCACACAAAAATCTGAATTCGACTAGAAATTCAACTACCCAAACAAAGCCTCAAAAGAATGATTCGATCTCGATCTTGAAAGCCTTCCAAATATTACTCTAAATTTGATGATACGCGACGATTTTCTTGTGATTCACCTAGAAAAGACAGTCGTTGGGCCAAACAAGTTCCCCGCAAGTTAACTGAACGCGCCTCCTTGCCCGCGTCACACACTGTTTCTGGTATCCCCATACTGAAAGCGGCACAAAACTCCCGCGTCCATGCACACAGACACACACTTCTCCCACTCTCATATCCCTCCTAATTAAATTGCTATTTTTGCATATTCCCCATAAGGAAAAAATCTCGTTTGTAATTCCATTTCCATTCTCAGTATCTACATTCCGTAATGCCTCAGTGCTTCCCTTTAAACCTTCACGTTCCTCTCTCTTCACACATGCAGACGGTAAACAAATACTAATATCTAGACCGTTAATTTAATTTTTTGGAGAGGTGAAATAAATGGCGGTGGCTCCGACGGTACCGGCGGCGTCGCTCTATGTTGGGGATTTGCAGCAGGACGTGACGGATGGTATGCTGTTCGACGCTTTCTCGGAGTTCAAGAGCCTAGACTCCGTGTACGTCTGCCGTGACTCCGCCACCGGCCGCTCTCTCTGTTATGGCTACGTCAACTTTATGTCGTGTCAAGAAGGTTCTTTTTTTTTTTTTTAATTTCTCGAGATGCTTTTTTACATCTCTTGCTATGTGTGCATGCGTGAGTTGGAGACTCTGTGCGTGGACAGTGGATCGGGATGCTGCTTGTTCTAACTGGTTTTGGTGATTGAAGTTTGATTGGATTTTCATTCATGTGGATTTTGATTTGAGTGATTGTTTTTGATTGAGTATATTTTTATTTGAATTGGTCTGATTGATTGCTTTCTCCGTACAAAAATCTAAACGATGCCTGAAAAGATTCTGATGGGTATGGATTATAAAGAGTCATACATGAAGGCACATTGATGTGTATCTGTTGTTGCAGTCGTGCATGCACAGTATAAAGTCGTTTTGGTATACTGATCGTGATTTACTGCTCAACTGATATAATTTATCGACCTTAGGTTGCCGTGAAAATGTATTTATGCAAAAGACTTCCTGTCAATTTATGAATTACTCAAATCCTGGCTATGAGTGAGTTGCTGTTAACTAATGTTGAATTGATGTGATTCTTTTTCCGTTTTAGCCCAAAAATCTTTAGATGGATGAGCTTCATTTAGAAGTCCTTGGAATTTTGTCTATCTGGCACTGTAAATAAGGAATATTGCTTATTTGTTGGTTTGGAATTTTTCTCCTTTGTGTGTTCGTCACTTCTATTCAGCTTGTCCCTCTAGCCTGCTAAGGATTTCGCTATATCCCTCAATGATTGGGATTTTTCTGCGTCTTGATATTTTGAAGCACCAGTGCCATGGATTTATCACTTAATTGCTACATTGTGATTTTGTTTTTGAATTACATATACATTTTATTATTATTTTTTGTTTTGGTTTTTGAGTAGCTATTCTTGCTATTGAGGTGAAAAATCATTCTAAATTGAATGGAAAAGTGATAAGGGTTATGTGGTCGGATCGTGATCCAAATGCAAGAAGAAGTGGAGTTGGAAATGTCTTTGTCAAGGTAAATCTGCATGTCATTTTTGCATCAATGTAATTGGTTTATTGAGATATCTTTATGTTGTGTCATGATTCACTTATTTGAGCAGGTTAATCTAACTTTTGGGCTTTTACTGTAGAATTTGAGTGACTCAATAGATAGCATGATGCTTCAAGAAAATTTTCAGAAGTTTGGTAATATATTGTCTTGTAAAGTTGTCACATCTCATGATGGGAAGAGTGAAGGATATGGCTTTGTCCAGTTTGAATCTGAAAATTCTGCAAATGCTGCCATTGAGAAGCTCAATGGCTCCTCTCTTGGAGGCAAACAGATGTATGTCTGCTTCCGTTACTTGTTTCCTTTGCACTTGTCTTTTGATGGTCTGCGCGACATTGTCTTGAGCACCATTAATCTTTTTCTTGTCCAAAATGAGAAAGTTTTACTTGCATAGGTATGTTGGTAAGTTCATGCGAAAGAGTGACCGAGCTGTTCCTAGTCACGAAGCTAAGTACACAAATCTGTACGTGAAGAATATGGATACAGATGTCTCAGAAGAAGTCCTTAAGGAGAAGTTCTCTGAATATGGAAAAATTTTAAGCTTAGTCATTTCAAAAGATGAGAATGGGTTATCAAAAGGCTTTGGATTTGTCAACTTTGAGAATCCAGATGATGCCGAATGTGCAATGGAAGCTTTGAACGGATCACAACTTGGTACACTCATAAACTTCTACTGGAGTCTATTGTATGATTCACTGTAAAACCTTAGCTGTTTGAATCTTTGGCATATAATGTATGTATTGAATAGGCTCCAAGGTTTTATATGTTGCCCGGGCACAAAAGAAATCAGAACGTGCAGAATTGTTACGGCGCCAGTTTGAGGAGAAAAGAAAGGCACAAATCCTGAAATATCAGGTCCCATAGGAATGATTTTCTTCAGTGAAGGCTTATATAATTGCCTCTGCTATATCTGGCAATGATTTTCTTTTAATTTTCCAATTACAGGCTTCCAATGTATATGTGAAGAATATTGATGATGACATCACTGATGAAGCCTTCAGGGAACATTTTAGCCAGTGTGGTACAATTACCTCGGCAAAGCTCATGCGAGATGATAAAGGAGTGAGCAAGGGGTTTGGATTTGTTTGCTTCTCTACGCCAGATGAGGCAAATAAAGCTGTAAACAGTTTGCATGGTGAGTACGTTTACATGCAGCCTGTGCTGTATGAAACCTATATTCTAGGCATTTAAGGGTAAGCATGATAATTGCTTTATAGGTTTTGGGTTCATGATATTGACATTGAAACCTGACTTCAATATCCTTCTGGTCTGGCTAACAAGAAATCTTTTTAATACAACATTTACTCATCAAAATGCAAATACACAATGTGTCAATCAACGAAGTATGGTTGATATCATTAGTAGACAAATATGATGGTGCAGATGGATTGAAGTCAATACCTTAATGCATCTCTGACCATCCCGATAAATCTTCTCACGATCAATTGTATTGACCAAAATGGATTGTGAACATCCACCGCAACTGTCAATGTAGTTTAAATTGTTTAGAAGCTATGCATAAATGATGGTATGAGAGCGATTTTTTTATTTTATATATGTTTCTATTCCTTTTTACTCATGCACCAAATGGTAGCTAGTTTTTGGGCCCAAGCTATGCAGCGTAATGCGTCCAATAAATGGTGTTCGGCACGGCAAATGACTTCCCTTAGTGGAGGCTAACACCATGCTTCAGTTTTTTCCCCTTTCCACCTCTCTCTAGCTACATTATATGTCCTCCATGGATACGTAGGTCTTTAAAAGTTATGTTGTGATTCGTTTGGACAGGGTAAATTGCACTGGCTTTTACATAATCTTTTTTTTTCTTTTAAAAATATATTTACCTTACTCTATCCCAAATGCGTGTAGAACAAGTTATTGTTGTCTGTTGAAGTGTGAATGCTTGCATTTTTGAGAATATCAAGTTCTTGTGGAGTAATTTGTTGCATTGCTAGAAAGCTAAAGAAACAGAGATTTGAGAAGTAGCTTCAAATGGCATTTAGCTCCTGCCATGTAATTTCATTTTTCTTCTGTTGCGGGATAGTAGTTTATCTTTTCATAGTCTCAGAAGTATCATTGGAAACTCTAGAAGGAAAAACTGTATATTCTAGATAGCCTACCGTGATCTACACAGAATCAGTTTCTTTTCTTATCTTTTTTCCCATCCATTTTGCTTTTTATTGCTAATGTTTTAAATTGCCAACTAGTCAACATATCCCGCCTCTGATTGTAATGTTGCTTATCAGGATCTATTTTGCGCTGGAAGCCATTGTATGTGACAATTGCTCAGAGGAAAGAGGAAAGGCAAGCCCAGTTAAAGCTACAATTTGCGCACTGTATGGCAGGCTTTGCAGGACTTTCGGCTGCTGTTCCTGGTGGATATTCACCTATTTATTATCCAGCTCCCGGCGTTGTTTCCCAAATTCCTGCTGGACCTGGTCTGATGTATCAGCCTCTGGGTATCAGGCCAGGATGGAGGGCTAATGGCTTTGCAAATCCTTATGGGCCTGCTGTTCAACTATCTGCAGTTCCCTCAGTGAGTTTTATTGGTTTAAGTTGAAGCACTTAGTTATAAATGGTTTCCTATAATCCTTGATCTTCTGCTGCTGTCTACATTGTTGGAGAGTAGATAGGTATATTTTCAGTAGATATTGTCTCAGATTGATAGTTTTTTGTCCACTGTTTTTTTTTTCTCTATACGATTTACAGGATCCTAATAGTCCAAGACATCACAGACAGAGCAGAGGAAGGATGAATGGCCATCCCATTCCACGAGGTGGTGTTTCCACATATGCATCGCATTTGCAACAGCCAATTCATTCTCTGGTTTCATCAAAAGATTCAAGCACCCAGCAGGTCTATTTTCACTTGTGATTTGTTCCTAATTATTTGCAATTAGTCCATGTCCTATGTTTTTGAACATTAATTTGCTCTCTTTATGCTGACTAATTGTCCATGTATTATTCCTTTTAGACATACGAAATGCGACATGCTAATGTTATGTCTTTTTAATAAGGTTATGTACATCACGGATTCCCATATTTTGTCGTGTTTCACAGAAATTGGTGATTACAGGAATTTCACTAAAGCTAGGAAAATTTTACAAATTCTGAGTTACATCATGTGTATGCCAGAGATTGTGATTTTCTCCTACAGCATGATAAATAAACCTGATGATAAAAGCTTGCATTCATTGGCCTATGTTATTTTTGCTATGGTGACTGGTATCCACCTTCAGTATCCATTTATTCATCTTAGTATAGTCAGGGACCTTCTCTTCTGTATCATGAGATGAGATCCCAGGCCTGTCCTTTCTCTTTTTTGTTTTTCTTTGTTGTTAAGAAAGCTTTTTTAGTTAACAAAATAGTAAACTATACTCTACTGATAGGCTTTCCCTCGGTATGGATCCAGGAGGCTCAAAGTGAAAGTTCATTTAGAATGAGTTGACTATATGTTCCTTTTTTCAGCTTTGATACCAGTGGCTATTATGTCCTGGAAGTTAAATGATATGGTACCTTTATGTTATGTTATTTCCCAGTGAATTTTACCAGAAATTAATACTGTTTTATTTGCTTGTTGAATGAGATTGTACGCAGAGTTTCTGTAAGCTAGATAACTTGAGTACTTTATGCAACTTTATGGAGAATGTGATTTATTGCATATTACATACCACATATGCTTGATGATTTTTATTGTTAGATTCATACTGCAAAATATGCATCACAGTTTTGTTAGTGTTCGTACAAAATTTCCTAGTATAAGATGAATGTGTGCTTTTGCAGCATTCTGGGCTTGTTAGTCCAAATAGACTTTCACGTGAGATGAACAAAGGGGCTCCTGCTGTTCAGCCTGTTTTAATTGCTGCTGGAGTGGGTGTTGAGGGGTCGGAGATGTTAAGTAGCTTGCTTGTTGCAGCTTCTCCAGAGCAGCAGAAACAGATACTTGGGGAGCGTCTTTATCCCCTTGTTGATCAGCATAAGGTGGAGATCTTTTCCACATTTTGATTATAAGTTTTTTTTTTTTTAAACATGTTTGACAAAAGACCCTTAGAATTGGTTTCGAAGTTGGTAGCTCAAGTATTTGATATTGTTATTGCAATTATAGCTTTTGAGATCATGTTTCCTGACCTGAAATAACTGAATTCTGGGAAAGATAATGAACACTTTCATGTAAAACATATAGAGAATGAAGCAATGAAGGAATTCATAGTGTTTATGTGACACATTCATGTTTCTTTGATTACAAGTAAATGTTTTCTAGCCTGCATAGTGATCATTTCTCGTCATAAACCCAAAGAGATCAGAGAAAATGTTCATCGGCACACCTCCTGTGTGCCAGTGGGATTAGATGACCCCATTAAACTGTCTGAGTACTGCTAGGATGCCAGATAGTCCGAACTCTGTGATTGTCCCCAAAACGACCCCTTTGGCTGCACCAGGAAAACCATTGAAGTACTTGCCTGTGTGAATGCACATCTATGATAAGACTTTTTTCCCCGTAATCAGCATACCTTCATTTACACTCATGAGGAAAAAAGAAAAAAAAAATGAGAAAAAGAAAGCATACATTAATTTACAAGATGACTTACTTTTATTACCATTGAAATGCCTCTCAGCTGGAAACATATTTCTGTCCTTGGTCACTTTTTGTAGATCCATTATCAAATTTCTGACTTTTATTCATACATAATTTTATAAGGGTTAGGTAGTTCATGTTTGGTGATGTTTCATTTGATCATGTGTAACCCAAGATGTTTCTTTTGTGCTTTTGAGAAGTCTATATTGTTCAACATCATTTCAAGGCAAAAACTATTCTCACCTGACTAACAGAACTTTAACGAAAGTTTGCATATCTTCGTAGCCTGATCTAGCTGCAAAGATAACTGGAATGCTTTTGGAGATGGACAACTCGGAACTACTACTTTTATTAGATTCACCAGAGTCGCTAGCAGCCAAGGTGGAAGAGGCTGTTGAGGTGCTCAAATTCTCGAAGGCCGAAGTGTCAAACCAAGATTCACTTCATAAGGATTACCTTTCCAATGAAGTTGCCGTAAACTGAGTAAAGCCATGCTTCAGCTGGAGGTCTGCTTGACCAAGATTTGTATATAATCATTTCTCCAGTGAGATGTTAATTCTCTATTACGACAAAGTTTTTCTCTCTCTTCTTTTCTTTTTTTCATTATGGCTACAGATATATGACATGCCTCCTGATCAACTTGGCATGAGATCTGAGTTTGGTAACTCGCAAGTTAAATCTGATATTTAGCATGGCATTTTGGAACTGTTATATACCGTTTAGAGACCAACTCTGCAGACTGGTAATCTTTTTCTCCATCTCCATTTGCTCTGTGCTCAAAATGTTTTGCCGATAGACTGGTAGTTTAGGTAAATCATATGAGATCCAGTTGTGTCTTTCACTACCATTGCTTATTTTCAGCTTGTCTGGACAAAGTAGCAGTCATATTGCATGGGTCCTATTGTTGAGACCAGATTCTAGACCTAGAAAACTTTTCCAAAAAGATAGATTTCGACCACTTCGTGTCCTCCCTTGCTTCATTCTTTGGACTGGTCCACTTCTGGTTGAGAACATTATCTTCAGCTTTCCTATTTTGGACGGTTTCCATCTATCTAATCCAATTTATTCCTTAGAATTGACACGTGTCAAAAGGTGAGAATATGAAGAGAAATTACTTTTTCTAATATTCAAAATTTCAAAAAGTTTAATAGAGTAGGTACAACATGAGCTATGCAAACAAGCAACTTCTGTTACAAATCAACTCAATTAGCCATACTCATTGGAATGGAAATATTTTGTGCACTGAATTAAAAAAGATTTGGCACCCATTGTTCCTGAATATAACCAATATAAACAGAAGCATGGTGTCCCCATGAACTCCCAGAATGTAGCACAATTTTGAATCTCCCATAAGTTAAGCAGTTGGCACCATGGAAATGTGCAGGGTTTCCAGAATTATTGGCCCTTTGTGCTGTATGGGCAGAAGCCATTTTTGTCAACCTATACAGTACAATATTATTAGTTGTTGACAATTGAGAAAAAGCCACTTTTAATTGCTTTTTATGCACCACGATTGAGGACCAAATATTGTATGTAATCCTCTTGCCATTGACTAATTCCGATTCTCTACAAGATGTTCCAAATAGAGTACTTCCACGAATAACTCTTTTTTTCCACGTGTCATACTATTACTTGTGCTATGTTGTTCTAAAATTTGATGTGGCTCGATGAGTTGCATACACAAGACTCGATTCCATACTTCGTAGAAAACTGACCCTCCATTCGGAATTTTTTTTTGTGTTTTGAAGAAATTATTTTTAGATATAGTATGAAAGTATGGAAAAAGAAAATGTATTTGAATGAATAGTTAAAAAATAATTGTTTAGAATAGAATTAATAGTTAAAAAGGATGGTAAGATATAAATATATATTTATTTATTATTATAATGATTAGAATAGAAATATATATAAAAATGAGAAAAGGGTTTGAAAGAATGAAAATTTATTTTAGGAGAGTACAATCCCTACCCCGAAAACACGGTTAACAAATGCATTTATATCTCCTGTAATTGAAAACGATTTTAAGAAATTAGAACTTAATATGGCCTGAGATATCTATATCACTCGTTTCACTAGACGGGTCAATGACTATTTGCTCAACTTTTCTCTTTTTTTTTAAAGAAAAAAAGAAAAATCATTGACAGAATTAGTCATGAAGCTTTGAAGCCGCAAGAAGCATTAACATGCACAAAATTGAAGAAGATAATGTATTTGAAAATTGGAAAATTGAAGAATATTTGGATGAATATCCTAAAAACGCCAGAGCAAATTCACTTCAAGTGACAAAATTGCCCTCAACTATAAAATGTTCTTTACACTTTCTTATAAAAGAAGAATCAATAACTTCCAACACGTGTCGTATCAATAAAAAAGTTTTAGTCTCTCAAACATCAATTCAATTCAAAAGTATATATTTCAATTCAAAATCAACACTCTTTACAAATACTTTACCTAATACTTTTAGCAACTTTTTGAAAATGTTTTAACCATAAGAGATTTTTGTGAGAGGTGAGCTTCAAATTTTTCTAAATTATGTGACTGTGTTACATTTAAGCACATGCGATGTTATGAATATATACAAACATGTATGTATGTGCATATATATGCACATATATTTTATTTTTTATTTCAATTCTTGATGAAAGCCCACTTAAATTAATGTCACTTAAGTTATTGAGTAGTCTCAAGTCTCAACCCACCATTTTTTTCAAGTTCACTAAATTGAAAGCTTATTGAATATGCTAATAAGCACTTAAGTGTTTATATTACTGTATATGGTGATTATGATGATTTCCAACTTTATATTGTTTAAAAGGTACTCTATTTTTTATAAATTTTCAATTTTTATGAAATCGTGACATCAGCATGCATCACCCATCACACAGTACAGTAAAAAAAATAAAAAAAATTGGAGAGGGAGAGTTGAGGAGGCAGAACAGAGAGTACAAATTTATATCTACTTTCAGAAAGACAAAGCAAATGATTAACCAACAACTGATTCTCACAACTTTATTAATTTCAAACTATTTTTGCTAAATGCTCTGTGCCCACTTCCTACATCTGATGTGCTTTCTTCATATCTTGTACAACTTCAACATACTATGATACTACAAATTCGTCAATGATACAAAATAGGAAGTCCATCTTTAAGGGTCCACCACACTTTCTACACAAAGTAAGAATCTGATCCTGAACCATCTATATTCATATCTTTCCAACCCAAGCTCACACCTTTTTTTTTTTTCAAGTGCTTCATAGAACTCTACATGGCAAAACCAAATCAAGTCCCTTGCAGAATAGTTGGGATCACTATGGTTAACATATACTCAAATCACCCAGAAAACTCACCAGCCTCAGTAGCCACATTAGAACCCTCCTCTTGACCTGCCATATCAATTATGCATTGAAGTTCTTGAAGAACATCCTTCATGGTTGGTCGCTCCTCTTTCTTCTCCCTCAAACAGGCTAGTGCTAGATCAGAAAAGATTTTCAAACTTGTTATAGTGTGAGCAGAAGGCTCCTTGCCCATCAAGCGCTGATCTGCAACTTCCAAGATGGAACCACTACTAGCGTGCTCACTCACATAGATGACTAAATTAACATTGTCATGAGCACGTGAGAAATCAACGACCTTCTGGGAAGTCAAAAGTTCCAATAAAACAACCCCATAGCTGTAGACATCACTTTTATCAGTTAACTGGTAGCTGCGATAATACTCAGGGTCCAAGTACCCCAGTGTTCCCTGGGCACACGTCGACACATGACTTAACCCTGGGGAAGCCAATCTTGATAGCCCAAAATCAGCAACTTTAGAGTTGAAGTCATCATCCAGGAGTATGTTTGTTGACTTTACATCTCTGTGGTAGATGGGGGTATAAGCAGCTGAGTGAAGATAAACTAATGCTTCTGCAGTTTGTAAAGCAACTCTTAGCCTTGTCTTCCAGTCCAGAAAGTTGGAGTACTTACCATGCAGATGATCATGCAGGGTTCCATTAGAAACGTACTCATAAATCATCAATGGCTGTTCAGCTTCAACACAACAACCTAAGAGCTTTACAAGGTTCTTATGATTGACTTGAGAGAGTATCCCGACTTCATTGAGCACTTGTTCGGTGCTCTTTATGTCACCTACTTTAGCTGATTTTATTGCCACAATTGTCCCATCTTGAAGCTCGCCCTTATAAACCTCTCCAAAACCTCCACTACCTAAAATCCTGTCTTTAGAGAATTTATTTGTGGCTTTCTGCATTTCTCTGAGAGTAAACATCCTTGCAGATTTTCCACCATTGTTTAATTTCAATGTCTCTTCTCTGGCCTTGGCAAGCTTTGCCTGGTAAGAAAATCTTCTGGACCTTCTTAGTATAACTGTAGCCAAAACTGCAGTGAAAACCAAAAATGCAACCACCCCAAAGGACAACTTCAATGTGAGGCTAAAGTTGGAACTTTT
This sequence comes from Paulownia fortunei, assembly GCA_019321725.1. NCBI lineage: Eukaryota > Viridiplantae > Streptophyta > Magnoliopsida > Lamiales > Paulowniaceae > Paulownia > Paulownia fortunei. Next base: position 181,787 of record JAGSPU010001568.1, on the reverse strand, counting down.
CATTTTCTTCTTCATCGAACAAGTTCCTTGAACATGGTCCCAACTGTAGCCTTTATTACAAAGACAGCGTGAGATGCCACTTTTAGCAGTGGGTGAACATGTGGAAGGGCCAGAGCAATCAGATTGAGATGTACAGCGTGGCTCAGGTGGAGGAGACCATTGAATTTCCAGTCCCTCCTCCCATTTACCAGGAGGTTTCCTGGTGTCCAAGTGAAGAATGCTTCTAAATGCTCTGCAGCCTGAACTATGCAGCCTAATCTTGTATGCTGATGGCATGCCACCTGCAACAAAAGTGCAACATGGGTGGAGACCACTTGCACATTTGAGCTGCAGATTTGACATCCACATGTCCAGAACTTTCAAGGTATCTATGGCAGAGACTAGAAGGAGTGCAATTGAGAGGAGAGATGAAGAGGCGAGGTGAACAATTAAATAGGAAGATAGTGTTGGATGATGTAATGTTGAAGGGAAGTGTTTGGTTCAGCCAAAGTCCCTCACTAGTCAATGCGTCTTGACTGACACATGTACCAGGAAGCCATGGTGTTGGCTGCACTATCAGACGTTGGATAGAAGGCAAGATTCTGAGTATGAGATACGAACTTCCGTTGAGGGCATCAAAGTAGAGTTTCTGAGAATGCCGGTCACAAAAAAGACTGTAGTCTGGATCACCACAGTTGGGATGTGTGCTCAAAGGATATGGAACTTCCAAGAACCCACAGTTTGAACAGGTCTTCTGGGAAGAAGAGCCATGAAATAAGTGGAAAAACAACAGAGATAAACATAGGATAGTTGGAATTCTCCCTAGTTTGGTCATGGCCATTTAGATGAGCGAAGGAGAAGCTGAAACTGATTATGGTACGAGAGGGTGGTAATATTGCGTAAATAAAGGCCAGGGGAAGAGAATAAAGTTGGTGGGCTGGAAATGGAGAAAGCAGATGCAAGAATTAGCAAAAGACAAACTTTGGAATTTACTTGGCTAGTGGATTTCTATTTTTTTGGTCCCACTAATTAATTCCCATAAACTCCTTTACCAAAACAGGTTCATTGCCATCACCTATTTAGCTGCAAGACTTCCATAAGAGGCGAAGATCAGAGTATGACTGTAAAATGGGACAGAAAGATTAATAAAATACAGAGAGAAAATGTTATTCTTTTACAACACTTTAAGATAAGCCAATGGCAAGCTCTCTTGTAATCATACACGTGGAGCAGAAGTCGTGGACCACCATCAGAGATTCAAAACTTGAAAATCCAGTTTCTAAATCTAGGTACGGAAGTTATTGGCTTACAATAACAAAATCAAATGACAGACTAACAGAAAAAAATTAAGGTAGACCCAACCATAGCTCGCAATATTAAGAAAATAGAAAGACATGCACTCAGAATATGTATAATGTGCAAGAGGTTTCTTTCTGTATGCTTCCCAAGAGAAGGGAAAAATGGATGATAAAAGTAAAAAACTTATGATCACAGAGGTTGCCAAAACTGCAGTTCATATTTCGATGGCAAGAATAACCACTAAGCCATGCCCTCTTAAAATTTTATGACAGAAGATGGAAATCTCTAAGTACGAAGAGTTTTTAGCTGACAATTCTTAAACTATTTTGCATAATCCAAAAACTATTACACTAATTTTCTTCAGTTTCTCTTTGGCACTTTTTTTACCCACTTGCATTGCTGGAGGAACCATTATAAAGAATACCAAATTATAACAGAAAGCTATATAGAATGAATAGTATGAGATGTTCACATGGAGACATCTTGTCCAGTTCATTAACAAATTCAAAGGAACTATGTGCATCATGTAGTTGTCACCAAGTATTAGCAGGACCTTGTGCATTTCCACTCTCGCAAACCAAAATAACTCGTAGTGAAACATAATGTTATCCCTCAACAACTTTAACAGGAGACCTGCACCGGAAAGAAAAAGAAAAGGAAAAGATGATGTTATACTGACTGCATAACAAAAAAGAAAACTTGCATCATACTAACAGTGATGAAAAATGATACATGATACAAAAACATGACATTCTGAGGACCAATTACATACCCAAATGGGCTTTGCTTGATAGCCAGTAGTTCAACGTCCAACTGCAGAGTGAATATAAACGTTCGAATAATTTAGAAAGGGTAAAATACATTCCTTTACATATAACAGTCAATTTTTTAAAAATTGTAGAAATGCGAATATAGTCACAGTACAGCACTTAGTCACAGATGGTCGACACGTCTTCAAGCACTAGGCAGTCAAAATATAAAGATATTCTATCCAGCAAGTCTAGAAAGCTACTTTAAACTCTAAAACATCTATAAAGGAAAATTAAAAGATTCAAGGTAGTGCACATGATTCGAACACGTTGTCTTATACATATTTTTATTTTTATTTTTCAGAACTCATAATTTAGGCCATCTTGTTTTCAGTTTACAGCCAAAGCTGTTCAGATTGTACCATCTTTTACACTTGAATCTCCCCGATTGATATGATGTAAGGCCCACACAAAATAAGACCAGCTTACAGAAAAAGTGCCTAGTTTCACAAGTGCCCTCTCAAACTAGTTTGAGCTGATCCCATCAATTTGGCCATGGAGCTACCACCCCAAGAAATGGTATAAAAACACTCAACTATTATGTACTTAAGGATGTCGCGTATGCTAAGTTTTTATGCAGCAGCATATAAAAAGGGGGTGCCTAAGAAAATCTAATTTCTGCTTGAATCCATTTATTCATCCATTAACAATTTTCTCAGATCTTGAAATTTAACAGGGATTAGCATTAAGGAACTGTTCAGGATGTCCAGTTTGGTATCAAGGATTAATCTTTTTTTAAACCATGTGAAAAGCCTGCAGAAATAATTACACTTACAGAGGTAGAACACATTACCTACTAAACTCAAGATAATAATCTTTCAACTAAACAATTTTGGATTAATCTTGGAGAGTAATGACCCAGAGAAGCAACATTTATCAGGAAAGACAGAGACATCCACATCCTGTTCAAGTATTTTGCAGTATCTTTTAGGACCTGATATGTATGTTCTATTGATTTCTGGGGAGGTGACTGTAATAATCTCAATTGGATCAAAAAGTTCTAGAAACGCTAGTGTTTGCATGATTTACTTGTGGTTCATGCATAAACTGCAAAATAATACCATTTCACACTCAGAGGTCACTCACCATCACTTAATAAAGAATTTTGTTACTTCACTTTATCCTGAAAAGAACCACAGAAACTACATGAGCCAATTTTATAACCAATTTGAAATTCATTACTATATATACGTCTCTCGGCTATAGACTTTAACTATCTTGTGCTTTATTATGCCAAAGGAGGACAAATATTTGTAAAACTACCCCGATGACTTCATGATAGGAATTTAATTAGATCCAAATATTCTTTGTATTAAGCGGATGAATTCATATAATATTAAATTAGGCTAATTGTTCTTCCTTGTAGTGGACTGGCTCTAAGCTATTGTCCAAGTCAAGCATCCTTTTTTAAGACTTAATGAATAAACAGTTGTTCTTAAGAAGCATCATTTGCATCGGTTCGCAATCATTTATAAGCTGGGAGCTGCATAACCTCATTTCTTCTAGCAATTCATGATTGTCATAATTTAAAATGTGCAATTTTCCTCCAGGGTGAGATTATTTATACCTTTGGAGTAGGGACAACTTTGCATTTCACATCTCATGATATCATATCAGGACTGAGGACAACAACCACGATGATAAGCAAATAACTCTTACAGAACCCTGAAGGATGTTATTCATTCGCTAATTAGTTTTGGTTACCTCAATTGTTGCATTAGGAGGAATTTCCTGTACCCCTTTATTTCCATAAGCTAGCTCAGGAGGTACTATCAGTAAACGCTGCAAAAAAGGTCTAATTCAGTTCTCGGCTTTGAATAAATTGAGTGAGATTGGAAAACTATGTTTTAAGTTAATAGTTTCAATTTGACTAGAAAAATACTACACAACTCTGAGTTTTCAACTTGGTCATTTCAGAAGAGAAATCAGATCTCAGGACACCAAGAATGCATTATCAACAAGAAAAAAAAATGATTGCAGTTGAAAATAGGTTTAACTTGTGCTTTATAAGAAGTTAATTATGGAAGGTTTATCATGTAATATCAAGCATGCAGCTTCGTTAACACGTAATGAACTGTTTCTTCAGTTAATAATTTTATACGTGTATTTATGTCAGAGATTCATCTTACCTGGCCTCCAACCCGCATGCCTTGAACTCCTAAGTCTAATCCTTTAAGAACTGTTCCTCTCTCAGACTGACCAACATCAAATCCATAAGGCTAGCCACCAGAAAAGAACATAAATCAATAATATGTAAAGCTTTCTCTAAATTGATTCTTGGTTTTCAATAATTACAGAAACGAATGAGACATGGATTTATCAGTAAAATAATGATTATAAACTGATATCAAGAATAATAAAGGAACATGACTCAGAAAAAGCACAAAGAATAATCTGTTCTAACATTTCAATAAGATGACCATCTTTTACAATGCTTTCTGAGTAGTGGAGTAATTATTCTTTGTTACACATACGCTCGATGTATAGTAGATATATAAGCACGATTATATGACCAATCATATAGGGCGTTTATAATTTTGTCACAACGGAGTAGCACTCAACCTTACCGTTCCACCACCAACACCAAGACCTTGCCTACTAGTCATAAATGTGATGCCTTTCCACTTGGCGACATAATGGACCTAACAAATTGCAAGCAAGAAATGGCATGAATCATTTTATGAGTAGAAATGCAACAGCAGAGGTTATAAAAACAAATAGATTTCTGGAAAGCATAGCGGAACTGCATCATACCAACTTAACTATAGTGGATGTTATGTTCTTTTTTCTCAACCCTTCTTTGTGATTAAATTGATCTCACTTCTCAAAAGACTTCTAAATGGAGATATTCTATATGGTTCTGGAAATCCCAGATTTTCTCTAATAAAGAAATCTGATTGCTTAGTGATGCATTCAAGTAAAACCTCTAGAACGTAGGCATATTTCTCAACTTCCTGATTTGCCAACCTTAACCTCCAGCTTCAGAATTTACTTTGACGCATGCTAATGAAACAATCTTCCAATTAAGAAAAGAATACAGAAAAGAAGTTTGCTGACATTAAAAGGACAAAGAAGTAATACTTCTGCTAGTCAACTGAAAAAAATGGTCATCTTCCTGATAAACAATGTTTAACAGAACTTTTCAAAACAAAACATTTTTATTTTTATTATCTAATGTTTCAGAAGAAAACTTCTGTTAATCAACTGAAAGAAGTCATCCTCCTGATAAAAATGTTTTAACAGAACTTTTCAGAACAAAACATAATTATTTCTATTTTCTAGTTTCATGTGGAGATGAAAGGTTAAAAACTGAGAGAATAATGTCGGAAGGTGCTATTTCTATTATTTAAGTTTTACATATGATAATGACTAACATCAGAGTCAGGGACTGGTCAATATGCAAACTTATAAGTGTAGACCACGCTGCTCTGTAATAAATTAATGCCAAAGGAGTCTTGCAGATCAGAAGAATTAGTGTAAATGCCACATTTTCAAAGTATTAAAATCCATATACTTAGATAATAAAATTTTTAACTGTGCCACAGTCATACTGCAACCCGAGATCCCTTTACAGCTTCAGGTCCCCGCCAACCTTCAAATCATAGTACCTAGAAAATCATATCTGTCAGAAATTTGTTTTAAATAATAGATTACAAATGCATTAGTAATAATGCTAGCAGCTAACATGGAAAGATAAGTAAAAGGTTTGGGCTGTGATCTGAGGACTCTCTGCTTTATATAGACTATGAACTATACCGTATTCAGATTTTAGGATCCAGAACTAATTTCAAAAAACCTGATATCTACAACAAGGATTTCCTGAAGTTTTGTCTAGATGCAAGATGAGTGAAAGGCACATGCTACAAATCATACAGTGTTCAAATCAACTGCCATGGAGATATGCACACATACACACACACAATAAAGTAAAGATGTTCAAAGAGGAGAAAACCAAGAAGGAAAGTATACATCTCAGTGTAGGGACATGGAAATTGAAACTGAACAAAACCAATTAAGATAAAAAACTTCAAAATTAATACCAAAAAGTTTACAGCCTTAACTAAATAAAGCAATAATTAATATGCAATATAAGTAAAGGAGAGAATTTGACAGCTGTTCTCAGATACTAACTTTAGACCATTTGGGAGGGCTGTATATTCACTTTCGGGTATTTTGGCTCCTCTCAGCTGCAGCAGATAAAGAAATTTAGAGTTACCAAATTCAGAATAGAAGAATACATGCAATAAGATATATTCACGTGTTCATGAGAATACTCGTGAGCGAAAATTTGAAGTTAATTATGTTGAGTGAAAAAACACTTACAGCTCTTCTGCTTGTGCTCGCTGCACTAGCTGCTTCACAGAAAGAAATTCCAGCAGCTGATCAATGATAGAATTGCAATAGATTCTTAGTGAGACTGGCAATAACAATACTTAGCATATAAAAGAAAGTAATAACAAAATAACAATGTGGTAGGATGTCAGTTCACACTACACTACATGAAAACATCATTTTAGCCTGCAGATGATTGAAATTCAAGTAAAGCCGAGATATAAGGGGTGTCCCTTTACATTATCGTCGATTCCAATGGATCTCACATTCTTGCTTTGAACTCGTGCAGCTGATCTTTGTCATAGCTAATGCCAAGGCTCATTCTTTGGTGAAATTCTTAGATGGACCGGGTGGAACACACCTGGTCCATCCAAGGCCATTAGATTGCACGGGGTGGGAGGTTTCTTGAATGGACTGAATCTATTGCACCCGGTCCACTTTAGAAAAACCCATTCTTTTGGGTCATGCATGTGAAAGTGTGTTAATAAAACTTAAGTCTCATGTATAGACTAATTAATAACATAGCACCACTCTGTTTTCATAGGAATCCATAAGCTTAAATCAGGTCTACTTTAGATTACTTCCAAAATTCAAGAAACTAACCCTCGCTCTTCTATTCAATTTGAGCACAAAAAATGATCAAAATTTCCTCAATCCAATAGTTAAAACTAACCTAAGATTTTCTGCATTAGAAAGACCACTTCAAATCATCAAGGAAATACACCCCAGCAACGAGAATTCCAGCCAATGTTTAAAAGAAAATAAAAAATAAAAAATCTTGAATATAATGTGCAAACCTGCTGCAAGGAGACAACCCATCAATGCCCTCCTCCCCTCATTCGGAGAAGAGAATTTTTGAACAGGGCCCTCTAAAACTGATGATGAACAGCGGCATCCCAGTAATGATGCATTCCTGTAGGAGTGTCTCTTTCCTGTAGAGTCAAAATTTTCTATGATAAAAGTTTTTGAAATTTTTGAATTCTAAAAGCGATTGAAACATGCAAGAAAGTGTAATAATATTTAGAGATGAGCGAACCTGTGGTGGAAAGGGAGGAGAGAGACTGGTGGAAGAAGGTGGGCTTGAGTGGATGGTAAAGGAGACAGAGTTCCATTTTCTCTCTGTCAGCAGTTGACAGTTGAGGAGTGAAACAAATCAGTTACGCTTTACAGAATGAAGGGATAATACTATTATGAATCTCAGCCACAATCTCACATTTGAAATGAAATTCCAAGGTCCAATGATATGGATGTTATTGGTCTTCCTCATTCAGTTTAAAATACATTAGCTCATTCTACACTTTTATACTAATTACTTAAAACAAGTAAAAAATAATGAATCCCACCAACAATATTTTGAAGCGTCAGTATCAATTTCCGTATTAATACATGTTGTCAATCCTTTGTGCACGTCCCATTTTGACATACTTCCCTTTCTTGTATTTTCACTTTTCGTTGGTTTTTCAGATTAATTAGGCATGGTTTGGGTAGTTCCTTGTTTTGGATGTAGTGGAACATCTTGCTCCTGTTTGTTTGATCTTAATTTGACAAAAGCAAATATGATCTATTTACCCACTTTGACCTTTGTCTGGATTTAGAACTGAACAATAAAGTGATTAAATTTTTGTTTTCACAATTTACCTAGTTTATTATTTAACATATCTAAAACAGGGTTTGTGAAATTTATTCACAGAAATTCTTGTTCAACCAAGATAGATTTTGTGAAATTAGTAAGATTCCATCGGATTGTCTTCCTATCTTGTTCCCAACAGACCATAAAGAAATTCTCAACTTTGAGAAATACATCTATTTATGGTAAGTGCCTGGTGGAGCAAATATAAATTGATCATTGTATTGGAGATCTGAAGTCATGTATTTATAGACAATCCAGTCCAATAAGTTTAAGAGAACCAATACATGAAATGAATCAGTTAACTCAAACAATGTGAACTTAGCAATTGCCCTAAACTTGTTACTGATTAGTATTTACAGGTCGTTTATCCCAAATTCAGTCATTATGAACATGTGAATGCTATGATAAAATTTCAGGCAACAACATTTCATGGAAAAATGCATAATGTTAACATTGTATAATTAGGCACTAGAGCATGACTTCCTTGCAGGAAGATATGCTTCTTCTGCCTCATCAGAAACAGAACACCTTCGAAAGCACTTGTTTCCATGCTTCTCTTTCTCATCCAAGTTTTGCTTACTTTTCTCAATGCCTTCCACCCATCTTTTGAACTTTGCAATTAGCTTTCGCCTTTTTGAATGAGCATGATTTTGACTTGTGAAACCTAAATTGGACTCACCTTGTCCCAATGTGCATCTATTTAGTTCATTATCCGATCCAAACTCTTCAATTTCTACCATCCCTCCAAAATTATTCTCCATCTGCTTATTTTCTTGCATTTGTTCTTGTTCTTGGTTCCTCCTCATCAGCTCGTGCCTTAAGCATGCATTGGACCACCTTAGGTATATCAATTCTTTAACTTCAGCTGCCTCATCTTTCTGAAGTCGTTCTAGTTCACATGCTAATTGATTGTAATTCTCTATGGTCACTGTTTCTCCTTCTACCTGCACTAACATTTATAGCTTTAATCTTGTGAAAATAACCAACAAAATCAGAACTCCGAATGCATAAACGAAGCCAAAAAGAAACTAGAATTTTTTTGTAAGTCCAAATAGTTAAGAGTTGCTGCATAACTGATTGATTCAAACTTTACTGTTTAGCTTCATCTCCAATTTAAATTAGCACTTGATTAAAAAGAGGAAAAAGGAAGAAAAAAAATTGAACCTTTGATGCAGCTGATTCTTCTGCTACCCTTAACTTGTATGAAAGTTCATTTTTCTCCCCTTGCAAAAGCTCAGTAATTAGTTTCAGCTCCCTGATTTCATCCTCCATCAACCTGATGCAATCAGCCTTCACTTCTAGCTCCTTTTTATTTTTTGAAATCTCTGTTTCTTTAGATTCAATTTGCAAACTTTGTTTCCTCAAAATCCGACAATGTTCTTTAGTTTTCCTCAAAAGCTTCTTAACCCTCTTATGAAGCTGCTCATTTTCTGATCTTGAAAATTCAAGCAGCCTCAAAACTTTCAAATATTCCACTGCAATATTCTCATACCTCTCGATTTCTGCCTCCAATAATGAAATTTCTCTCCCCAGAAACTCAACTCTATTTATCTCCAACATCAACTTGTTTTGAAGCTCCATTAGCACAATTTCTTGATCTTTCAAATCTTGATAGTAGAGAAACCGCTTTTCTAGCTGCCATTCTCTATCCTGCATATCTTCAATTCGGCTTCTTAGGCCCAAAATCTCTTCTTGCAATTCATAAATTTCTTTCATGACCGATGATTCTAACGCATTGCTGTGGTAATGGGCGTCTGCACATGAATGATCATCCTCATGAACACAAGGCAGACATTCCGAATCAAGGCTGTGAAAACTCTCTTCATCTGCGTACGTCTCACAAGAATCAGTTTCTTGACTATTCACCTGGCTTTCCGATGGTGGTGGTGAAGCTGTTGGAAGAGAAGATTTCCGGGTTGCAATCCTAGCAAGTATAAAACCTGCCAAAGTGACAGCCAGGGGAATTCCAGCTTTTAAAAGAAATGGTTTCATGGCTTCCACCTTAGAGCTTGAGCTTTCCATATTTCTTGAACTATATCTCTGTTCTGATCTTGGTTTTTTTTATCAAATCTAGCTGATATTGTGCACCCAAAAATGCAATGAAACCCATGTTTTTCGTCCATTATTTATTGATGTTACGCCATGATCAGGCATTATTTCATTACATGACAGCTTTTGGTTAGATTCTTTTCCTTTGTGTTTGCTATAAGATTTCTTTAGTTTTGGAGAAATTTTGGTCTGTTGCTTTTTGACCACTCCATTGTGCATGTAGGTAATGCAGTAACTTGATTGTAATCACCTGCTTCTTTCTTCCTTCCTTCAGCTGCCTTTTGGAATCATATTCTTTTTGTAATTGGTTGGTATTATACTTTGGCATTTGAATTTATCCACCACTAATAATATAGTGTCTTAGAGCACTCAGAGATAACATTTATATATAATATATCAGTCCTGGAAAATTATTCCTAATCAATAATTGATGATATATAAATAGAAATGCAAACACAGACAAAACGTGGGCGTTCACATATATAGGTATATATATTTCAATTAAACAAGAATTACACGTAGAGATGAGAAAATGAGATCAAGAAGTGAGGAGTTATTACAATTATCCAGTGAGTGCATCTTGTTTTTTTTTTTTTGTTTTTCTTTTTGTGTCGTGATGATAAATAACCTCCATTGTGCTTGCTCACATGAACTATCGAATTAATCCTTAAAGGTAGTAATTGGCTAATTGTATTTAATTAATTATTTGCATTGTTTTAGCATTTAATTAACAATAAAATTGAGATCTCAATAAATAAAAAGCACCTGTCCCATCAAGATTTTAAAGATTCGAACTTAAGTCCGACCCAAATCTCAATTTAGTAGGTTGGATCCGTTTGGATTCTGGTTCTGCTGATAGAATTGGGCTTCACTAACTAAAAATTACTCAACTTGGGTTGCTTTTGGATTATCCATCTTGGGCTTAAACCTCTGAAATCAAACCTACTAAGCATTTTGTATTCATCAATCTTGATTTCTTGATATTCGGTTCGTGCCACTCGTAGTCGGACACATGATAATGATAATAATTTCAAATTAAGACAAGCTAATTAATTTTTTAAGTTCCTCTTATGACTTGTTTGTACAAATACTAAGAAAGTCTTACGTGCAACGACTTTAAATATTCATTTTAAAAGTAATAAAAAGTAGGTGGGCATTTTTTTAAACAGTTCTTTTTTCTCCACTTTCAATGCAGAAAACTTTTAAATATAAGCACATGCAAGCCCTGAATTTTACTTTAGTTAGTGACATTAATAATTAAGAGACCCTAAAGAATCATATTTATTCTGTGTTGTCCGATTCTAGTAATGGTGGATTTGCATGATAAGTGTGATTAATTTACTTCGGCCAATTTGTCTGGTTGTTAATTTTTTTAAAATTAAAGTAATTATATGTTTCTAAAGTGATGTGGTAGTGCAATAACCAGATTTAAAAAAAAATATATATCATGGCAATATTAAGGCACACAATATTAATTTAGAGAAAAGAACTAACATATATGGGATGAAATTCCATACAAATAATTGTTAGATTTCAGGTCAATGTTGGTTCATTTATATAGTCAATATTGGTCTGCTACAAAAAAAAGAAAAAGAAAAAAGAAAAAAGAGTGGTTCACTCTTAGTCTAGGGAAGACTAAAATAAGCAACTTGGTGTCACTTGTGTGTCAGTGTGTTTGGCTTATTTATTTCTTGCTTATAATAATTTTGATGTTTTTTTTAAGATCAATTTTCCATATTTCTTTCTTCAAAATCCAAAAGTGATTTCCAATAGCTACCATTTGTTCAAACAAATTATTTCAAAGTAATATATATATATAAATGGACTCTATTAATTGTTCTTTTTTTTATTCAAATTTAATACATAAAACATGTATTATTCTTGAGTACGTTCTTTTGGAACACTCGTCAGTATTCTAACATACATTATTTATTCTTTACAGTATTTATTAATAATATTAAAAGTGTTGGGCAAACTCCAATACCTTTAATTATTATTGATGGAAAAAATTAATTTTTAAAATCATATATTCTTGGTACGTATATAGTTAGATGGCATCACTAGTAATTATTTCTAAATCCCAAATATAGTTGCTACTCTACAATAGACGAGGTCAGTGATATCCTACTCTTTATAGAAACTACACCCTCAGGGGTGGAATTTCAACAATATGGGCATTCTTCCTAGTGATAATTATTTCAGTAGGATTAAGTGTTAAAAGGGAATTTCAAAGACTAGGGCATTTAAATAGCCAAGACTTAACCGGGGACGCCACTACTTTGTCATACTTGATTCGGTATTGCTAATAGCTACAATTTTGACAAACTGCATCCATCTATTGGTACTCTCAAATTCCTCTTCGTTGTCGTAGTTTAAAAGCCCATCTCAATAACAAAACCAGTATCCTCTTACCAACACCTGGTTTAAGTAGGGACTTCTGCATTAATTGGACAGTTAATATGTTGAAAAATAAAGCTAGATTGAGTTAGGATTGAACTGGAAATAGACAAGATTTTCAGTGAAGATTTGTTTCAGTAGTTTTGCTTGTTAGTTGGCATTTATTAGTGTTCAATAAAACCATGGTCGGACCATTCTAGAGATTTATGGTACAAATAATGGGATTTTACATTATAGCAGAAGAACGATATTATTGTTAATCCGCAAATTGAAGGCGGCTTTGGACTGTTATAGATAATATAATCCCCATTGGCCAAACACAAGCAACATGCTGTTCCTATAAAATCACCAATATTAATTCTTACACACACACACACACACGTGTGTATTATAGACCATCATACATATTAATAAATCATTAGGATATGGTATAAAAATTAAGTTTCAAATAGAATTCAAATGGTAGAAAATTATGTCAAAGTGAAATATTATTTCGCAGGCATTATACAATATACATGTATATGTGTATTATACGATCCATTTCAAAGTACGAGTGAAATTTCACTAAATTCAGTAGTTTTACAAAAACCTCAAAGTCAAATACAAATACGAATAGTTTGCTATAGGACACGTCTTAGAATTCTGTTATATTTCCATGCAAACCATCGTTGTTATGGTTTGAATTAATGTATCTTTAGTTGTATTTTGGCCTACAATTTATACTTCAACATCTTCTATTTAGTAAATCACATTAATTTCCAAAAGGACACAATCGTTACTTTGGCACCACACTACTAGATAGAGAAACTAATTTCATTCCATCTTATAGGGTCACACCGGTTTGGTGGATGCTATACTCTGCATTGAGTATTTTATTTTTCATCACTTGTTATAATTTTTATAATTATATTTTTTGTTTTTTTTTGCACTTAATAACATGATTGATATGCGATAATGAAATGAGCATTCTTATGTCCATTTTCATTCACATTATTGATAATTTAATTGCAAAAATATTCATTCCTATTTCAATTCTCATTGCCAAAAGTATGGATTAGTCATTTTCTTCCATCCCATCAGTTTAATTATTTTCAATTAATTAGGAATAAATCTATATTTGTTTTTGACAAAATTATATTTTTAAACATAACAAAAGTGTTGAATAAAACTCAAGATCCGACCATCAAAGGTTTTATGAATCAGAACAAAAACTCGCTCCGAACTCCAGATTTATCAGGTTGGACGCACAAGACTTATTTTTATTATTTTAAAAAATATTAATTTTTTTAAAGAAATAATATGACCATAACTTTTTATATATTAAAAAAAATAATTATTTATAATTTAATAATTAAAAAAATATTTATTACTTTTACATATATTAGCATAAACTAATTAGTAAGTTTATATTATTAAAATAATGTTATATTTATATTCTATTATATATGTAACATGCATATATTATATATATATATATATATAACTATACATCATATAAATACATACATGATAAATAATATATATATATGTTTAATATTTTAACATGTCGTATTCAAATCCTATTCAAGTCCAAAAATTAAATTTAAAACTTGTTTCAAAATTCATTTGTTGATTTTTTTATTTTTTAAAAAATATATATTAATGTAAAATTTTATTTATAATCTATATATATATATATATATTATTTAACGCCATTAAAATAATAACATATTCATTTATGTACAACATATTGAATATAATTTTATTTTAAAAATTTTCTACTAAAGGGTAATTTGGTTTTTAAAACTATTTTGTTTCATTCCTATCATTGATTCACAATTATTAATCATAAGATTGAAATCAAACAAAAAGTGATGATTTCATTATTTTCTTATTCCTTATCTACATCAAATATAAAAATTATTATACTCATGGCATTATTTTTCTTTTCAGTTTTCTCCCCCCAAAAAAGATCAACACCTAATTTCCCTAAAAAAGCAGTTGCGATCCTCCATTGTAAGGCAATGTGATTCCTTCAAAATAAACCTATTCTCAATATTCCATAAAAAAAAAAAGGTGCAGCATAACTTGATGATATCAACCCACAATTTTATTATAAAAACATCGATATTTTTTGCATTTTTATATTTTCCCTCCCAATGCAATTGTTGAAAATTAATGGCAAAGGTGTTGTTTTTTTAATAAGATTATATGGAAATTATAAAGAATCTAATAACTTTCACATATTTAGAGAGAAAGACTTCAAAAGATTATTATTCATTAAAATGATAACTTGTATAAAAAACACAATAACTCTACCAATTTAAAGGTAAGTGACTTTTAAAATAACATCTACTTTACCTTATCATAATTTATAAAATATAAAAAATATATTGTATATATTGCACTATTAATTGTATACAAGAATCTATGTATCACCAAATAGCCTTTGAAATAAACCTTGAAATTTTACATAAAAGATATTTACACAATGGAAAAGATATGAGATTTTGTATATAAAAAGAGATTTTAACTTTAATTAAAGTAATATAAAAGTAGAATTAACAAAAATGCCACCATATTGCTATTCTAATAAATAATAGACTTTATCAATCTATTCATTCCAAACACCTAGAAATTATCATATTATTTATAAGTTCAAAGGTTCATATTTCCTTGATCCTAATTTCCCCAAAGTAAATGACTAGTTTTATTTATTTATTTATACATTTATTTATTTATTTTGGAAGCTCAAATACAGACTTTATATACAAACTATAAGACCAGTTACTATCATACCACAAAATATAGTGATCTAAGTCAAGAAACACTACATCCACATCAAAATGATGCTCCATTGCTGCAAGTTTACATAATAATGGATAATTTAGTTGATTTATGTAAAAAAAAAAAAAACAATAAAACCTCTATAAATTAATAGTCTTTGGACAATAAAAGTCTATGTTTAAATTTATCAATAAATTAATAATTTATTAATATATAGAGTGCATTTATAATTCAATAAATATATATTTTTCAATTAAAAATTTATTGTAATTTATCAATTTAATCAATTGAATATAAATTAATCCACCGAATATGAATTTAATACACTAAATGTACATTAAATTAAGCAAAATAAATAAATTCATTGTTATTGTATTTATTATATAAACAAACACAAAGTCGTCTTATATTTTATAGTTACATTTAGTTAGAATAATATAAAATATAGATATTTATGAGAGATTTATTGAAAGGTAGGTGAGATATTTAAAAAAAAATTATAATTTTATTTAAAAAGTATCTAAGATATTTCTAGAAAAGATTTATATGTCAATTATGTTTTTTAATTTAACAAATTATTTAATTTATAATATAAATGGAATCACAGAGTTATATAATAATTTTTTATAAGAGTATTATCTTATTAATTTAATAAAATTATTAATTTAGCCTATTAACCTAAATCGAGATTATAAAAAAAATATAATAAATATTATTAATTTTTGATTATTAATTTGTAGAAATTTTACTGTACATGAATATTATTAGATAAATATTAAATTTAAAATTTATTATTTAACTGGAATAATTAATTAAAATATTGAATAATTTCATGCTCTAACAAACGAAGCATTTATTTCAAACAGTCAACATTATTGATGACAGAGAAATTAAAAATAATAGGAGCTTTGGATTCCATATGGATATAGTCTGAGTACCATATAATTTTTGTTGTACGTTGATTTTTTGTTTTCAATTTAATTTCTGTAGTTCATCACTATTTTCCCATTTTTATACTTCAGTCTTGTATTTTAATTTAATATTTTATTTTATAATTTAATATAAAAATATAATTAAGTATATATAATTTATATCCAATATATATTTAATCTATATTTAATATAAAAATACTATATAAAACATTAAATTAGAACTAGTAATTCACACGCATTTTCCATGCATCCCACGATAATACGATGACCTTCCACGCTGGCGGCTTTCCATCTCCAACTCTATCGTCACCACCCAGTATACAAACTGAGGCACCTATCCTCCACGCGTCGATCTTCAATTGGAGAATAATGAGACGTGGCAATTATCCATTAGCTACTCTCCTAACCCACAATTAACCCGTAAACTTTTTTTCACAAAACCCTTTCGGTATAAATACAGGCAGGCCGTTGCAATTCATCTCCCTCGCATTTCTCCTCTGTGCAGCGGGGCAAACCTCTTCCGTACAAAATTTGCATCTTACATTACAGAATGGAAGTTCTCCGTTTTGCTCCTGCACAATCGTCTCTCCTTCGCACCAAATTTACCGGCAATGACGCTATCAGCACTTCCTCCACCGCTGTTCGAAGCTCCCGGCTGAAGCCGTTAATTTACGCCACGCTGTCAAAACCGGCAGCGGAGATTTTACCGTCCATCCAAAAACTTCCTACGGTTACGCCGTTGACTCCACCTCCTCCTCCGGCGGCAGAGAAGCCTTTGTTGAGAGTTTCGCCGAGCTCTCTGCAGTGCGAGAGCGGATATTTGGTACCCAATGAGAATCCGGATAACGCTGCTGTTAGAAACGGTACATTGACTGCGATGGAATACCTGACGAATATTCTGTCGTCGAAGGTGTATGAAGTGGCGTACGAGTCGCCATTGCAGCTGGCGACCAAGCTGTCCGAGAGGTGGGGGGTCAATGTCTGGCTCAAGAGAGAGGATTTTCAGCCTGTATGTAATTAGTTTTATGTGTATACATTTCTTACTTACGTAATGGATGCGTTGTTGTGTATTATTGTTTTTGCATGCGTAAAATTGCTTGAATATTTGCTTTTCCAGTATAGTTTAAATTTTGTTGTTTAACATGGATTATTTGATTTTTCAACTAAGTGGTTGGCGAGATTATGAATTTTTTTGAAACGTTTCTTTCGCATCTCTAGAAAACATTAATTGCTTCTGTTTTTTACCATGTTTTTTACTAATTATTTCCCAGTTTTAGTTTTTTGCTGATTGTCATGATTTGCACGGTTCAAGGATGCAAATTTGCTTGCTCTATCATGTACTATGTTTTAGGGTACAAATTTGAAAGTTTTGTTGATTTTGGGAAAGTCTGGGAGCTCGCCCACATTTGAGGTTCTTAAAGAAAACCAAAAGCAATTTTAAACATCCTGTGCATTGATTTTCTAAAAGTTGAGTTCCGTGGTGTCTTTCGGTTGACTGATATTTTGATTGACAAGAAAAAGTAAAGGTTCTACTTCTACCGTGCTATACTGTATTGCTAGAGATCTGGCACTTCAAGTATACCTGCTAACAATCTGCGTTACAGGTTTTCTCATTCAAGCTTCGGGGGGCTTATAATATGATGGCAAAGCTTCCAAAGGAACAACTTGAAAGAGGAGTAATATGTTCATCAGCCGGAAATCATGCACAAGGTGTGGCATTATCCGCCCAGAGATTGGGCTGCAACGCTGTGATTGCTATGCCTGTTACTACTCCGGAAATAAAGGTTATTGCTTATTCATTAACATGTTTATTGTTTAGAAATTGTCCCATTATTGATATAAGTACCTTCTCTAAATCCTTTCGCTTGATAATGGTAGTGGAGATCGGTTGAAAGACTGGGGGCAACTGTTGTACTTGTGGGAGATTCGTATGATGAAGCCCAGTCTTACGCCAAAAAGCGGGCCGAAGAGGAGGGCCGCACGTTTATTCCTCCTTTTGATCATCCAGATGTAATCATAGGGCAGGGAACAGTTGGAATGGAGATTGTGCGACAAATGAAAGGCCCAATAGAAGCAATATTTGTGCCCGTCGGTGGTGGTGGGCTTATAGCTGGCATCGCTGCCTATGTGAAAAGGGTCTCTCCAGAAGTGAAAATTATTGGAGTGGAACCTTTTGATGCCAATGCGATGGCGTTATCATTGCACCATGGTCAGCGAGTAATGTTGGATCAAGTGGGAG
Source organism: Paulownia fortunei (assembly GCA_019321725.1). Taxonomy (NCBI): domain Eukaryota; kingdom Viridiplantae; phylum Streptophyta; class Magnoliopsida; order Lamiales; family Paulowniaceae; genus Paulownia; species Paulownia fortunei. Next base: position 163,355 of record JAGSPU010001568.1, on the reverse strand, counting down.
GTTTTGCTGATGGTGTGGCAGTCAAAGTGGTTGGTGAAGAGACTTTCCGTCTTTGCAGGGAACTGATAGATGGGGTAGTTCTTGTTAGCCGTGATGCGATTTGTGCATCAATAAAGGTTAGGTGCCTTTTTTTATTTTCTGGATTCTTTATCTTTTTCCATTTTTTCTTGATGCTTTTCTTGGGGCATGCTAGTGTTAAGTTGTAATTTATTGTTTGGGTCAATCTGCATGATATGTTGTATCATGCTGGTTATTTTCTATCTTCATGTGACCTGGTATTCTGTGCTATGACCTAATGATAAGCTATCAAGACGAGGCATTTTAGGAGCTGATGTTGTGATAGTATATCTCTTTTGTGCAATGACAAAAACCAAACTATTGTTTAATAGTTTCAATCTTGAATTAGATCCCAACTGCTTTTTCTTTCTCATTTATTTTTGGTGCACATTTTATTTGCGGTCCTTCTCTCTATATCATCTATTGGAAAATGTCATTTTTCTGTAATGCATGAGAAGAATGCTGTTTTCACTTTGCATTTCTTGGCATTATGTCCTCTTATCTTTTTGCAGTGGTTATTTTTTCCATTTACAACAGCATGAATTTGCCTTAAGATTCATTGTAAGTTGTGGACAGATTGTTGAATCGTCTTGCAACACTTAATGGAGAAATGCTCATACAATTTCGTCCTGGATAGTAGACCTCCAGATAAATAGAATATGACAAAAACATGTCAGCTGGGTATCTCAATCTCTCCTTCCTTAATATGCAAACAGTTGATGCGCTTGTAAAGTGACATCTTAAGAATATATTGGCCATGACGGCAGCCTTTATGGCAAGGCTTTGGACTGGTGAAGCTTCTGATGGCTAAGTGATTTTGCAGAAGCAAAAAAATAATCCATGGTGTCAGAAAACTAATTTCCATAATCCCTTGCAAACCATCCATTAATCCCTAGAAATTGCTATTCAGACCAAAAAAAATTAAACTCTTGTATGCTTATTTACTTGGTTCTCTATTTCTTCATCATTTACATGAGATTCATGAATTTTATGACTGAGAATCACATTTATAAAATGTAAATTTCATCTCATATTTGCTACCCTATTTTCTCAATATCAAAATTTTGGGGCCGGCCCATGCTGCTGACAATTGTTTTACCCATACGAGATGGATGTTAATATAGCGTGGTTGATGCTTTGAGCTACTGCAGCTTTGAAATTTGAGTATTAACTGCTAACCATTAATTTACCTTGTTACAGGACATGTTTGAGGAGAAAAGGAGCATTTTAGAACCAGCAGGTGCTCTTTCCCTGGCTGGAGCTGAAGCTTACTGCAAGTACTATGGACTCAAGGGTGCAAATGTAGTAGCTGTGACTAGTGGAGCTAACATGAATTTTGATAGACTGAGATTGGTAACTGAACTTGCAGATGTAGGTAGACGGCGGGAAGCTGTACTGGCAACTTACATGCCGGAGGAACCTGGAAGCTTTAAGCGATTCTGTGAGCTTGTGCGTTTTTCTAAGTTATTTTGGTTTTTATTCCGTGTTATATCAAAAAAACCCTCCATTTTTAGTGCTTGCTATTGTTTGTTTGCAGGTGGGACCTATGAATATTACTGAATTCAAATACAGATATAATTCAGATAAAGAAAAATCTCTAGTACTATACAGGCAAGAGATACATTTCATGTACTTCTATTGATTTTCACAAAGAATGAAGCATGTTCTTTGGCCTTCCTTTTCTTACAGTGTTACAATTAAGGAGCAACTTTCCATTTACCTTTTCTTTGCTCTCTCTCTTTGTTATATAGTGTTGGGCTTCACACAGAAGCAGAACTTGATGCAATGGTGGAAAGACTGAAGTCATCTCAACTACATACAATTAATCTTACAGAAAATGACTTGGTCAAAGATCACTTGCGACATTTGGTAAGGACTTCTATGACTGGATTGAGTTTGTGAGGAACGTCGTTTCATATTTCTGATATATGTCCATGAATTTATTAAGAGAATAAATTATCGGCTTGCTATTTAATTGTGAGCTTGAGCTTACTTCAATCCCACCCATTAATGAATGTGAGTTGAGTTTGATCTCGTGTTTGAGCCAAGGCCCGCAATGAAGCTTGGTTCATATTCTTCATTCGAACAGTTATCTTCAAATTTTAAATGACCTGTAAAAATTTACTGAACTGATCTCACAACTATATTTAAGTTAAAAGACATTTCAGTGTGAGATTTGAGAACAATATACAAGATGAAAGAAGATTCTAAAAGGCCTTGCACTATCTTTAGTATGTCTGTAAGTTACCGTGATAGGTATTGTTGCAATGGGATAAGAAACTACAAGATAAATGTATGAAAAGAGATAGCGAATGGAGCAATTAGGAATCAGCATTAAGAGTCAATGAAGGCACTTGATGTCTCAATTCATGCAAACTACAGAAAAACAACCAAAGAGCATTGGTTTCCGACACTTCATGTTGCTTAACAATATTTAGCTCTCTTCTCTGTTTATGAGACATTTGAAAGCGTAACCTGATATATATTGTTCTGCGCTTGTTGTTTAGGAGATATTTTGCAGAAAACAGGCAGTTGTTTTTAAGAAGTCACAGAATTCAAGTACGATATAATTTCGGCCAGATATATACCAAAATTTGACAGATGCTGAGATCTACATATGTGTATTAGAAACTGATAGCTGGTCAATACTGGTGGAGAAAGTTCATATGATATGGTGAAGGATAAACCATGTGTTTAGAAAGTCAATCTGGGCTTTAGAATCTATACTGGTGGAGAAAGTTCATATGATATGGTGAAGGAAAAACCTTGTGTTTAGAAAGTCAATTTGGGCTTTAGAATATATGGTGTTGATAGGATTTATAAAACCTAGATTGCTTATAGGTTTCATTGTGGTGGCGTTGTACCCAAAAACTACTGTTTTAGTCTGGAAGCAATATAATTGTTTATCTGTTTTGTTTGTGAACTAGCTTAAGCTATTTAAGACTATAAATTTGACAACAAAGTGGATCCTGAAAAAGTGAAATGATAATGTACAAGGAAATTAACATTTAGAACAGACTGAAATGATTATAAACTACATGTCATTGTCAATGTAGCATGTGGGCCTTGTCCCTGATTTCTAATTTGTTCGTAACTGATTCGTATACTAAAGCTTACATTCTTCTTGAATGATGAAATAGGCTACTTAAACTTAAATTTTGGAATATAATTTTAATTCTTCTATATATTTCATGAATAAGGTAAAGCATATCACTAAGTTTAAGGTAATATCAGTTTGATTCTTGGTTGAAAAAATTTCTTCCGTAGTTGACATTCAAAAGTCTGCATGTACTAAGACTATGCATTATTCACTGTATACTTGCTTTATGTGATTCTGTTCAAATCTGTGTCAGATGGGAGGCCGATCAAATGTTAAAAACGAGCTTTTTTTGCCGTTTTCTTTTCCCTGAGAGGCCAGGCGCTTTGATGAAATTTTTGGATGCTTTGAGTCCGCGTTGGAATATAAGTTTGTTCCATTACCGGGGACAGGTTGTGATCTCCAAAACTTGTCTTGATTAAGTAGATAAGTTTAATCTATATGCATGTGGAGTCATTGTTTTTGATACACGCAATTTACCTTCTATTGCATCTCCACACACAATTTACCTGTTCATTGCATCTCCAGGGAGAAACAGGCGCAAATGTGTTCGTTGGTATCCAAGTGTCGAATCTGAGATGGATGAGTTCCGGGATTGTGCAAACAGTCTTGGGTATGAGTATGAAGTTGAAACCAGAAATGAAGCTTTCCAGCTTTTAATGCGATGATGGGGGCAACTTTTTTATATAAGATGCAGTAACTTATCTGTTCAGGCTTATAGATCCACGCAGGTTTTCTTTGACAATGTTCCTCTACCCATCATCTTTTGGTTCAGGAGGTATGAGTTTATAATTTATCCTTGACCCTTTATTTAGTCCTTTTCGGTGATTATGGAACATCAAGATGGGATCCAAGTCCCAGGGAATTCACTTCAGAGCTAGTTCTTTTTGGGTAATATAGCTTTATTTGAGTTACATGCCCCCCAAACTTCAATTATTTAGCATGAAATAACTCTGAAGAAGTCTGATATGGCTATCCAGTGATGATGACCTCTGTATGTTATGTACAACAAATGGTTATCCAGTGATGTTACCATGCTTCTGACACACTGGCCTGTAACGTTGTTATGAATTAATTTAGTATGGGTTTCCTTGATGAGAGGCTGGCAATCGTTAATGTATGCTGCAGTATTCCGGTGCATCAAATTTTCGGGTCTTAGTATTCAATGTGTTGATACGTTGTACTTTAAACTCTCAAAGGAATTGGAAGAAACAAGGTTCATGTCGGATGAGCACACCACTTACATCTTTTTATTGTAATCTTGTTTTTGGTGAACATTTGGTTTTAGCTTGAGGGGTTTATGAGGGGCTTTTACGAATTACAAGGGCTGTTCGTGATGCATCTGCTGCACACGGCACTTTCTTTACATCCCAATATAGCAATATGATTTCTGCAGTTTGATCCTCGGAAACATCGTCGCATGCTGCATTTGATAATATAGAAATGATACAAGAAACTATTTTGCAAACTCAGCTGGTTTTGCTCGTATTGCCAATTTTGTGCCAGCTGTTTTGTTAGAAGGGGAGTTAAAGATTTTCTGTTAATTCAGATGTTAGTGTTGCAGAGTATGAAGTATGCAAGTGTGCGTCCAAATGTTGATCTAAGGTGGATTACCATATTGACCAGCCTGGATTAAGTCTCAAAAAAAGGGTGTTGGTTAGTTTCTGCATGCATTTTTAATGGATCAGTTCACTAGGTCAATCGTACAACCTCTCGACCAATTTGGTAAACTTTCGGACAATCAATGCAACTCTTGTTTTGTGCATGTGCTTTTTCCTGCCTGTTTATATTTGTTTATGTGCTCTATCCAAATGCATCATGATATCTGGGCGGGCTACTTTTGTTGATTTTATACCTTCATGCGAATAGAAATGGGAAGAAAGAGAATTATGGCTAACTATCAGTTGATATGACTTTATATGTGTTTGTGTATGTAATTGTGTGTGTGTGTGTGGTGTGTGCATAAGCCATGGAAAGGGCAAATAAAAGGAAGGATAACCTTTTGGGTGTTTTTCTATGGTGTACACTGGGGAAAGCATAATCTATGTGCAGCTCATTGAGCCTTGTTTATCTTCTTTGCAAAAACACACTTCTCGAAGCCTGCATTAGTATTTAAGACACGCTGCTGCTATCCTGGAATCAGTTTCAAACACATCCCAATTTATCACTCTGGTCGAGTGATGCTGCTGCGAAAATTTTCTTCTCTTTCTGACTTGTTTAACCTAATTTTGCATTTGCTTGTTCTTAGAATCTTCTTGTTATTGGCTGTTTGGGTTTTTGATTGTTTGGTAATTTGGCTTATGGATTTATGATAAGTTTTTCAATTTTGCATTAGGAAAGAATTAGTGCCAGGAAGAGTATCATGCCATTATCTGCTATAAAATACATTAGAATTTATTTGGATTTTGATTGGATTTGGGTTTGTCATTCGTGCAAGAATTGTCAATTCGTTTACAATGAGATGGGTTCGAATCTTTAATCAATTACAAAATCGATACTATGTGTTTTTGTTTTTTAAAGAAAAACTGAAGCGATTAAATACATCTTCTATCCTATGTTAATCAATTAATAATAAATTATTAATTATTAATGAATAATTTACAAATACCAATCATCAACAATTAATATTTCAGAAATAAGTAAATAGTCAAATGTCTAGTGAAAATTCAAACTCATGACTTTGGAGTTTGAGTTAGGTCTGTGTCTTTTCGGCTCAACGTGATCTATTGAGTGCTTAGTAAAAATTGTCCCACTAACCAGGAAATGTTTAATGGTCTTCTGTTCACTGGATACTGTAATTTGATTTCCGATATAAAGTATAGTTAAATTATTCAATAAAGTAATAGAATTTTTATATTTATGGTATGAGTGTCACATTTGAAGAAATTGCTTTCAAGAGAAGCAAGTGTATCTAAGTGTGATACAAATTACCAAAACCGTAGATAGTAAGGCCCACAAAAAATTCTGGTTGATTAAACCAACTTATAGTTGATTTAATTAGGAAAACCGCATCACATTGTTCTTGAAATTGGGTGAGATTTTCCATGGCTAAAATATTAGTACTCGGTAAATGTACACCAAAATTGGCTTTTTAGCTCTCTTTAGCATATTCTAGCACCATTATTCCTGGCGCAAATTGCAACTATATGAACCATAAGTAGTATGCCAGTAGAAACGAGGGCAAGAATGTACATTTGATTTCATGCTACATTTGGTATAATTAGTTAAATATGGAATGTACAAGTACATTATAAATTTTTATTAAAAATTATAGTAAAAAAATTGACAAAAAATACAAAAATGAATCGTATTGATAAAATACGAATGTAAAAGAATTATTTGCTAGTAAAAATACGACTTATTTTGATACTATTTTTATTGCATAAATTATTATATGTATATATATATATACTTAGAGGTAACTATTTATCAATCATTAGTATATGCATAAATTATTAGACTTATATTTTTTATTTATATGAAACCAATTAATACTTATTTATAATTTTCATTTAATTTTTAGATTGAATTAGATGTTATAAATATTTGTTAAAATGGAGTATTATCCGTCAAATATTTTATAAAATAAATATAATACGTGTACTTAATATTTTAACTCACTTCAGAATGTGTACAGGTAAAGAAATTATTTTTCAATTATTCATGAGTACGTATGTTGTACGAATATAATACGAGTTTTATTTAATAGAGGTTGTACATTTGATGTTGTAACACGAATACCATGTCTCAAAATACGAATATAATAAGTTTTGTTTGGTGTTATTTTCACATTCTGAGATTTTTTTTTAAGATGATGTATTTTATATAGTGAGATTGGGGAATGTGTGAAAATAAGAATGTATTTGAATGTTATGTTGAAAATAATGATATAATGTGTTTTGTCAGTATTGTTTATTGGATTAATAAACAACATTTTTACTGTAAATGTTTTATCATTGTTTTGTTATAATTAATAGTGATTTAGTAAAATATATGACTATTTAATTGAAATATGATTCATAAGTATTTTGGGAGAATAAAAATGTATTTTTTTAATCCCCAAACACATTTTCCTCGTAGAAGAAGAAAAATATTTTGAGAAAATAAAACCAAACAAAACCGAATCAATTTTCTCGAACCTCTGTAGAAGAATTATATCCTAAAATCAGCATACTACACCTCCATCCATTTCTGTAGGAATATGATTTCGTAGACTCGGACTGAATACACCTAACTAGTCAAAAAATAGTTAGTATAATTAAGCTTATAATAAATTTGTCACTTTAAAATATGGACGCTCAAAAAATTAAAATAGATGATCGAACAATGAATTGTTTCTATGTCAGTCGACAGGTATCGTAGAATCGATTATCTATCTGAATTATAGTATCCTTGCTTTAGTTCCATTGTTTGTATAGGCTAGGCAGGCATGCGCCATACCAAAACCAAACGACATGATTGTTGATTTTCATGCGTAATCATATACTTTTTGAGTGTTATGCAGTTGATTTATTGATTAATCAATTTAACTATTTTTAATAAAATTATATTATATAATTAATTATATTTTTTAAAAATATTCTAATAATAATAAATAGTAAATGCAATGATTTGGTAATTTCTATATTGTTTGACTTGGAACTGTATGCTGCATCAACTGTACACTAATTGAGCATAGAAAGCATGATAAGTTTTGGGCTTTTTCTTCTCTTTTAGTAGAAAAGCGTGGTATTACAAAAGTTCAGCAGCGGAATGTGTTTTCCAATGCTAATAAAGTGGAAAAAAACACAAATCCTACATAAGAAACATGTTTTGTGACACGCATATTTTGCTTCAGTTGTCTAAAAAGTTCCTTAACATCTGAACCAAATGCTTTGTCCCTAGTCCCCAACCCATGAACAAACTCTCCAAAATTGGAAAAAATTCAACTGAAAATTCTCTCTTTTGCTGTTTAGAACTTCTGGCATTCTGATAATGACAAATTAAAGTCACTTTATTGCAACAGACACCGATTGATTGTTTCAAAGGTGCCATACAGGCTTAGACCCATCCTGGATGAAAATACAAAGTTTACCACTTCTTTGACCTTTACTGACCACAGCCCTCCATAAATTCATCCCCAACTGCTTCTGTTCCATTCATTCCTCTCCCTCCAAAGACTCAAAGGGAAAGAAATGGAATTCTTAGGTGCATTTCTTGTTGTTTCCATGGTGTTATCAGTTGTTCATGGAGACCCTCTAGTTCCTGCACTCTGCATCTTTGGGGACTCTGTGGTTGATGTGGGGAACAACAACAATTTGCAAACGCTGATCAAGGCAAACTTCCCTCCTTATGGAAGAGATTTTGTCACCCACAAACCTACAGGAAGGTTCTGCAATGGAAAGCTCGCCACAGACTTCACTGGTAATAATTCAGACATGCACGCACATCAGTGTCTCAAATACTTACCACCTTGCTCTAATGAATGTTTTTATTTTTATATATACACACAGCTGAGTACCTTGGGTTCAATTCATATCCACCCGCATACCTTAGCCAAGAAGCCAGAGGGAGGAACATCCTTACTGGGGTCAACTTCGCCTCGGCCGCTTCCGGTTATTATGACAGAACAGCAGAGCTATATGTAAGTGCTTCATCACTTGTAGTTCAGACAAGAAAAAAACGCAGAAACACTAAGTTGAATTTTGTGTTTGCAGCGGGCTCTCACATTGACACAGCAGCTAGCATATTATAAGGATTGGCAAAGCAAAGTGGTGAATTTGGTCGGAAGGGCCAAAGCTAATGCATATTCTCAGGAGGGATCCACCTTATAAGTGCGGGTAGCAGTGATTTCATTCAGAATTACTACATCAACCCGATTCTCAACAGAGCCTACTCCCCAGATCAGTTCTCAGACATTCTCATGAGATCCTACTCTACCTTAATCCAGGTCATACGCAATCTTGCTTGGCTTAATTTAGTATTACCTGCCATAGATAGGCTTGCAGGAGACTGCAATGATTTTTGTGTATGTATACTTTTTCATATTAGTTCATGAAAGAAACTTTGAGATGCGTGTTAAGGAACTTTTAAAGATTAAAAGCCATGAAAACAAACCAGATAGATAAATAATAACTAGCAAAAATATCTAACAATTGGCTCCAATGACCATGAAGTCGGGTTCTTAATGTTGGAGGTATCCTAAAAACCTCAAAGGGTGAAGATCAGTAAAATAGACTGGAGGATTATTGTCTTTAGTAATATAGATGGGATTTTTATTAGAAAAATTAGAATGTTCAGACCAAAACAAGAAGTAGAAAAGAAAGGCAGTCGAAAGAATAAATAAAGACGCTATTATTAACTGACACTACTTATTTTATTCCATAATAAAGTCATGGACAGAGCCAGATAGCTGTGAGTTAAAATGTGATTTATAAAGTTTAAAGAGAATCAGTGATGCTTAAAACAGAGAGTTACTTTCAGCCATGTATTGACATCATGCATCTTTGACAGAATCTATACAATTTGGGAGCAAGGAGAATTGGAGTTACAACTCTACCACCAACTGGATGCTTGCCAGCAGCAATTACCTTATTTGGTTCGGGAAGCAACCAGTGTGTCGCAAGGCTGAACCGAGATGCTGTTTCATTTAACAATAAATTGAACACCACATCTCAAAATTTGAAGACCAACTTGCCTGGACTGAAACTTGTGGTCTTTGATATCTACCATCCTCTACTGATTTGATTGCAAAGCCCACTGACAGTGGTACAGTACAAATTTACAAGATCCTAAGATGGGCTAAGCATCTGCATGAGTATATGATGATGTTGTTAGCTAAAAGCATCTTCAAGTTTCTGTTAGATGTTTATACACCATCTCTAATCTTTTTATTTCCATAAAGTGGCTGTTTCATATTCTTTCTGGTTTAACTTTTAACTTTGTCATGCCAAATTCTCACACTAATTTTATACTGTTTTCCAGGATTCTTTGAATCAAGGAGAGCTTGCTGTGGGACAGGTACAATTGAAACATCGTTTCTCTGCAATGAGAGATCAGTGGGGACATGCTCAAACGCCACACAGTATGTGTTCTGGGATGGATTCCACCCCTCTGAATCTGCTAATGAAAAATTGGCCCAAAGTCTACTTGAACAGGATTTGATCTCATCTCTTAGTGCCATCTGCAGTAGCCGCAATCATCTAGTTCCACTTCAATCGTCTGCTGATACATACATGATATGTTTTTAGAGTATTTAAGTTTGTTTTAATAGTTTTCCCTGAATTTGGTTAATATATCAAGAAGGAGACATATTTAAGCGTTGAGAAGAGTGGCAGATTGAGCTAGCCAATCTGAGGAATTTGTTGCTCGTATTTCAGCCTCTTTAATGAGAAGAAAAAATTTATGTTATGAGTGACTCTCTCTCTTTATTTATTTCATCCAAATATTTATATATTATAAAATACGAAATTAGAATATAAAATCTTAAATACTGTTGGAGTACAACAACGAGTTTTCTTTTTCTTTTATTATTTCACTCTGTTTTTGACTTTTATAATGGTGTAATTGGCAACTTGCACCCTAGAATTATACATGATTTGCACATGCACCCTAAAATTGAATTTTTGGCATTTCACATCATTCAAATAGGATTACCTTTGCACTTTGCACCCCCAAGCAACAATTTCTTGTGAGTTTTTTGGCTGGAAAGTTGACTGCCAAATTGCAACAGGGTATTTGAGTCCATCTTGTAAATCCTGTTCATTCTCAAGGGTAAGTCTTTTAGTTCTTTATTTTTCTTTTTCTCAAGCAAATTTCACCCCGTTTCTCATATTAAGCTCCCTCTCTTCACATTGTAATATACCTCATTCTCCCATCATCATTTATCTTCACACTACTTGTCAAGAAATTCATCGTCCATCGGCCACAGTTAAACCTACTGGCCCATGAGGAGCAAAACTATTGGAGAAGGATAACCCAGGGATGCTATAATCAAGCAATCCCGTCTCGTTGGGGCTTGCTTTTCAGAGGGAATTTTTGGCTGAAGGATTATGAGCTGGAGAGTGGTTGTTTTAACTTCTGCATGTGTTCTATGAAAATTAAAGGGAACTCCTCAAAAATAGTTACAGGGACCCAGCATCCAGAAAAAACCAAATGGAGAACTCTTCAATGTTTGCCATACAGATTTGTTGCTCATCATCACAACACCACAAACTCTTGAAAACAAATAAGTAGACATAAAAGATTATATGAACATTAACTCAAACCCATGAAAACTAATGCAAAAAATACACCAACCACATCCAGCTTGGGATCAAAATTGTAGATATTTCTTTCCAAAGTTCAAAATCAAAGAAATGTCATCTCACCTTTATGGAATTAAACATAAAGATTAGATGCACTTTCAATAATTTCCAGTAGCCAGATTGCAGGATTTCTATTGAGATGACCATTTCCAAGCATTTGATGTGGGGTGACATGAAACTAATTGAGCACTCTCCTCTCTTAAGGAAAAGGTTATCATGCTTCTGACGCGTAATAAGTGGTGGGAGCAAAGGATCACCAACTGTTACAATTATGCTGATTTGCTTGGTTGCAGAGGTGCAGTATTTTTAGTGCCCACTGTTTCAGTATATATTGACTTTGTTGATTACAATTACAGCTAAGCATGAAGATTAGACCGGATTCTGCTGTATGATATCCAGAGAATAACAAATTATCCGATACAAAACATAACAACATTGATTACAGCATTAGCATGACATGAACTAAAGCCAAGAAAATGAAGTTCATTTCTGAATATCACCAAGAATATATCCTGATTGGGGAAGAATAGGACTGGATTTCCGTAGATTGGGACTACAGTGAAGTTTGTTATTTGTCGGATTCTTAAATTAGAGAGAAATGGCCTTCATGCATATATCTCATTCTCGAGACTTAGCCAATGGTCTTGCCTTGAGCTCTAATGGACTTTGACCATTGTCTCATCTCATTTTTCTGTGATTATTATCAAATGGCTCTTTATTTGGGCTGGAGATTGGAATTTTTATTTGTCGTTTGTTCTGCTTTTGCTTGTCTTTTATGGGTGGATTATCAAGAATTGTTAATTTTCACTTGCACCCTCTAAATACACTCATTTGGCATATTGCACATGAATTGATGGATTTGCCCCAGCAAATCTGATGAAAATGAGTTGTCGGTGAAATTTTTTTGCCGGAAAGAGAATAAGGGTGCAATGTGCCAACGTTTTGCCATTTCAAGGGAGCAAAATGCCATTTTTTTAATTTAAGAGTGCAACATGACAAAGAGGTGTATTTGAGGGTGCAAAGTGCAAATTATCCTTTATAATGACTTTGAGCACGTGTGCCCACATGTAAGTGGAAATAGGAGAATATGAATAAAATTGGTATGAGTCTGTCATCGAATAGTTGAAAATTTTACCAGAGAGGTGTTTTCTAATTTCTTCAAAGACAAAAAGAAAATAAGGAAAATGTTGACGCTCCAGAAAATGAAAAATCGCATCTTTTTTCACTTCTCTTCCCAGTTCTCAAGTTGCAGACTAAGTTTTACTATGCTTGGCGCCTCAGTTAATGGCAGCCCGTATCCACCACTACCACCATCCTGCCACCGACTCCGCCTCCTTCTCTCCCTCCTCTCACCCCCTAATCATTTACTCTCACCACATTTTGAAACCCTTTACGCCTTCACAAGTCACTTCTTATCTTTCTCCCTCTAAATCCCCTCTTTCTCTCTCCAATTCCAAACCCCTCTTCTCAATCCATCATTTCACTCTCCAAGACTCCATCTTTTCAACCCCTTTTGAGTCCAAAGCATCTTGAAAACTCTCAACCCCTATCAAACCATGAGCTTTCTCGTTTACTTAAACTATCCATCGACTACACTGATATTCAGCTCAATAAAGCAGTCCATGCTTCAATTCTCAAGATTCATCAAGACATCCGCTTATTTAATTCTCTCATTACATCTTATATCGAAATGGGTCACTTAACTTATGCTGAGAAAGTTTTTAACTCAATTTTAAGCCCAGATGTTGTGTCTTACACTGCTATGATTTCGGGTTTGGCAAAATCGAATTGCGAGAGTGAAGCTGTGGGGCTTTTCTTTGAGATGAGAGACTTGGGCATTGAACCCAACGGTTACACTTTTGTTGCGCTGTTGACTGCTTGTATGCGATTATTGGATTTAGAGTTGGGTTCCCAAGTTCACGCCTTTTCGATTAAAACGGGTCATTTTAATTGCACTTATGTCGCTAATGCGCTAATGGGATTGTATGCTAAATGTAGCTGTATTGATTTTGTGATCAAATTGTTCGCTGATATGCCCAAAAGGGACATTGCTTCTTGGAATACTGTGATTTCGTGTGTGGTTAAGGATGGTATGTATGATAGAGCATTTGAATTGTTTCACGATATGCTGATACTGGACGGTTTTAGATTGGACTATTTTACACTTTCAAGTCTCTTAATTGCATGTGCAAGGTGTTTTGCAACTATGGGAGGCATGGGAATTCATGCGTATGCACATAAAATCGGGTATGAAAGCAATTTGAGTGTGAAGAATGCACTAATTGAGTTTTATGCGAAGTGTGGATGTGTGGAAGACGTTGAGACTTTGTTAGATGGGATGCCTGTGCAAGATGTTTTTACTTGGACTGAAATGATTAATGCATATATGGGATTTGGGCTTGTTGATTTGGCTGTGCAGATTTTTCGTTGGATGCCTGAGAAGAATTGTGTCTCCTACAATGCTCTGTTAGCTGGATTTTGCCAAAATGGTGAGGGCTTCAGGGCATTGATATTGTTCTGCAGAATGGTGGAGGAGGGCATGGAGTTAACTGACTTCACGTTGACTAGTGTTTTACATGCTTGTGGGTTGATTAGGGATTGGAGGTCCAGTGAACAGCTTCAGGCCTTCATTCTCAAGATTGATTTTGGCACTAACAACTATATTCAAGCAGCATTACTTGATATGTGCACTAGGTGTGGTAGAATGGACGATGCTGAAAAGATATTCCATCGATTGCCACTAGAACAGAGCAGTTCAATAATGCTGACAACAATGATTTGTGGATATGCTCGAAACTCAGAGCCAGATAAAGCAATTTCTTTAATCTGCCAGTGGCAATATGAAGAAGACAATGTCATGGATGAAGTTGCATCAGCTTCAATACTTGGAGTGTGCGGAGATTTGGGGTTTCAGAAACTTGGCGAACAATTTCATTGCCATGCTTTAAAATATGGTTTCTTGTTTGATATTGGAGTTGGAAATGCTGTAGTTAGCATGTACTCCAAGTGTGGTAACATGGAACAAGCAACTAAGGTCTTCGATAGTATGTCTGCTCATGACATAGTTTCATGGAATGGTCTGTTGGCTGGCCATATCCTTAATAGGCAGGGGGAAGAGGCCTTGGACGTGTGGAAGAAGATGCAGAAAGGAGGAGTACAGCCAGACACAGTTACCTGTGTCTCAATTATTTCAGCATATCGGCACACTAACTCAAATTTAGTTGAACATTGCCATGAATTCTTCCTCTCCATGAAGTCTATTTATCACATCAAACCCAATTCAGACCATTTTGCCTGTTTGGTTGGTGTTTTAGGTTACTGGGGTCTTCTAGAAGAAGCAGAAGAAATAATCAAGAAGATGCCATTTGAGCCAAAGGCTTCTGTTTGGAGAGCCTTGCTGGATAGTTGCAGAGTACACAGAAATGCCACAATTGGGAGAAGGGCTGCCAAGAAAATACTGAGCATGGAGCCACAAGATCCATCCACATACGTATTAAAATCGAATCTTTATTCCTCATCTGGAAGGTGGCATTGTTCTGAACTTGTTAGGGAAGAGATGAAAAAAAGAGGATTTCGAAAATTCCCTGGCCGGAGTTGGATCATACATCAAAATAAGGTTCATTCATTCTTTGGCAGGGATAAGTCGCATTCGCAATCGAAAGACATTTACAGTGCACTAGACATACTATTGTCAGAATGCTTAAAAGCTGGCTATGAACCTGACACCAGTTTTGTGCTTCATGAAGTAGAGGAGCATCAGAAGATGAATTTCTTGTTGTACCACAGTGGAAAACTAGCTGTCACCTATGGACTTCTAACGACCAGGCCAGGAAAACCTGTTAGGGTAATTAAGAATATCCATCTCTGTGGAGACTGCCATACATTCTTGAAGTATGTTTCGGTTGTTACCAAAAGGGAGATACATGTAAGAGATGCTTCAGGTTTTCACTGCTTTGCTAATGGTGAATGCTCATGCAAAGATTACTGGTGATGCAAATTTTTTGGTTAGTATAGTTCCCAACACTTGGATATTCTAGGATGCTATAGATTTATTGTTATCATTATTATTATTTTTTCAGTTTCAGTCAACTAATTGCCTGAAGCTAATATAATATGTAAGTAGAAATATGCAGAGTGATGAAGTGAGTTCTTAATGATTTGTCGTAAGCTAAGATCACCTTTTTTTCTTCCACCTCTGTGAGGAGTTCACCTACTTTATTACTCAACTGCTGGAATGAGATGGTGTACTTTGGAACAATTTACATGATCTGAATGACATCTCAACCACATTGAATTTTCTTGTAAGTAAAGTATTTGAAACCAGTACCTTGTTGAAAAGATGAATATCTGGGAAGAAGCCTTAAATTGTTTTGAGTCTTGGAAAAGACTCATCAAAATATTGTCCCTCTGTAATGAAAACTTATTGTGAAAAGCCAAGTTCATCACCTTTCATGCATTGCCCCCATCTTTTTGTTTCAGATTGATTATAGTCATTGAAATAATTTTGTGCCATGATTAGCATGTTTGGTTGAAACTATGAACATATCATTATTTATAGTGTTGTGAATAACCAAAAACCAAATTAGCAATAGACCCTAATTAAAACATGTAAAAATCAACTATTATCATAAGAAAAACTTCAAAAGTCGACAAACAATGAAGAAAAACTACGTATATCCCAAACTGGATAGCTCACAGTTATTAAGCCCCAGAAAGTTTACCAAACTAGATCGTAGTTCTGAAGTCCTAAAAGTTCACAATGAAAAGAGAGTTCCTAGCACTCAACTTCAACAGCAAGCCTCTTCAGTGGGGATTCACACCCACTAGGTCCAAAAGTTTGCTCTGACATGTCTATTGAACAACTTTCTTTGCCAATACATGCCTGTTAGTTTCAGAAACACAGAGAAAAACCACAATAAACGATCAGGCAAACAAAAACTTGAGGTAAGTCATAAGCATTCATCGAAGAAATGTGAAAGAGAGAAGCTACCTGCTCGACCACAGATAAACTGTTGGCAGAGTGGCAGCCGCTTTGTCAAGAGATCCATATGTGCCATTTGGATGACCAAAGCTAGCAAAGTTGATCTTGGATATAACTCGGCCCATGGCATGACAGTTCCAAACTATTTCCTTCATATGCATGTGCAAATGCTTTACCCACCGTCACAGTTTGGACGCTTATAAGTGTAGGGTTTCCCCCAAACTCTTCAAACAGAACCAGCGTGTTGTCCTTGTTATTTAAGAAAGATCGTGGAACATGTACCTAATAAATAAAGCGCACGATATAGAAACAAAAGCACGTTAAAATGTGAGCGCGGATGAAATGTAGATGAAAATCGCATACCATCTTTGGGAAGATTTTCCACAATTAGTCAGGCATTTTGAACCAGTATAGGCTCCTTTATAGTCGCACGATGTACTACAACCATTTTCGTCAGCAAGAAAGCTTGGCCAATATCTGCCAATATCATGTCCATTCACCCAAGCAGTTCCTTTTCCTAACCCCCACAAGTCTAAAACGACAGGGTCGTCGCCCTTTGGAGTTCTGAAGGTTGTCTGCAAGAGAATTTGGATTGACATTGGTTAAGTTGCCGAAAGACGGTATTTCTTTAACAAAAATGTAAAAATAAAAAATCTACTGATCGCACCTTGTACCAAACAAACATCCTGTCAAAGGGATATTAGGATGCCACATGCGTTTGTACCTAGCATCAACATTTTCAAGTCCCCTTTCCAAACCATTCAGTCCAACTTATACGCCCATTGGTTCGAGGACAAATCCTTCTCTAGACTGTTTGGTGCAACTAATTTGACAGGACCAAGGATTCCATTTTGTACTTTGTCGAAGTAAGCACCATAATTCTAGTCATAATAGAGAGTAGCAAGCCAAAATTAACAAGAAGGAACGGATAGATGGAAAAATTTAGACAGAAAACCTTGCTACTATTTTAAGTAACAGCACAATTTCTTACTTGGAGTCCAACTGTGACACTGAGCAAGGATATTGAGTTTGTCCCTTGTTTCAGTTTAGCAGTTCGCTCAAACACAAAGCTGAACTGTCCGTTTTTCACCCATTCAGATCCTAAAATTGCAAGTCACATCTTTTTTAAGCTAGTGAAGATCATGCATTTATTTCAATTATCTTTTCATAAGAGAAATTTGGAGTTATTACCGATGTGCTTGCCGTTGAAAAATGCATGAAGTACATGGCAGCTGCAGTGAACTGTTAGAGTGACCTCTTCACCCCAGATGGGATCATCTTCATTTATGTCCACACTGGATGAAATACAAGTGCCATCAATGATCAAGCAGCAAAAATTAGCATGCTAAACTTAAAAACAAGCTTTTTTTTTTCCTTTTCTTTTCTGAGAAAAGAGAAAGATGCAATACCTTGTCATGTACCACAGGTAATCACTAGTATCATTTGTAACAATTTTTTGATCTAGGAGTTGATTGGCATAAGTGACACCTTTAAGAGGGCCACTCTTCTTCACAGAGGTTTTCAGGTGCGCAAAGTGCTCTGCCCTCCATTTCCAGTCAAAATTATAATGAAGTTTTTCCTCAGCTTCTGCTGGTAATTTCTTCACCATTATGGACGTTTGAGTGTTAACCTACAAAAATTCAAGAATTAAAGCATGCCACTTCATTGATGAGGCTACTTAATTATGTTTAACATTTGATTTTTGTGCTTATGTTTGGTGGATATTCAACCAACAAAGAATGCATATAGTATAGCTAAACTGTTTGCTGTCATGATAGGATAATACTTACCCGGGCAGTGTTGTATACTTCAGTGACACAATCAGGAAGAATGCTCACTGACCAAGCAGGCACAGTATAAGTTTTGCCTTCAAAGTTGATTGTTATATCTTCTTTATTATTTGCATTGCCAAAGAAACATACCCTTGTCCCATTGTACTTATAGACTGTTGACTGAGAGAAGAAAAAAAATCATGTTTTTAAACCAAGGGTTACACAAAAACAGGAAAGAAGAAATTTGGTTATTGGGGATACTCACAGACATCATTTTCCCATAGTCCTTGTTTGTGGCTTCCCCATAAGTTAGAATCTTTTCCATTGACATAAGCAGGGAATGGAGCTCCTTGAGATGTCCCCATTTAGGTTGGTTCAGATTACCTACAGCAACATTAATTCATAAATCACATAAAAAGTTCAAAATCAAGTAAATTATCAACACTGATTACTACATTATCGCAAATTCTTGAACTTTTTTTCAAATTACCATATTCATCAATGGGGGCATCATAATCATATGTCGTGGCAATATATGGTCCACCGGCCGTACGCCCAAAGTTAGTACCACCATGATACTACCAGCATAATGCACAACAAAAGACTAGATCATTAGATCGATGTAACTAGTGTACTTTATAAAAAGACGGCAGAAGTAATTTTTATAATAAATCAATGTATTAAACTTGCAAATTATGATTTAAAATAAATTTTAAACCAAAAGGGAATTAACAACAAACCATATAATAATTCTGCAATGTGCCACCATACTGATAAAATCGTCCAACAGCAAATGCAAGATCTTCTGCGGTTCTGTGAGGATCTTTACCACCCCAGTTCTTATACCTTAGGAAGTAACAAATCCATGCATAGCATGGATAAGAGAATCAAAATAAATATACAAACAATAAACAATGTTGCTAATAAATATGGATGCCAACCAGCCACTCCAATTCTCTGTCCAAATCTTTGGAATATTATGATGATTAGGCCAAAATTGATCGCAGTACCAGCCATTGCATGCGTTAATCTGTTCCAAAACCGAACACCAAAATTTTTGAAGTAATTAGTGAGCAAGTAATATTTGAAAAAAGGTGTGGAAATTTTGTTAATAGAGTCGAAAAGAGTGAGTACATACAATAGATGGTGGAGCATCCCGCTCTTGACACATGATCCAAGGGACACCAATGTCCATAGATTCAGCAAAATTTGCACACCAATTAATATATGATTTTCCTTCTTTCCCATATGAGTTAATAACATTTCCATACTCGTTCTCAATCTGTTTGATTTATTTTTCAGACAGAAAACAAACATGGATATCAAGAAACCTTTCAATCCGCAGTTAAAATGCCGAAACTTACATAGAAGATAAATCTGCATGGATTTACAAACCTGAGCAAGTATAATAGGCCCTCCTTCAGAAGCAAAAAGATTTTCTTGCTTCACCATGTCCACAATCAAGGTTGTGAAATTCTTCATTTCATTCTGAATTGAGAAATTAATGTTTTTTCAAAAAAAAAAAAAGTCCATAAATATGAATAAATATTTCCAAAAGTTTGCACAGAAGTTCATAAATTACCATGAAGGCGTCATTTTGGGTCCTGAAAGTCATGTTGGGTATGCTATTCAACCAAACAGGAAACCCTCTGGACAAAATCAATAGAAAAGTTAGAACTTAGAACTGAATTGAACTATGAAATTCTGAGCCAACATACAACAATTTACACTGTAACTGAATTTAAACTTAGAAGGGTATGCAAAGATGTTTATATCAAATATGGTGATGATTACCCATAATTCCATTCTGCACAAACATATGGTCCAATTCTCAAGATAGCATAAAGCCCTTCATCTTGAATTAGCTTGAAGAACTTTACAAGGTCCAAATTTCCAGAAAAATCATACTGAAAATTCATGCAAGAACAAGAGTTAGCCACAGGTTGAAACATTTCAAGTACTAAAATATTGGTCATAAATGTGGAGGTGAGTAGGGATTGACAAACCTGTCGGTAAAGGGGCTCATGTGCATTCCAAAAGACATAAGTCTCAATAGCATTAAGACCTCCATCTTTTGCTTTTTTAATTAAGGGATGGCCACATCTAACCAAAATACAAGAAATCATTGTTACCACATTTTCATCATAAAAGGAACATTAAAGCTTACATTCTTACAAAATTTAGTTACTTTTACACATCTGACAGCATATTGTACCTGAGGTGTGCTACGAGGATAGTGAATGGAACCAGAAATGATAATTCGCCTTTCGCCATCGATTTTGATGGCTCTTCCATCGTAAGAAACCTCAACAGCATTAGCAGGCAGATTGAAAGTAGCAAATAAGATGACTGCCAATACAAACAACTTGAATGAACCCATTATTGTTGTGTCCATGCAGAGTTAGAAAAATGTTGGGAAATGGTGGAGTGTAGCATATAGCCTATAGCTATTTATATGCATGCAGCAGATTAACTGAAAAATCTGAAAATCTTGGATTGATAACAGTTGGATAATGTGAAATCTTCAGTTATATGTTTATATTTATCCAATCCGTGTAAGGATATTTAGTTGTAAGCAGGATCATAAGTTCATGATAAAGGTTGTTGAAGGTCATCTGATTAGTAATTTTGGGCCAACGTCCTCATGCTAATTAATTAAAGGATAGGAAAACTAAAGTCCTTCAGGGAAATTTGGGGAAAAGGGAAATAAAAAATAAAAAAGAAGTGGGAAAATTAAGTCCTCACGTTATGTTTGGTTTTATTTTCAAATTTCATTTTCATTCCCAGCAATAAAAATATGTTTGGTAAGTGTATTTTGAATTAATGATATTTTCCCAAAACATCTCAATATATATTTTTATTTTCTCAAAACTCTTCTCTAATCTTTATATATTTGTTCAATGATTAGATCAATTCAAATATATGTAAATAACTATATATATATATATATATATCTCAATTAGTATGAATAAATAATATATATTATATATTTTCAATCATTAAAGCTTAATATAGTAACAACATAAATATATTATTTCTTAATTACTCATCCAAATACATTTATTATTATTTTTAATTATTCATCCAAATATATTTTATTCCCACACATTTTTCATTTCAACTCCCAAAATACTTTTAACGAAAAATTTCTCACAAAACACCCAAAGTAACATCATAGCAAGTTTCTAAAAAAATTGTCAAGGAAATAACATTTTCCTTGGTTTTCCATGCGCTTGCAATCTTAATTTTCCCTAAATAAATAAATATAATTTGGAAATAACTAAATGTTAATTGAAATAGGTCAAGTAGCTAGTTTAGATAAGACAACAACTAAGACTTGTTGTTATACCCTAGTAGTCTCTATGTATAATCAAATACAGTGTGTGTATGCACACACACACACACACACACACACACACACATATATATATATATATATATATATATATTAAGTTCTGTATTAGAAGATTCCTTTAAATCATTAGAGATAGCATGGATTGACATGTCTTCTTATCTTTCTCTAGAATCCGTAGAAGATGCTTGTATAATTATCAATTTATCTCCATTACCTAAATAGCCTTTTAATTATTTATTTTCGTTTCTATCTATTATTATAAGACAACTCCAACATGTTGGGCTTTTCGGGTTGGGGTAAATCTACTAAAGATTTTTTGCATTTTCCCAATTTTTTCAGACTGAAAAATAGTTTTAAAGATTCTTGATGTTTTTTACTAACAAAAACATGGACCATGGAGAAGCTAGCCCATGATAAGTGGGCTTTTAACTGTTTTATGGCTTTGTTACAGTGTTTGGATTGGGTTTGATGATGTACTCGTAATTTGACGAACTTGAAAGCTCACGTATAAACGGGCCCAATTGTCAGCCGACAGAGAATTTGAGCCCAATGGTAGCCATGCATTACGTTTTTTTTTTTAAAATACATTTTATGAATATTTTAATTTGTAGTTTTCACAATTTTTCGTGTTTCTCTATTTCCATTTATTTTCTCATTGATCATTGTATTTTGGTAACAAACTCAGTGAAGTGTTTGCCAAACATATATGTTCACTAGGTTTTTTTTTTTTTTTTCTTTTGTTGACTAATTCTATGAAGAATTTTGTATGAAATACGTCATGCTCACTAGGTTTTAATTGCTAAACTCTCAAATTAATTTATGTAATTACAATTTGTCCAATTTATCATGTATGAATTTCTTAAAACTTGGATGTGCGTAAAAATTATTTTTTCTTTCCTCTTAAAATTATATTTTGACGAAAATAATTTACTCAATAAAGGAAAGTAAAATGAACCAAAAGAAAGAAAGTTCATTTTTTATTTTATTTTTTTATTACTTTTAACACATTAAACATCCTAGTAAAGTCGAAAGTTCCAGCTGCAAGAAAGAACAAGAAATCGTTTAATTAGGAACATTAAGGATTATGAGATTCAAGGTTTAAACAAATGTAGACAAATTAAAAAGTCAGACTGCACTTGGTACTTGTTTATTGCATTTCTTGTCGTCATTATAAGTATGTTCACAGTTCCTACTAGGACAAATAAAATATGGTGAGCAAATTGTAATATTATAATGATATTTATTTATGGGACAAGTATATATTATTTTTCAATAATCAGTGTCTAATTCAATTAATTAACTTATTAACATCGTTGTCAATCTCTTAATCTCGTTACAGGGTTAGACCGACAACAGACGTCTACGGTACGTAGAGTCCAGGACTTCCATGCACGGCGAAGCCCCTTTCACTTCACAAAACCCCACTTACTGCAATTAATTTCTATTTCTTTTTCAGCACCCCAAGAATTATGAGGCTATTTTACATTATAAAAAATCGAATACAATTTAATTAGTCCGTTTAGAAGATTGGACTGCTAATATTCTTCTCCTCCTTTTACAGGTGAATATTTTAAGACAATTAAAAATTAAATTAGTAGTTTAATTAAGTTTATTGTGGTGGTGCATGTGCCATAAGTTAAATAAACTAATTAGGTTATATGTTTTAGTAAAATATTATATTTTATTTAATGTTTCTGGGATTAATTCTGGCACCCAAACATAGTCATATATGTAGTTTAATTATCAGTTACCAAATTTTGGTACCTAACAAATGTAGAATTGTAGTCTGTAGGGCATGCAAATTAGCAAAAGTTGAAAAGGCTTGTTATAAGGTATTGGATATATATATTATATATATATAAAATAAAATAAAATGTTGACAACTTTTTGTGTAATTCAATAATATTTTTAATAATAGTCAATAAAGTCATAAAATTGAAATCTTGATACTTTAGAGGTCTCAAATTTGAATTTCATATCTACTGTAATAATAGTTTATATTGTATTGTTGCTACTTGATAATTCATTTTTTATATTAATTGCTACTTAAATTTTATTCTTTAATAATATATATGATTGATTCACTCAACAAATAAAAACCTCTTAAATTATACCTAAGTCAGTAATACCCTAATTTGCATTGAGAATAATGCACACAATGGAGCTATCTAACAGCAGCAATTCTTATTCAAGGGTTTCAATTTTCATTCGTTCAACCAAAGTTAGACTTAAAAGACAAAAAAAAAAAGAATTGCGAAGTTTATTGATTAGTTTTTTGTGTTCACTTAACCAAAAACAAAAAAATAAAAGAAAATAAAATAAAAGTGCATCAATAATTTAATACTAGATTGAATTGCACTAAAAGAAAATTAATTGAAAAGCCAAGGCCGATGCCAACAAAATCGAGCCTCTCTGAATTATATATTTAGCATATCAAAGAAGGTGAATGCAATTGATAATTGATTGGGAGAGAGAGAGACTATATGTCCGATTTAAGGGGCTGTCATTTATATTTTTTCTTCAATTGAAATATTATAGTCAGAAGTTTAATATAATTTATTTTGTTGATAACTTGGATTAAGCATGTTGTAAAGCAAATAATGATTTGTCTTCATTTAGTTGTACATTGAGAAATGTTGAAGAGAAGTGCATTAACATGAGCCGAGTTGCCCCAGTTAGGAACTCAATAATTTGTATTTCTAATAAATAATTTTTTAATTTTTGGGTTAGAATTTTCTGAAAATAGTATCATCATTTTCAATCTATCAAAAGTAATTAACAAAGTGATTATTTTTTAAATATATCAAAATATATAACCGCAACCATCTACGTATGCTCTCACTAACATCATCATATGCGAATAATTATAATTGTTAGAAAATATAATCTTGAAACTGTATAAGAATTATACATTTAGAATACGAACAAAATTTTTCCTTACAATCTTGTTACATTTGTGAATAAACTCTTACATTAGAAAAACAATTGATACAACACAATAAAAAATATAATAAAATTTACGATAAAAATCCTACCGTTTAAAAAGTATCATAAAGATCACTTCCATGACATGATCAATGTTTAAAGTTTTGGAATATTATTTTTTTCAATAAATATAATTTTAACTATAAAAGGAAAACTTGAAACCTAAATAAAATAGTTGGTCATAGGTGGCAACTAGAGGCTAAAGCGGTGCTCAAGCTGATAGTTGAGGAGGGAGAAACCATACTGGAAAGTACCAAAGAAAAAGACACTATAAACACATCATGTCGATGTCGCCAATCTCCATCTCTATTTCCTTTTATAACTGCTGATGCACAATTACAGTACTCCTACCAAAATGTGTTTTTGTTCCAAAATTTCATGCACAAATAATACTTTTTCTGTCTTTCTTTTATAGGCTTTGAAATTGAAAGATAATAAAACTTCCCATTATATGGAGAATAAGTATCAATTGACATGTACTGATATTTATTATTTTTAATTTATTATATTAATGATGATTTTTCTTCTACATACATATCAAAAAAAAATATTTTCTTAAAATCAACACTCGACTAATTAGTTTCAACAGTATTTATTTTAATTTATAACGACTAACTTATTTGAAAAATTCAGTAAATTCATGTTTTTTCAAATTAAAATATCAAAATTGACTCCTTTTCAAAAATCAGTAGATACATGTATATATATATTGTGTTGGTGTGTTGCAGGTATAGATGATTTTCGTGCAAGACTTTGGGTTGGGCGTGGGGTGGGGTGGGGTGGTGGGGGTGGGGGGGTGTCATCCCACCTAGTTCCGCATTCCAATCCGAGATTTAATTACCTGAGATGGCTGCCAAATTTTTTTGACAAACAAAGCGGTATCAAGTATGAAATATCAACAGCAAACCGCAGTTAATAAATTAATTAGCTACATATCCAATTCCAAATGCTATTTACTATCCTTTAATTAATTTTCAGATTTTCGGAATGAAAAAAACCCCATACTAGCCCCACGCGCCACCCCTTCTTTACTCTCACCACAAGAGAGCCAGCTCGAAAAAACTAGCGTCCAAATCACACGTTGCACGGCAGAAAGAGCGAGTAGATCATAACCTGCGGAGAGTGGTAGTAATTAGCGAAAGGGCAGAATGGGAAACAGAAAAAGACGTAATTTTGCATGAAGAACTCGAATATATAGGTCGAAACCAGCAGACGCTTGGCGAGTTGGCGTGGCGGTGCACAGACAGCTCTCACCAATTGTCACTCTTTCCCCTTACACCCACCTCATCTTCCTTTACTCCCACTTTCCCAGAAAAAGAACACTGAGAATTACACACACATCACCTATTACATGCATTCATTAATTCATCAACAAATCAGTAAAACCTAAAAGGAGAAAGTAAGTAAGAGAGAATCAGGGGAGATTGAGGGAGTGCTAGCAAAAGTGATTTTGATAATCAAGATTCAAGAAATCATGTAATCTTTGTGAATTCTGTAGATTTACTCTCACATAGAGATTTTTTGCGTATATAGTGGGTTGGGTGTGGGTAGGGGTGTTGAGTGATGGAGGAGGTACTGTAAGAAAAGGATGTGTTCATGGTGGAAAACATCGTCATCATCTACGAGGCTTTTGGGGTTTATGGTGCCGTTAATGGTGGTTTCAGGGCTGGTGGTTTTATTGGGTTCGAAGTCATCGAATTCGCTGTTTGTTCCAATTACTATCCTTGGGCTTGGAGTTCTGTTTATCCTGGTGCCCCTTTTTCTGGTTATGGAACTCATGATAATTATTCGAGCAGTTCTAAGGATTTTTGTTCGCGGCAGAAGACGTAGCTCGAGTTTGGAGTTGAGGAGGAGGGTGGTGGGCGGTGGAGAAAGAGAGGAGGCGCTCGCGGTGACTACAACCTCCACCGCTCCGCCGCACCACCGCTTGCTATTGAAGCTAGAGAGGCCGAACCACCTGTAAAGGAGGACTCTGTCTTTTTTTCTTAATTTCTTTAGGAGGGATTTTTTTTTTTTTTCTCTTTCTTTTTTTTCTTAATTTTTAATTTATTTTATTTTGTGCATAAGAACTCTCTGTCTTTCTTTTCTTAATTTCTTCATGGTGAGGAATTTGCTGACCAGGATTAGCTGATTTTTAATCATATTCTCATAATAAAAATAATAAATTCATATCCTAAAAATAAGAGATATTATAGAAACCTCCTTGAGTTTGTTCTAAGTACAATTACACCCCTCGAATTTCCAAAAATTATATCCACACACTAATAGCCATTAGAAAATCCTGATATTTTGTATGCAATGACTCTAATTACACAAATTTCCCTCAAGATTTGTCAATTGCAAGAACCTCCGTTATGGGTTGCCTCATTATAATTACATATCTTGTTTTTTTTTTTTCATTTAACAGTTAGACTCCATGTTCTAATTATTTAAATACATGCACTTTTAACTCCTGATCTATGATCTAGATTAAATTGAGCCATTCTCTTTTTTTTTTTTCCATTCACAAACATCGTGTTTGCTGTCAATTCTAAAATATTCAAGATGATTGCTAAAAATGGGATTTATATACATAAGTAGTGGATTGGCTGTTCATAGGATGATGGCATTTGAACTGCAATGCTTGTTAATTTTAAAAAATAGAAGCTAAGGTCATAGAAAAATTAAAATTAAAAATTTAGGGGGCTACGTATATTAGGCCAAACTTGTATTTCATGTAATTCTCCCTATGCATAATTTGGTCCAAAAAATTGTCTGTCAAACACAAGGTAAAAATTAATTTTTCATTTATTTCATCATTTTTCAAATGGGCCTATTTTTTAGACGTCAAAAAACAAACATTAAGAGGTAATTGTCCAAAGGTGTGCTTGTAATTACACAAAATATCCCAAACTATAAATACACATGTCTCTCTAATTATATAGAGCTCAAAAAGTGCAAGTACAAAGTTAGATTTACACCCAATTCCTTTTTATCTTTAAAATTCCAATGGAAACATTATCTCCCAACGCTCTTCTGTGACAAATAACATAGAATAATTCCATATATTGAAAGTTCCTGTTAAAATGCTTTTGATTTCTGTCCATAAAAATCAATCCCTTTTTCTCAAATTATTATTCACTTTTCATACGTAACATTAACTCCCCAAATGATACCAATACGTGAATCAATAATCATAATAAAAGAAACTTAGAAGCTAGAAATTTGCCCTCAGGAAATTATGTCCAGAGCAGAATATATGGGTTGCATAATGTGTATCAACCTATTGCTATTTATGTAGTTTTTTCTTCAAGTAAGTTTGACTTTGTCGCCACCTGAAAAAAGAAGAATTGATTTTGCTTAATTGAGATTGTCTTCATAGCTGTGTTTTATCAAAATTGATGTTGGTTCAACTTGTTTAAGTATCTGATTGTGGTTTTATTTTTATTTTTTTATATTAACCATTTATTAATAAACAGGTGGAGAAGAAGAAAGAGGATTTTATATTCACAACGAATCGATCCAATGTTTCCCCTCCATCCAATGACACTCATGTTCTTCCATTAAGTCCAAGAATAAATAAAACATTTAGCAATTTACAAATTCTTGAGGCCAAACTGCAGCAAGCTCGAGCTGTAATTAGAGATGCGCAGAGGGGAAACGGAACGTATGACTCTGGCTACATCCCGACAGGTCCTAACTATTGGAATCCCTCTGCTTTTCACAGGTATGTAACGCGTTGGGGCAGTAGCACTTGATAATTTACAATTAAGAAAGTTGTGTTGAGTTTGATGCTACCGTGAAGTTGTAAGTTGTGCTGTTGGAAGGCATGTGCATTGTTGATAATAAGTTCTTGACATAAGTATATTTTGTAAGATATTTGTTCTATGTATTACTTATCCATTCTCTCGTTTCTGATTTGCTTGGAGCTATACGAGTATGTGAAGACATCAATTATAGTTGTTGTCATGAGAACTGTGAATTAAAATCATGTATTAGAGAATAAAAATCAACTGAATTACTTAGGTGTCTTGAATTTCTCTCCGTACAAGTAATATATCTGTGGAATTTCAGGAGCTACCTGGAGATGGAAAAGCACTTCAAGGTATTTGTCTATGAAGAAAGGAGAACACCCAATATTTCACAATGGTCCTTGTGGAAGCATTTATTCTATGGAGGGAAATTTCATCTACAAGTTGGAAACTTCAAACTTTCGGACCAGAGATCCTGAAAAAGCGAGTGTTTACTTCCTTCCCTTCAGCGTGACATCCATAGTTCACTTCATATATGATAAAAATTCTCGTGATCATTGGCTTCCAATGAAACAAACAGTAAAGGACTATGTCGATCTTGTAGCTGGAAAATATCCCTATTGGAATCGGAGCCTTGGATCAGATCATTTCATGCTTTCTTGCCATGATTGGGTATGTAGTACTTATTTTCTTTAGCTATTGGTTGTAGTGCAAACAATTCAGTCTCCTCTTACTCCTGGTATTACTTTTTAAAAAGTGTTGGTGTATCTAAGTGAGTCTGATCAGTTCTTTTTTTATAAATTTCACATTCCTTTATAGCCTATATGATCTCTAATTGTAGATTAATTGGTTGTTGTAGGGGCCTGAACTTTCAAAGTCTCTTCCAGAGCTATTTAAGAACTCAATTCGAGCTTTGTGCAATGCAAATACCTCAGAAGGATTTCAACCCTTTAAAGATGTATCCATCCCAGAGATTAATCTGCCCGGTGGTCGGACGAACGGCTTGATAGGTGGTCCGTCCCCTCGAGAAGACCGATTCTCGTTTTCTTTGCGGGAGGGCTTCATGGTCCCATTAGGCCAATTCTCCTGGAGCATTGGGAGAACAAAGATCAAGATGTACAGGTTCACAAGTATCTTCCAAAAAATGTGTCTTATTCTGCAATGATGAGGAAGAGCAGGTACTGCATTTGTCCTAGTGGTTATGAAGTTGCAAGCCCAAGAATGGTGGAAGCCCTATACACCGGTTGCGTTCCTGTACTTATAAAAGATCACTACGTGCCTCCTTTCAGCGATGTCCTGAACTGGAAGTCGTTCTCTGTGGAAATTCCAGTGGAAGATATTCCAAACCTGAAGAACATTCTGACAGGAATTTCGACAAGACAGTACATAAGAATGCAGAGAAGGGGTGTAGCGGTAAGGCGGCATTTTGAGGTCAATTTGCCTCCAAAGAGGTACGATGTTTTTCACATGACACTTCATTCAATTTGGCTGAGAAGACTAAATATTCGACTTCACGGGGTTGAGGATTCATAACAGCCTCATACATAGATCAGTTCTGGACTGAGTTGGAGTGATACCTGGTATTGTTGTAGAGTAAATGCTAGTTGACTGTATGAACATTTTTAAGATTTTTTTCAAGGTTTATATGGGATGAAAGTATATATACTATGTAATCTTAGCTGCAGATTGGTGGTCTGCTTCTTATTAAGGATACAATAATATTTGATTCTTTTCGTATTCTTAATTGTAGTAATTGAGTTGTATTTGGTTGTATATCTCTAGACTGTGTAGTGTTGGCCAAAGCCAGGTAAGTTTTAATTATCCTGGATTCCACCTGATTTACATCTTTTGGGTTGTGTTTATGACATTAGAAAACAACATTCTCATTTTTTAATTCTCTTAATTTCATTGTCCCATGAATTCATGGTTATATATACTTGGACAAAATTTTCTCTCCGGTCATAAAATCGAAGAAAACCAGTTGCTTCGAGTCTAAAAGCCTTGTGATCATATGGGTAGACATATCACCAGCCATTTGGCTTGGTTGTGTGGGAGGTCAGGGTTTTGATACTTGGTGTGTGTGTGAGTGTTCGTTCTGAATGTGTGTGAGTGGGTGAGTGTGAACGTGAGTTTAAATAAATAAATATATATATATATATATATATATATATATGGGTAGACGTCAAAAAATTGATGTTCAATAGCTTTCTTGAAATAGTTTTTCCAATTCAACAATTTAGGTCCGAATCATTCTAGAATTAATTAATATTTTATCATGTGAAATGAAATATGTGATACAATAAACTATAGTAGAAGGTTTGTAATATTATATTAAATTAAAATAAAAAATTTGAAATGAGAATTTAAAATATAATATTAAATTAAAATAAAAAATCTAAAAAAAGAACGAATATTTGTTGCGGTGGAACTTGTGTGAATTAATTTGTATTGATTGATTCTCACATTTGAGTTCATAGATGTTTGTGTGTTCTTTCACTTTTTCTATTTCATTTTATATTTTATGATTTTGATAAATGACATATGTCTTTAATACAAATATGTATTGTTGATTATTTAAATATAATTTATTTTATATACATGTATCATATATCAAAAAGTGTGGAATACAAATAGAATAAAAAAAATAAAATATAAAATTCAAAGGCTTCAAATCTTGTGTGCGGTTGGTGGCCTACTAAATGTGTCTAATGGATTTACAAGTATTAGGCATTCAAAAAAGTAGTGAACAGGGTTCCACCAATCTCAAAATAAAAATAAAAAATAAAAAAATAGTAACATTCACCCGAATATGATATTTATGTTTTGGTACTTTTTATTTAGGGTTAATGAAACTTCATTCCCAAATTTAATTATTTAGGTATATTATCTTAAATATAAATTTTAGGCATTTTAAAAATAAATTTTAAATATTTTGTATCTCAATTTATATTTATTATAATACTTTATCTCCTAAATGTCAATTCAAATCAAATTTTCATAAAATGTTCTAGCTGTCCTACACATTTTTTTCCTTATCTTTCTACTACTTTGTTATCGGTCACCCACGAATATTTAGCCTTGTAAGGTAGTTCTTACTGATTCACACGAGATTCCACGTGTCATATGCTATTCGGGTCAGAACGTAATCTAGTGATGCTTTCGGTTATTGGACTTTCGTCGTCTAAGGTACAGCATTTAGGCTGCTTCGCCTAGCAGCACGATGCTTGTATTGCTCTCTCACAACCCCATTTTCACGGTTTAGGCTGCTCGTAGGATTGTTCCTCTTTAAACAAAGGCCAAATGAGGGGGACAAAAGGTTGCGATCCTGCGAGGGTGAGCTAACCCCAAAAACCCATCCTCACTTTGGATTGCAGGTTGCAACTCGCCTGCATGAAGTCGGAATCACTAGTAATCGCTGGTCAGCCATATGGCGGTGAATACGTTCCTGGGCCTTGTACACACCGCCCGTCACACTATGGGAGCTGACCATGCCCAAAGTCGTTACCTTAACCGCAAGGAGGGGATACCGAAGACAGGGCTAGTAACTGGAGTGAAGTCATAACAAGGTAGTACTGGAAGGTACGGCTGAATCACCTCCTTTTCAGAGAGTGTGAGACCTCTTTATGCATACTCTTTCTAATATGTCTTTTTCTTCCCATCATCCCTAATTGATTAGAGATGAGATTAAACCTGCGGCTAATTTCTCTTCTTATTATTATTCACCCTCATGTTCGATCGGGATATCCATTGGTAGCTAGCTGAACAGAGACCGATTCGCCGACATTAGGACTCTCTGAGTCCCTGTCTTTATTGATTATCGATCTCTTGGGATTGTTTGGCCTGGGGTTAGTTCATGCTGTGCTTAGCTCTATAAACCCTATCCTCTCCCGCTGGTCAAGCTTAATCTTCTTCTGCAAGACCTCTTTCTAAGGCAAAAGTTGAAAGCACTTGTTGACGACTCCGATCCTATAGAAAAAGATGGTATTGGAGGATTTCTCGTCTTTCCTAAAGCAAGCATCTAGATATAGGAGAAGACCAATGCCACCTACGACAGGAAAAGGCCAACCCGAACCATGGAAGGAAGAGCTTTTCTCGGTATCAATGACTCACTTCTAGGCAAAAGAAAAAGAGTGGACTTGGTCTGGTCATTGCTATTGGTTCTCTTAAAAAATCCATCAACTCAAAAAGAATGATTGTCGGAAGTGACTTCGCAGGCATGCATACTTACTTAGTTACAACTTTTCCAACTCTTATAGGCGAGGTTCAAGCTTTCCAAAAGAGACTTTAATTATTATTGGTTAATCCAGAACATAAAGTTCAATTCCTGAATCTCTAAAATTGTATAAGTGGAATTTCAACATTAAAAACACAACAAATAGTTATACTTTTGTTGTAATCGATCATAATACCATTGATAAAAATAACTTTATTATTTACACTAAAAGTACCACAATTTGTCGTCCTTCATCATTGGCAATAATAAAAAAAATTATAATGCATTTTTTTTATACTTTGCATGGAAAAATAAAAAAAAAAAGTGTGGTGGCCGGTGACGAAAACTATAAAAATTTAATTTGAGAGGCAAATTGATATAATACATAAAATTTAATTTTGGGATTAAAGTGTCAAAATTAGTAATACAAAATGATCAACAAAAATATCGGATGCGGCGATATAGAAATGTTTGGTACATGAAGCCGTGATTTGATAGCTATACATTTGAAGTGCCATTTACCCTGCTATTTAAATATAAATCAACTCTATCATTAAGTACACTCTTTACTTCACAATATAACAGTTTTTTTTTATATGCCACGATATAACATTTTTATTTAATTGTAGATATTATTGTATGTCAAATAAGAATTATCCGCATTTTGTTTAACTGTTCGTTCATGTAAATATATAAGTTACTAAAAAATGCATTAATCTTTAAAAGAATCTAGATTTATTAGTTAATTCTACTTTGTAAATTCCAGCTTGTTGTAATTGAATTGTTAGGTAATCTTTTCTTTTCGGAAATAAGACCAGTTAAGTTTTAGATTTTATTATCAATCAAATGGTAAGACTAAAGATTGTACATTTAGTATGTTGGTTATTGATATATCTATCAGTTAAACCTCGTATTATATTTATATAGTATACGAATAATTGAAAAGTAATTTTAATTTTTATACACATGTTAAGTAATACTTATATTTTTTTAGATGAAATGTTATATAACACGTATTAATATTTTATTTCCGTATACACGAAATAATATTCAATTTAACAATTATAAATATTTTATTAAAAATAAAAATTATTTATAAATGTTAATTGAATATCATACAAATAAAAAATAAAAATCTTAATTATTTAAAATATTAATTATTATTAAATAGTCATCTTTAAGTTGTTATAATTATAAAGTAATTAATATAGAAATAATTAAAAAATATTTTTTTATGATTTAAAAATGAGTTCAAGTACAATACATATAAAAATAATATCAAAATAAGTCATATTTTTACTTTAAAATAATTTATTTTAAATTCGTATTTTATCCATACATCTATGAATTTTGTATTATCTATTTTTATTTTTTTATCGATTTTTTTACCATAACTTTTAATAACATTCATATGAATTAGATATCGATTTTTTCCCATATTTCATTCCGTATTTAAATTATATATTCCTTTATTATGTATCCTTTGATTGATAGCAACTGAGTGTATTTAATTGTTGTTCGATATAGTATCTTAATTTAATTAGTTGTTTCTTAAAAAAGAAAGTATATGGTTTTATTTTATTGCATGGATAGATCAAATTATCAATACTTAAAGAAGGGTTACAGCTACTTAAAAAAGGACGGGGAATCCTTGGTTGATTTCTAAACGGATTGGGAGAATCTCTGAGTCTATAGTCTCTTCAAGTTCTATAGTCTCATTCTCCTTCTTCTTATAGAAAAAGGGAAAAAAAAAAAAAAAACAAGAGAGCAGACGAAATTTCTTTGAGCAGAGAAAGTCCCAACATGGAGAAGAAAAAACAATCTATTTCTAGTGAAAAAGAAGAAGGGAATGAGAAGAAGTTATTAGAAGATGATAGAATTGACAAGATAGACGAGACTGACATATGTCCATTAATGGCTGATGATTGTGATGAAGAACTAGGAAAAGAAGTATGGAATTATCTTGATATCGATCTCAATCTTAAGATAGACGACGAGACTGACATATATCCAATGGACAATGATTTCAGAAAGATGTCTTTAGATATGTATACTGAGGGGGAAGATGATGAAGATGTAGGAACACAAGTATGGAATCCTCTTGATATCGATCTCAACGAGCCTGATTATTCTGAAGAAGAAGATGATGATGTAGAAAAAGAAGTATGGAATCCTCTTGGTATCGATCTCAATCTTAATAAAGACGAGACTGACATATCTGATATAACTGAATGGTCGTATTCTAAAGATGATGAAGATATAGAAAAGGAAATATGGAATCCTCTTGATATCAATGAGACTCATTATTATGGAGATGATGAAGATTAATTTTGAAGATGATGAAGATGTAGAAGAAGAATTATGGAATCCTCTTGGTATCGATCTATACTGACATATCTGATTCTGATATAACTGAGTGGTCGTATTCTGAAGATGATGAAGATATAGAAAATATCGATCTCAATCTTTCACCACACAGGAATAAGAAAAGAAAGACTACAATAGTAATAGTTGGACCTAGTAATTCCACGGACAATAAAAAGGGGGTGACTTGGAAGTTGTGACTTTGTGTGGATTTTTCTGCAGGTTTTTCAGGTAAATTGTGATGTATTTTTTTGCTATTTTTTTTTTTTTTTGGTGACTGTATTTATGTTTTTTTGGCAAAATTATATATTGTCAAGTTTTTATATTAATTGGGGATCTATTCTAATTCCCAACAATTCTCACACAGGTATTGTTCATTGAAAATTCAAGAAAGTGTTGAAGAAAACTGATATTGATGGTTCCTCGTGGCGAAGGACAAGTATGAGCAGATGATTTTTGCATTAGATGACCTAGTTTTGTTTTTTATTTTTTAATAATCAAACTATTGGAATATTGTTCAGATATTTCTATTTTGTTCAGATATTTGCTATTTGCTATTTTATCACGACTTTCATTTTTTGTCAAAGTTTGTTCATTGACATACAATCTTTATGTGTTATCAATCAGACCAGTTTTTCTCTTACATTGTAAAACCAAAGAAAACCATATTCCTTGAATGACTATGTCTAAATCGGATGTGATCTACATTGCAACTCTCTGGGGGAACAACACACTGATCACTAGCCTTTTTTACTTAAGGTGGATAACATTTTGCACCCAAAAGTGTTACAGTATACAAAGAAAACTGCACAATTACTTCATGTTTAGTGTCCATAAGAGTAAGACAAAAAGATATTTCAAAAAGAAAAGAAAACAAACACTTTGGAAACTTAAGATTCATTAAAAGATTCAAACAATCAATTGTATTCGATTTTGGTGAGTGCATGTGAAGAAGTGCATTGATTTGAATGTAATGTGGATGGAGATTTCAAAAATATCATCCCCATTTAAGGGCTTTAGTATTGGGGAACTGTGAATCACATCATGCAGATTATACACCTACTGCATTTTGGAAATTCTGGGGAGCTCAGATCACTAGGCCAGAAAATAAAATGCTTGAGAGTCATTATTGTACAGTTTCCTGGAACTTCATATGATTACAACAAACAATCTCACTAGTAAGACTAATTATGCACCTATCCTGCAATGTTCTTACAACTCTGAACAGATGAATCAGTCTACAAAGGTAATACATTTACTTCAATCAGTAACAATTCCTGCTTTATGCATAGAAAAAACATCAGCTTTTACGTGTATTATGAAGTTGAACATTGATTCTTCTAAGCCATATAGAATGAAGTATCATGTGGAAGACATCGTACCGTTTAGGAGGGAAATTAACCTCAAAATGTTTCCTTACTTGAATGCCTGTCTTTTGCATCTCTATGTATTGCTCCTGGGTATGGCCATCAAAATTTTCTTCAAGTCAGGAATTTCCTTCACCTGAACATCAACTGAGAAGGTACTCCAATCCAAGACATCATCAAAAGGTTTAGCATAATGGTCCTTAAGGAGCACCGGGACACATCCCATGTAAAGGGCTTCAACCATTCTTGGGCTGGCTACTTCCCAGCCACTAGCACAAATGCAGTACTTGCTCTTTCTGAACATGCCATAGTATGACATATCCTTTGGAAGGTACTCGTGAATTTGAACATCTGGATCTTTGTTTTTCCATTGGTCCATAAGCATTTGCCTAATGTAGCCGTGGATACCTCCTGCATAGAAAACTAAAACAGAACGCTCTGATGGAGGTGGTCCACCAATCAAGCCATCCATCGTTCCATCAGGAAGATATATCTCTGGCATGGACACGTCCACAGAGGGTTTGAATCCTTCTGAAGTGTTCGCATTACACAGAACTCTGATCGAGTTCTTGAATAGGTAAGGAACACCGTGGGAAATTGTTGGAGTCTGTGACATTGCAGGTACTTGGAACTCAGAACAAGATAAAACATGTAGGAGCAAGCAGGAAAAATCTCATAAAGTGAACATACGAGCAGTTTGCAATGTAACAGTAGAATAAGTAGATAAATTTGCATACTGTCAAAAGGGGACCGTCTGAGCTGTAGTATGAATTGTTGTGGCATGCCCTGAATTTTCCATATATGCAGGAAATATAGTAGATTGCTACTCTTTCTTGATGAAATCTATTTTACCAAACACAAGGTGGAAGACTAGTTAACTTTTTTGACTCCACCTTTCTTTAATGATTTCCCCCCACTAATTTCATAATCTTTAGACAAAGCTAAGTATTATGAGCAGAATATAGCTCGTTTGGGAAGGGAGCACAATTAGTTGAAGTTTGAACTAGCCTTAACCAAATTGTATAACCTATTCCACATCAGATATCTAAATGAAAAGAAGCAGAACAAGAAATCTTACCCAATCATGGCAACCAAGTATGAAATGATCATGTCCTAGAGTTCGATTCCAGTAAGGGTACTTTGTGGAAATAAGTTTCACATAGTCTCTGGCTATATTTTGCAGTGGACTCCATGCTCGGTTGTGGAGCACATAAGCATAGCTGGCTATTGACTGCACGCTTAATGGAATGAAGTAAACATGGGCCTTTCCAGGATCTCTGGTACGGAATTTGCTGATCTCAATCTGATGAATGAGAATACCCTCAATCCCGAGAATCCCCAGACTTTTGCTGTAATGAAATAACGGGGGATCTCCATCCTCATATACATATATCTTAAACAGTTTCTCCATTTCCAAGTAGCTCCTACATAACAAATAAACTGGTCAAGTCTAAAAT
Source organism: Paulownia fortunei (assembly GCA_019321725.1). Classification (NCBI taxonomy): domain Eukaryota; kingdom Viridiplantae; phylum Streptophyta; class Magnoliopsida; order Lamiales; family Paulowniaceae; genus Paulownia; species Paulownia fortunei. The sequence goes on along the minus strand of JAGSPU010001568.1, from coordinate 125,691 downwards.
TGCAAATAGTACTTCTGATATACTTGATTAACAACCTTATTTTTCTCTTCAATTTTTTACTACAAGCCAAATAATTTATGCCCAAATCACTCTGTGTCGTGATTGAAGAAGAATGAGCAAATGATCAGCACCTGTGAAAAGCATTGGCATTCCTGTAAAATGCACCTGCAGGGACATAATCAGGGTCATATGATGTTTCATTGTTGCGCAGAGACTCTTGTATAGTTGCTCGAGCTTGGGCTAGACTAGCCTCAATGATCTCAAAATTGTCTAAATTGCTATATTTTTTCCAATATCTAGGAGATTTCTTGCTCTCTTCTTTCTCCATAACCTGTTTAACTTCGAGTCAGATTATCACACCAGAGTCAATTTAAGATAGCATGTGGGAGGTTACATCATGAGAACAAACATTGCATCTTAAAGGGTACGTGCCATTCCCACTCCTGGTAGGACGGCCCGTAAACAACTGATGCTTTCCTAATGTTAGGTAATTTTTTCATCTCAAACCGAAGAAGAACATCAAAACAATTCTCCAGAACTTCAAGAAATTAGTGCTTCTGAGATCCAAATTGAGTTCAGATTCTTAAGGTAAAAACAACTGTCGTTTACATGCACCAAGTGTATGTACTTCTGATGCCTCTGTCTTATACAGAGTACTATTCAAACAAAACCAGGGAGCATGCCCCATGATATACCTAAGAACTCAAGAAAATCACATGAAAATTGAACAATTCATTATTGTTTGACTTGCACAAAAACGTAGAAGTTGCAACTTAAAATAAGTGAATTTCATGGTGTTTATGTACGCAGCAGAAATTGATCAGAGAATTGGGGGCGGCCTTACCGGTAACTGATCCCCCGTAGCTGGGGTAGCATGAGGCGGCGCCGCCCTGGAAGTCTGTTCTACATCCTTCCCTGTAGCAGGAGGACCACGAGCTCCAGAATGTGAATTCGCAGGATCATGAAAAGATGGCCATGAATAACTGCTAGAAGGCTTCTGGTTCAATATAATCAGAAGCCCAGATAACAAAATCAACGGAATTACTACAAAATACACAAGCTTTGAAGAAGAAGATAATGATGAATCCGCCATGTTTTCTTCCTTTTCTGTGTTAGTTTATCCGAGTGGCCATCTTGAAGTGCAACTAAGAATGTGCATGCGTGAGTCGTTCTTCCCTCGATTTAAGTGACTTTTGAGTATCCCTTCTCACATTATTGGTGAAGCGGCAGGATAAAGAGGAGCTAACATGTGGCAACCGGCAACTTGAAATTTCATTAAATTCCAATTTTGTCAAAAAGTTTAACGACACTTGAGTCTGTTTGATTAACCACAAAAACTGACATATATCGTGATTTGCAATAGGACAAAAAGATAATTACTGCTTAAAAATTTTACCTTAAGAGGGACGAAAATTAAGGAAAGTTAAGTGGCCTTTATTGATATGTTTCAAGTGGTGCATGTAATATTTGAGGTGATAAATGTGGTCTATATATGCATGTATTTTTTGCCATACACAAAATATTTGCTCGTGCAACATAAGTTATTGTGAAATCTGAACTTTTAAATTGTGGGTTTTGGTGATACAAAGATTAATTGAATTATTTTTAAGAGGTTTTGGGATTTCAAATTTTAAAATAATTCTAGTCATTGCAATCCACGTATTGTCATATTTGTATAATGGACATATGTTATTTTATAAGAAATTGATTACTTATTTATTTTCTACATACATTTTCGGGTATAGCATCTTAAAGATCGAATAGAGTCCATTATATATTAATAGATGTGATTCAAATAAAATCCATTATATATTAATAGATCTTATTATTGCGTAACCCAAGTAAAGTTATATAAGATTATCCTCTCCCACGAAATATAGCATTGCTACAATGGTTGGTTTTAAAGAAATACTTTATTTTTTTATCACGTTCATATATATTAGGAATAATAATTTTCTATAAAATTTTGAAATAATTCTCAATTTTCACAAATCAAAAGCCAAGAGTGAATAATTTTATTGCTTTGATATTTTCTTTATTTCATTCTATGAGAATTTCTTTCTTTTTGAGAAAAAAAAATTAACCACGAGGTTTTAAGTAAAATAAATTAGTAAAACCCACTTATTTCATTGCAGACACTCATTTCATCCATACGCTATCAAGATTAGCCATATATGTAAGTCAACCATTAGAAAAACAATATAATTACAGTTCCGTGGAAGGCCCGGTGCAGTATAGCTGCATTACTGGAGTAGATCCTGCCGGAAGACCCGCACTGCAAGTATCGTATTGCTGCAATTGTAGAGGTTATGGAAGATTAGTCCGCGTATTTTACAGGTTGCAGTCCATTTTAGTCAATTTTCCTCAATGGAACCAGTCCTCCATAACTTCTAGTGTTCTTAATTAATAGAGTTAGTATCTAGGTATATTTTGATCATTGAATCAACTCTTGGTGGACAAAGATGAAAAAATGTAATGATGTCTGGTTGAACTAATAAATATCGAGATCCATAAATTACAATTATGATGATGTATCAGTTCATTTAAATTTGAAAAATATGTGTCTTCCCACGACATTAGCGTAATAATAAGATGGTTGAAGGTTAACAAGAAGTATCGAGATTTGAATATTAATGGATGCACAAATTATGACGCAGTTGTGTTGCTCTCTGAGGGCTCCTGCCGCTAACGTAAAGAGAGATTTATTGGGTGCGCCTCTGAGGGCCCCTACCGCATAACGTAAAGAGAGATCTATTGGGTGAGATGGTTTCAAGCGAAAGTACTGTTTCGATCATTTATAGGCTGTGATCATATTTAAATTTACCTGTAGATCAAATTAGGAAAAAATCGGCCTCGTCCAAAATTAATTGAACGTAAATCTAAAATTTGAGTTAGTGAAAAAAAAAAATATATCGCATGTATAACACGTCGTCAAGTGAAATATTTAAATGAATGTAACGGGAAATATTTAAATAAATGCAATGCAACATATTCAATTCATCTAATAAATTAAGAGGAATGGTGGTAAACATTTACGAATCAATAGCCAATAACAAATTAAGGTTCATTCGATATTCTAGGGATGAGAGTAGAGAACATTAGGTCATGGGCATGGTGGTACTTTTGTTTTTGTGGTCCGAGGAAGAAACATGGTATGCATCACTTTTTTCATGCCTCTGGCAACCTTTTTTCTGGTCCAAGACAAATAAGTATCCCTAGCTAGAGTACCTTCCTGCCTAAACAAAAGACACATTTTAGGTGCCCAATACCTATACTTTATCCCAAGGCAAAAGTTTTTGAAAAACATAAAGAAAAAGAACAAAATGAGGAATGTTATACCCCTTTCCTTTCTTTTTTTTTTTCTGAAATTATCGAATTTATGTTTAGAGTGATAAAAGTTCATATCCAAGGCTATAGGGGCATTTTTATTATCAAAGAAATGTTAATAGAAAAAAAAAAGTGTTTTTATATAATGAGAAGCCAAAACCTAAAAATTAAACTTGAATGAATCTTGGCCCATGTTTTTGTGCGACAATTTTATCTCTGATTTGAACCCATCAATAAATTTTCAAATTATTTCCTTAAATTTAGAATGCAATTATAATTTTGTCATTTTCGTAAAATGTTAAGTCTTTGAATTATATGTAGACTATGCATTCGTTAATATACTAACTATTTTTTTCATAAGTTTTGACAAATGATGAGTAACTTTGGAAAATAGTAGCACAAAATTGACTTTTATTATTGCGTAAAATGCCAGAAAAACCCTTAAAATAAATTTTTTTAATCCAAAAAAAATCACAAAAAAAAATCAATTTTAAAAAAAAAATCTACTATTTTTCCATTTTTAAAGAATCGAACGTTAACTTTTAATCTAACACCTTTTAAAAAAAATAACTTTTGGACTCCATTATCATTGGTTTTGTTAGATTAAAAAAATTAAAAATTGAAGTTTTTTGGATAGAAAATCTTTTGTTGGGTTTTTTTTTTATTAATCTCAACAAAGAAATGCGAGCAAAGCGTCATGAATGTAGAACACTGGACTTGTTCACATCAAGATGTCCGACCCAATAACGTGTTGATGGGCCTATGGTGAGTATACTCTGGGCCCAATCCTATTTCTTACAATTCAATCAATTTTTACTGAATACTAATTTTTGGTATTTTTTCAAAAAAAAATTATTAATAAATTTTATTTTCAAATTTAATGACTTTTTTTATTTTTGAAACTGATCTTATCCCTTACTTCAATCTTTATATACTATGAGAGTTGTGTTTGACTGCAATTGAGCCAATTTTGAGATTTTGAATTTATTTAATTATATGTAAACATTCATTGATGACCATTAATTTAGGAATTTAATGGCTTTTAAATATTTATACTTGATTTAAATAGATAAATTAAGAAACACCTCAACTAACTGATTGATTTTCATTTTAGATATCTAAATTAGGGTCCAAAAATCAGCAAGAATCAAGAAAAAGATTTGGGAATCTGTTAAAAAAATTCAAATTAGACCAAAATACATTATTTGATAACACTTATTATCATTTCAAAGCCCCTTTCAGATCTGCTCTATCTCTTCAGACATGGATTCATTTTGTAAAGCATTTCAGCATTTCCCTTAACATAAGCCAGGCGACATTGTTCGTTAATTTCATTTGTTTGTAATATTGATACTATCCTAGTTTTTTATTTTCAGGTAAAACTCTTTTTTTATTATTATTTTTCTATCCTGTATTATTATCAAAGAGATTTATTTTTTAAGTGAATTGATTAAATAAATAAGTATATCACATATCAATTAATCAATAGTGAATTATCAGTCATCAATCAAGAATTTATAAATATCAATTATCAACAATTAATACTATAAATGTAGATAAATACCCGCATATATTTCTATATAAATTAAAATAATTAAAAATTTATTAAATTTTGTCTATATAAAATAGTATTACTGTCGAGGGGAAAGTGGAATTCTATTCTTTGTAGAGTTCTACACACGCTTGAAAACCTAGGAATATCATGGATTCACCAAAATTCTTGCCCAACTAGAAGTGAAATTAAACCCGTGTTAATATAAGAGGTGGACGAGATTACATCCTGAGAGCCAAAGCAACTGCTGCAATTTGAAATATACGCGTATGTAAGAAGCACAATCTATGTCTAACTCTGATTCCAGATTATAAGGAATTATTCAAGCCCTAAACCTGTTGAAAATAGGATGGCGTGCTTATTTTCTAGGCGCAGATGCCACTGCGATCAGGAGTAGGAATCCCACCTCTGTATATACTTCAAAATTCATTCTTAATTTTGCTGTAAAAAATTTCAACTCCATAACTGATCTTTCATCAATTTCTCTATTTCTATACTCCCTTCATTCACTGTCAAGAATTCTAAAACCCTTTATTTTCACAAGTTGATTAGCCTGAGATCTCCCTGTTTCCTGTTTAAGTCTTTGATATCTTCAGAAGATACGCACAATGGCAGTGTTTTCCCACAAATTTCAGCGCCTGTTGAAGAAGGTGACCTTCAAGAATGGTGATCACAGCGGTTACGAGAAGTTGGAGAATGGAGACCAGAAGCGATCCTGTGCTCCTGGAGGATTCATTCCCATATACGTCGGAGAAGAGCGTATAAGATATCTGGTTCCGACGGCCGCTGCCAATTCCCCCGCCTTCGTAGCGATGCTTGACAAATACCAGGACGATATCAGTCCCTTTGGGCCCTTGGCGGTGCCGTGCTCCGGCGAGGCCTTCGAGAATGTCCTCCGTCGTGCCCATGACCAGACGCGATAGAGATAATGAGTTCGTGTGAATCTTGCAATCTTGATCGTGGAAAACGGACGGTGGCTCTCCAACAATGAAGAGAAGCATAAGGATTCAACCATGCATCTTGTTTCAATTTTATTTAGTTAGGCGCTCTGGTGATTTTTGCCATGTTTATTTGTGCAAGGATCCAAGGAAGAACAAATAAACAATCTTCTTTTTCTTTTGTAAATTCTTGAATCTTGAATACTACAATCTTCTTCAATGTTCAGTGTTGGCAACTTTTGTTACGAATCAAGAAGCAAAGGATTTTAGAACTTTGATTCACTCGTAATCTGGCTTGGTCCATCCAATCATAATATCAAGCGACGGGGCCTTTTTCAGGGAAAAAAAAAAAAAAAAAGGGTGCTTGTCTTTCTTTACCAAAAGAAGTGTATATCAGAAGATCGAAACCTTTTTATTTCTTTTTCTGTAACTACTTAACTAAAAATATTCGACTTTAACTCAAAAAGAAATTTTGACAATATATTTTTTTTTATTTTGCATGTAAGGATGTAATTAACAATTATTAAGTCTCTAAATTTCAAATAATCACAACTATTTGTATATATGATCTGTGGTCCATAAAGAGACCAGCTATGCTTTTATAGATTTGTTAAACTCTTGCAGCCCATTTGTTTAGCCCAGCCTGGATTTTTTGGGGTGGGCTAGCTCGTGTAACAGAATGCTAGATTCTCTATTTAAAATATTTTTTTTTTAATATTATTAATATATTTTAAGTATATAAAATAATATTATTAATATGCACTTGATATATATTGATGATATTAAAATATGAAGTGTAACACTATTTAAATTAAAAGAAAGATTATATAGTATAGCGGTATAGAATTGCAAACTTTGTAAGCAATATATATATATATATATATATATATATATATATATATATACACACATATATGTATGTATGGTTTTTAAGTGTATCAGAATAATACTTACATGTTTCCAAATAAGATTTATTGCTAACTAAAGTAACACGGTCCATGTCTCCTAATCAAATTGATTCTCTCATAAAATAAGGAGGCAACCAAATTTGGTTTCTTACTACACTAAAGGATAATTTGGTCCTAAAATTTAAAAAATTCTGGCACATGTACTCAAATCAATTTATATTCAATTAATGCTAAAGGCAATATTCATGTGCCATCAATGTAACAAATTGTGGGGTGAATTACAATCACACGTATGTCACAATTTAGATGGTACATATTAAATTACTACAACGAAGATAAGTCACTATCACTTTTTATGAGAATTAATGCTACTATGAGGTAAAAATTACTATTCAAGTATAATAACTCTATTTTTGGTATAAAAATTAAAAATTTCATGATGGGACGTCTCAAATTACGATAATGATATTAATGTATTTTTTTTTCTTTCACAAAGAAGACAAGTAAACAAGACATCCTATGAATTTGATATTATTATTAATAATAATATTTTTATTCATTGTATGCAAGCAATTTGGCTGCATTTTGCATTAGCAAAACCAAGTCAAACAATATTAAAAATAATTAAGTTGCTAGTATGTCAAAGGATATACACTAGCCGTTTACTTATGTAAGATTAAATTAATGAAAAGGACAGGGTGCAGAAGATAAAATGATCTTCACCTTTTTTATTTATTTTATATTATTAAAGAAAAAGACTTGGAAGTTAATTTAATTAGCAGCTGATCCCACTGAATACTTTTGACTTATTTTGACTACTTCAAATGAAGTGACAAAGTTAAATTTGACGACTCAAACTGTGCCCAAAATAGAACAATCATTAATAGGTGGGCTGGATGTGGACAAAAGGCTGAATGGCCTCTGGCCCCATCCTTTGTCTGCGTCTGAGGTTTCCATATGATGGTTACATGCTAAATACTTACTCGTGAAAATGAGTTAGATTTGAGTTAGATTTGAGTTAGATTTATTTAATTTTATAAAAAATTAAATTTAAATTTAATGGATAGATTCGTTGTATTTATTAAATTTATTTTATAATTTTAAAAATATTTTTTTAAGAAATAATACTATTAATTATTTTTAAAAAAAATCACTTTTATAAAAGAATATTATATAAACATATATAATAACTTTATTTAAAAATAAAAAATTAAATAAATTTAAATATGGGTTTGAATCGGATTAAATTTAAAAAAAAATTTAATCCAAACATATTATACTATTAAAATTTATTCCAAATGGAATAGGTCGGGTTTGGATTTGGACCGACTAGTTTACCAACCATATATATATTATTTGGAAATGTGTGGCTATCACCCATATTCACGGTTTTTTGTCCTAAATTTAATATCTAGGAAACCTCTTAAAAATAGTTAAGGAAACGTTTTCCATTTTGTCCTCGTTGATAAAACCTCCTAAACAGGTTTCTTTCTTTTTCAATTTAAGTTATCAGGAGAATTATCATTTTGTCCTTTGCTGACAAAATAAGGGCCACCAGTCATAATTGAGCAACTTTTCATCTATCAAAATAATTGATGGCAGTAACTTTTCTATCCTTAATGGGTATAATTATCCCAACGACACATATTAAGCATCATAAGAAAAAGAAGAAGATTCCAAGAAATTCCCTGAAGCAAATATCAGGATTCCAAGAAATTCCATTATCCATAATTCGTCCCGACATACATTGTGATTTATGTGGTGGATTCCACGTAAATCAAATAAAATTTTTCTTTCATCATTTGATTATTGATTTCGTATACATCTCTATCTTGGCAATTGGCATTTTAATTAGTCTTTGTCTAATCAAATTTGTAAGCATATTATTTATGATAATCTTGATTTAAGATGTGGATTTCATTTTTTTATTTTTTATTTTTAATTGTTTGATCTTATCCAAATGTTAAGTTGGAAGATTTTGAAGAATTAAAAGAGGTTAAAATATGCACAACGAGGTGTAACGATCCACTTGTTCATCACCAAAAAAAAAAAAAGAGAAGTATAAAAATGCAGATTGTTCATGACAAAATTATCCATGCAATAATATCGCAGGATTGAAAATCTGGACGGATCCATTTCACCACGTTTTTATGAATATTAATTGATGAAAAAAAAAAACACTATTCTTCATCCATGAGGATAGCTTATCTTTTTTAATCCAAACACTTGTTCATAAATAGAAATGATATTAACATTTCATATTTTACTTCATACGCAATTATACTTTTAAATTATGATATTCAGAAGAAAAGTACACCTAGAAAGTCAGTTTAGGATGTGCATTTTGTATACGTTTTTTTAAAGAAAATTTTTAAAGACTCTCTAACTAAGAATAAAATAAAATTTGATTTACCACTTTTTCCATGTGATGGTAAAAAATAAGCTAAAGTGTGTATTTGAGTTAGTTTAATTAAAAAATATGGTAGTCCTTTGGCTTTTATTGAGAAATTTAATGTAGTTTTTAAGCTTTCATTTGATTTTATTACCCAATTTGATTGGTGTAAAATTTGGTACAATTTTAATTTGTAATAAATAAATTTGAAAAGAACTCATCTTAAAATTAATGCAAAAAAATAAAAAATGCCTAATTAACATACATATATTTTAAGAGTCCAATAATTTAGAATAAATTCAACTTTCTAACGTAACTTTAACTTTCTAATAGTGAAAAAGTTCAAGCATTGGGGTGAAAATATATGATGAGTCTTTGATCCAACCATGTTCAATCATTGTACTATAAAACAATTATTTTCAGCTGTCAACCAATCATATTTTAGTCTTGACATGGCCAAAAGTAGTTGAGGGCAAAATAGAAAACTTAGTTGCAAAAATTTTTTGAATCCAAAGAGAAATGCAAATATGTTTAACGTTCCATTTTTTTTTTTAATTTTAGAAAACATTTTTAGGTAGGGAAGTGAATAATTGAGTACAAGATCTAGAGAAATACCTAATTTAATTAGATTATTAAGTTCATCCAAATTATACACCACGCTTTACGTCTTTTTAGCCACACACTATATTTCTACAACCATATTCTTTGTGCTATGGTCCACCCTACTTTAGCCTAAACAAACATTCTCTTGACATTTATCCAATCAATTAGGTGGGAGAAAAATGAAAAAACAAAAAAAATCTATTTTAAGTGAATTTATATTTAATATGTGTCGATTAAATTATTTTTTTATCTTGAGCGAGTATTTTTATTTTCAATTATGAGAATCTTATTCTCATCACATCAGTTCGACTAAATAATTAATATTTCAAAATATAATTTAAAAAATGGATATGATTGGATATATATAAATCCTTAATTCTGAATAGATCCATTTTTATGCAGGGAATTGAAGTAGAAGATTTTTGTTTGGCTATTGCGACCTCATATAGCAACGTATCCAATTCGAACTCTATAACCAATAAGGATGACCGCCAATTTGCATCAATCATTCACTTCCTTTTCCAAGGAAGTTTCGCTGGTATGTGGTGCACACACACACAATCATATTTAAATTCACCATTTTTTCTTTGAGAAAAAAACAAAACTAAAAATAAAAAGAAGTATGATTTCGTGGTTTTGGATTTTGCAAAAAACTAAGTAAATGGAATAACTTTGAAATAAAAATCTACCTATTTATAAGTATTGTTAAAATTATTTGATAAAAATATACTTTAACTTCCATTCAGTAGAAATGTAAAGAATTCATTTAAAAATAATTATCAAATTCATATTTTTTTATAAATGAACTTTTGTATCTAAAATTTCATTTAGAATGAATTTCCAAACACCCTCTAGTAATCGGACAAATCACATTTGGAGTCCTTGAAATTTAGATTTTGTGTTATTTTTATTTTTTAAAATTAAAATTGTGATCTCATCATTGCAATTTAATTTTTATTCAGCTTTTAGTCTTTTAATCAATTTTTCGCGGTGTTTTTTTTGGGCAGTGCATATATCATATGTGGAGGGTAAAATGGTCAAAGTATAGTTTACAGAATTGCACTTTACTCTTGTATTTTCATTTTAGTCCCTCAAACAAGATAGGAAAAGCAATTGCAGTTATCTTTCCATTTGAAAATTTCAAACCATGCAGTATAAAAGTAGCAATAATAAATAATAAATAATTTATAAGTATAACTGATTATATACTAATTAATTTTTATTAATATGACAAGTATTTCTTCACAATAATTGTAATAAATGAAAACAAAATTGGTTTACATAATAATTAGATATTCATCATTAATTATAATTACAATTTACATTAACATACTCTAGTAAGTTATATTATATATATCATTTGTTACCTGGTTTGGAAATAAATTAAAGTGCATTAAAAAAAAGGGTAAAAAAAGCCACAATTAGTATAGAGTAAAAGATATAGAAGTTCGAGAAAAATAAAAGATATTGATTCATCCTAAATTTAAATAGAAGCCATATATATACTCGATTTTTTTGACATAACCAGAACTTTTTTCCTTCATCAAATTATCAAAATAATCTTTTTTTTTAGGTAATTTCAAATATTTAAATTTTAAAACATATTTGTTTCACTATATATTTGCCAAAATATAAAGGATTAATCACACCTTACCTTTTTTACTTTCATTGAGTGTCATTTTACATTCTGTCTTTCAATTAGTATCACTTTACTCCTTATACTATTATTATAACACTTTACCCATCGTACTTATAAAAATAATTTAATTGTCATTACCTATTATTTTTAGTAAAACTACTTTAAAAATATTTAAAATTACTAGACTTGTATTTATATCTAATAAATTTTATAACTTTATTAATTAATACTTAATATTAAATTCAAATATAATGGCTATTTTTTTAATTTAAATATTTTTTATATATTAGAAATAAAATATTTGGTTAGCCAATATATTTTATGTATAAGTTTTTTATTAGTCATAAATGTAAAAAATATGTTATATATTATAAAAATATTTTATTAAATATACTAAACATGAGTAATAAGTTTTTATTATTAATGAAATTATCTTAAATTCGATAAATTAATAAAACTATGTTAAATAAAATAAATTTTTAGCATTTATTTTATTATTATTAATAAATAATCTTATTATCGTGATTTAATAAAAAATATGTTATATTTAAAATATATTCATCATGATGTTTAAAAAAAATTAATCACAAAATGACTATTTTTTAATTTAATATAAATCTTATTAAATTAGGTTTGTTTAATTAATAATTGAAAAATTACTATTAATATTTCACATATCGATGAAATATTGTTTGGAAATATATTACATATTATTAAACTTGTGATGAATAATAAGTTTATAAGTATAAATGCATTACTTGATAGAAAATATTTTACTATATTAAATTAAATTAATAGCCAATAAATTTTATGTTAAACAAAGTTTTATATAAATTTAATGGTAAGTGTTAATTAATCAGGAAAAAATTATTAGAATATAAATATATGTTTATTAATTTTAAAATATTTTTTAAAGTAATTTTATTAAAATTAATAAGGACAATTATGTTATTTTTTTAAGAATATTAGAAGATAAAATAATACCAATTAAAAATATAGAGAATAAATAATATAATTAAAAATATAATAGGATAAAATCACCGGAAGGTAAAATGATTTTAATTCAAAATAAAATGTTTCTACAAATAATCAAAAATAATACTACTAAAAGTTCTGCCAAAAAAATTATCCCCAAATTTGTTGATATTTTGTTGAAATTTTAACAACTTGAGTTCTGCCACGTGGTGTTTCTGACGACCCTATGTGTATTTCTCTGTCTTGTTGGGAAACTGCTGCTGGCTTTCTCTGACCTGTAGCATGTGCCCCTACCCATGTCACATGCCAAAGATTCTATTAATTCGCTATCCCTCTATAGTTTTTCTCTCAAAAAAAATAGTACTCTCTCGTGGGGTGATTGCATATACTGTTTCATTTAATTCGTCAGGGGAAGAAAAAGGGGGCACCTAGGGAAACAGTAGAATCATTAGAGGTGGGAAAACAAAAGCGTTCTTGCGTTGAATACTGATACGGTTTGTTTTTTATACTTTGTGACGGCCATGGCAGCAAAAGGGCTGGTGGTGTACCTGCTGACAGGCTTCTCTTTGGCTGTTCTATCTGTTTATTTCATCAACAATTATGCACAAGGCGGTTATGCAAAACCATGGCTTCTTTCATCATCAAATTCCAGTTCTATGGAACAGAATATGGATCTGAAGCAAAGTTTGGCCTGTAAGTTTGTGGGTTTTCTTTTTGTATGTGCATGTGTGTTTGTGCTGTAGTTATTTCTGATGCATGAATGTATTGTGAATGGATTTACATGAGATTTTCTTGTAGTTTGCTAAAAGATGGAATTTTTTCAACCTCTTTGTTTTTTTTTTTTTTTCTGGGCTGTGGCAGGAATTGAAGTTTAGCTGGAGACTTGTTTTGGCCACTGTGATAGGATTCTTGGGTTCAGCGTGTGGTACAGTGGGTGGGGTTGTGGGGTGGCATTTTTGTCCCCATGTTAACTCTGGTTGTCGGTTTTGATACCAAGTCTGCTGCTGCTATTTCCAAGTGTAAGAACTAAGCATCTCTATCTCAGTGACTTATCTTCGTTGATTCAAGCTTTTCATGGACAAGCCTCCATACCTGAAGCATATGTTTAGTGAAATGTGCTGTAATCTATGTGTTGCTGTGTCTGCGTCTGTATCTGTGTCTTAATTTTATTCCTTTTGTTGAATGGTTGGTTTTAAGTCTAGTCTCTTGGGTAATTATGATGAAATTGATTTGATGATGCAATTTCCTCTGCAGGCATGATAATGGGGGCTGCAGCATCATCAGTTTGGTACAACTTGAGGGTGCCCCATCCATGCAGAGAAGTGCCAATACTTGACTATGATTTGGCCCTCTTGTTCCAGCCCATGCTCATGCTTGGCATCACCATTGGTGTGGCTTTGAGTGTTGTCTTCCCCTACTGGCTCATCACTGTCTTAATCATATTTTATTCTTGGGTACGCAACTGTTTAACTATTACCTAGTATGATTGCTACTACTTAAATGATAATAAGTGACTGAAAATGACAAAGATGATTAACAATATGGGTTTATGTATGTCCTTATATGGCAAAGGAGACAAGGATAAAATTATTCATATGATATGTTTAAGAGGGAGATTTAGATATTCAAATCTATAAGAAGGTAGCACCAAACTGTTGGCGGTGAAAGTTTTTCCTTTTTAATGTTTTCCTTGTTACCAACAGGGACTTCTTCAAGGTCCTTTGCCAAGGCGATTGAGATGTGGAAGGAGGAAACTGTGTTAAAGGTTAGTTGTCTAATTGATGGTCCTATAAGATGTTTATCAAGAATCTATCATTATATAATATAGTTGATTGCAATATCTCACCAAACAATGTGAATAGTCAAGGCACAAAATTTTCAGAACAGTAGGTGACAATAGAGCTTAAATTATTGAAGGACTAAGGAAGTTGTCAGAACAGTGGGTGATATTTGGACTTAAATAAAAATTAACTAGCAAAAATCATAAGCACCTAAATTGACTATAGAAATGCTTCCTATTATATTTATTTCTTTTTTAATTATTTTTTGTCCTGGCTTGGATGGTTGCAGAAAGCCATGGAAGAGAAACAAACCATTGTTAATTCTCGCGGAGAACGTAAGTAATTTAGTGGAAGTACTGCCAAGTTTTTTGGTTCTAAATTTAGAGAAAATAGCTGACCTTCGCATTTTCCATTATCTTTTTGCCTGATCAGTGCTGATTGATACTGAGTATGAACCGTTGGTTCCTAGAGAGGAGAAAACAGCATTGGTGAGCACATTTCAATTTAATAATATTGTCTCTTAGTGTCCTTTGTTGATCTGCTGAGTTGAATTGACATTGCTCCACATTTCAGCAAATTTTGAAGGGCAACCTTAACGTTAAGAGAATCTTGGTGCTGCTGCTTGTATGGATTTGCTTTTTGCTTCTTCAAGTGATCAAGGCAAGTGACATTACACTATTTTCCTTTCTAAACCTGTAACAGAGTCTTTTTAGATTGAACCAAATGATAACCTCTACAATGTTGTGATATGGGTGTTGGATCACAGAATGACACGACTGCTTGTAGCACATGGTACTGGGTGCTTAACTTGTTACAGGTACATGGTCTCTTGGAATGAATAGCTTCTATTGTATGTTCTCGAAGTGGTTGAGCATCAATTCTCTGTGTTGTTTTCTGTTTTTATCTTCTCAGCTCCCTGTTGCTCTTGCTGTGTTCGGCTACGAATGTGTTAAACTGTACAAGGAAAGCAAGAAAAGGAGGATGGCTGGAAATCCTGAACTAATATGTGAGGCTGCAATTGAATGGACCGCTACAAATCTTGCATTCTGCGCCCTTTGTGGCATCTTAGGAGGCACTGTTGGTGGCTTGTTAGGTTCTGGTGGTGGTTTCATTCTTGGTCCCCTCTTGCTTGAGATTGGAGTAATCCCTCAGGTAAGGTCATTTTCCAGCCAATGCGATAGTTTGTCGTGCGATTTACTTGTACCTTTGAATTACATATTCTTCAATAGTTTTCCGGAATATAGTATCTCAGCCCTTTCTGATCATTAGAGATAAATTGTGTGAACATCGATTAGTAGAGCCATATATGTATACTGAGTTTTTTCTTCTGCATTATATTACTGTTTTTGCTTCTTGAACATTACAGCCCAAGTTAATTTAGTAAATTAAATTATACTCTTTAACTCCACATACTAGCACTTACCAAACAAGGATTCTTGTGGCACATGTCTTCCTCTTTGCCCCTAAAATAAAGTGCAGCAGCCATTCATTTGTTTCATTTTCTCTTTCTCACTAATGCTTCTGTAATCAATTCTGCAACCATGCTGAGAATTTGTGCTTCGTAATTTCATCATCCTTGATGTTTAGTTTTAGACTTTTACAATTCTGGCAGCAAATACATTGAATGAAAAGTTTGGTTTTGCTTCGACAGCCTTGTGTGAATCCTATAGTTCTAGCTATTGATTTTCACTGGCCATTGCCAAATAATTTGTGAACATTAAGTTTGATGAATGAATTGTACAATCAAAATGTCACTATTTCAATTAATAAATTGGAATATCTTTATTTCAGGTAGCTAGTGCGACAGCAACCTTTGTGATGATGTTCTCATCATCTTTATCTGTGGTGGAGTTTTATCTCCTCAAGAGATTTCCCATGCCCTATGGTATGTTTTTAATCAGTCCATTTTCATTTCCTTGTTAGGTCTCTCAAAATATAGTTCATTTTTCTATTTCTGTCCTTTCCTGTTTCTGCCAGCAAGCTAATTTTTTTTAGTAACATATCCAACTCAGTAATATACAGAACTGGGAACAGTCCAAGCATCATAATTCAACACCAACAAAATTTCTTTGTGCAGCTCTGTACCTGATGGCTGTGTCAATTTTGGCTGGATTCTGGGGACAATGCTTGATTAGAAAGTTAATCACAATCCTAAGAAGGGCTTCACTCATTGTGTTTATTCTTTCCGGTGTCATTTTCGCCAGTGCCTCACAATGGGTAATTATCACACTTTTCATACCATTCTATACTGTCATCCAATAGACAATCTTTTTCCCCTGGCCCTTTTATGTTAATAAGTTTGCTAAAGGGTAAACCTCTCTCTTTCACGGCAGGTGTTATTGGAATAGAGAAAAGCATCAAGATGATAAACAACCATGAGTTCATGGGATTCTTAGATTTTTGCAGCAGCCAATAATTCTCAGCAACTATTGTTTGGAGATGAAAATCGAAGAAGAAGAAAGACATGGAAAAAGTGAAGAAGAAAGAAAGATAGCAAAATAGTGTGGATTTTATTTAGTTCAGCAACAGAGGTGTTGGCCAATGCCTAATTGACCAGCCCTCCTCAAGTATTGGTCATAATCTGTAAAATATGTGTTTAGTGCAGGAATAGGGGTGTTGGCCAATGCCTAATTGACCAACCCTCTTCATTATCATGTTTAAATGCATCTCTGTGTGTGTGCCGTAAAAGGGTTTTGGCTATGTCTGAGTGTTAGCCAGCGCTAACACCACGACCACTGCCCATTTTGTTTATATCAATAAGACTCAATAAGATTGTTGGTTGTGACAATTTTCTTGTCTTTATGCTTTTATAGGATGGTATATGTTTTGTCTTAAGTATTTGCAGGCAGAGTATATCCACACATACACACAAACTTGATAGCATACTGCAAAGAGATTTACATTAAAATTTGCCTTCTATGGGAAGGTGGATGATACTTTCACCCCTTTGCCAATGATTCAATTTCAATGAGTTGAAGGTTTTGTGCAAGCATGCTGCTAATAAGAGCTCCTTTTACAGCAGATCGAAGGCAATATACTTGATTCATCGTTGATAATTGAATTACACGGCATTTTTATCATTCCGCTCTCTGTAATCCAGTGATTTTCATGGATTAAAATCCTTTAAAATTTGTGTTTGTTATGTAATTAATATTATGTAGATATAATTCTATTATTGTTCACTATTAAATCCAAAAAATATTATTGATCAACGTCACTAAGTGGACATCCGTTTGAAGGCAATTTATGTGCGAAAATTTGTTAAAAGGATAGAGAATGTTAACTCAAAAAGAATATTAATAGCTCCTTAAAAAAAAAAAGATATCATTAGTAATAAAGCGAATTGAGAGACTAATAAATGCACAAATAGAATTGATCAGTGGTCTCAATCAATTGTTTAATAATAATGTACACAAGTATAAGTTGATTTTGGGAGTCATTAGGTGTTTTAGGAGAAACATATTGGAAAATTGTATTTTGGGAGGCTGTATTGGGAAATATACAGTGAATAAAAATGTATCTTATTTTGTTTTGATAATGATTGATGTGATATATTTATAGAGAAAATTTGGTTTGGTTTTATTTTCGAAATGGTATTTTTCTACTGTGATATTATATTATGTAAGATTTTATTTATTTAATGGTATCACATTAAATTCTTATATTGTCGTATGTTGTTATTATATTAGTGTAATGAATGAAATATATGTAGTTGTATTAAATATTGAATGAAAGATGTAAATATATTTTTTATTAAACTATGTATGAAGATAAGTAATAATTAATATATATGTATAAAAATGGTTAAAAAAATTTCAAATTAATAAAAGATTTCTACAATATTTGATTTCATTTTAGAGGAATAAAAATAATACCAAACATTGGTTTAGTACTAATTTAGCAGTTTGTTGAATTAGTGCTACTATCAAGTTATGATGTTGATTTGTCAACTAATTTGCCTACGTTTTTCAGGTCGAATCAACATCAGCATTATTGATCTAGGAAAAACCAACTAAATGCATTACAAACTCATTTAATACAATCAATTTTATTAAAAAAAAATTAGTAAAAAATAGTGGTTTTTCTTCTGTGATTTTTTTGGAATTAGGTATACAATTTTATAGTACATGAAATCAATTCCCCCCCCCCCCCCCCCACAAAACCCAAACAAAAAAAAAGGGAACAAAAAGAAAGATGAAATTTCTACTATTAATTAAAATTGTGTGCGATTTCCAAAGAAAACATTCATTTTGCCAATGAAATAATACAATTCGCATATAGGATGAATACTTTTCGAGCAGAAAAAAGTTTGAATAACACAATTATTAAGTAAAGTAAAATCTCTATAAATGAATATTATTTGGACTAGGAAAAAATATTGTTTCACATAGGTTATTTATTTATCGATAAAGGAATAATTTATTATTAATTTATAAAAAAAAATATTTTAATTACTTTTGTACATATAACTTTTCTTTTACCAAGATTCATGCAAAACTTATTAATAAGAAATATAATGGTATGTGATTAAAAATTAATATTCCGATGACTCTTATGAAATTTAAGAGTTTAATGTGGTAATTTTGCATAATTATTTTATAAAATCTTATATTTGATAATTTCTATATGACTTGATATATTTTTAAGCCACTAATTGAAAAGATTCACCAAAATAATAAAAAGCAAAAAGATCCACAAATAAAAAGAAACAAATAAATAGTTTCTTAACATGCGTTGTTTCCCGTCTTTTCTAGGTAGGTTTTAATATTTTAACCATAATTTTGTTAAGTGATGCAATTTTTTTTATAAAGAAGGATTACAACTTTAGATATATATTTTGTAAAAGAGTTGAACTGATAAAATAGAAGTTGTCAAAAAAAAAAAAACTTATTATTAATATGAATCATGTATGTTTTTTGCTAATTATTAAGTTATATATAAAATCTCTATAAGTTAATATCCAAGCTCTACTACCCCAATCTTTCCTTAGTTTCTCGTTAGATAGAACAAGCTCTCTATCTAATTCTCTACCCACCAAACAACCTAAAACAAGCTCTCTAAATTTAATCCAATGGATGCATTAAAACAAGAAAAGATAGATTGATCTAAACAACACAACCACACAAGCTCGGGTCATTTTAACTTAGGTTATGTTTTCCATTGCAATTTAACAAAAATATCCCATAATCATTAATCACAATTTACTACACATGATTAGAAATTCAAGATAACTACGGATCTTAAAATCTCTAATCTAGTTATAGGGAATTCTCAAACCCGATTTGGTTGCGCACCCAAAACAAAGCAAAAAAATACCCATAAGACATTAAGTATAGAAAAACATAAACAACCTCAATTGGAAAATTGATCAATAATATCAAGCATTCAATTACAAAAACTCATGTCCAGGGCTAATGTAAAACATTGATTTGTTGTAGACAAATGCGTGCATAAATACTTGATCTCATAAATAAGTATTGGTGTTAAGAGATAATTTGCAAATAGTAAGACAATATCATGATTACATTAATATATGAGTTATTTGATAACATCTTTCCATTGAAACCTTCATTATGTATGTATTCTAATAGTGGCAATTAAAAGAGATAAAAGAATAAATAATCATTATTCTATCCAAAATTTAAGAGCGAATCTCTAATCCTCCATAATTTTATTACTTTGTTTTTTTTCAGTTATAGCATATATTATTTTTTTTTATATTCTAAACCACATAAAGCTTATCTTTTTTAGAAATATAATCCTGAAATTTTCAAATAACTTCCTTGTGGACCGACCTCGGACTCACAAAAAAGGGACCATAAAAATCTATTAATTAAAATAAATATTAATTAATTAATAAAATAATTTTTATAATTTATAGAGTGTATTTATAATTCAATAAATATACATTTAATCAACTAAAAATTTATTGTATTTTACCAATCAAATTAATTGAATATTGATTAATCTAAGTATATTTACAATTCAATGATCATATATTTCATCAACTAAAAATTTATATATTTTACCAATTTAATAAAATGAATATGAATTAATCCAATTTATTTACAATTCAATACATTTAATCAACTAAAAATATATTGTATTTTTTACCAATCTAATCAATTAAATATAAATTTAATACACTAAATATACATTAAATTAACAAAAAATAAATTCTTGTTATTGCATTAATTTAATTAACAATATTCAACAAATTAGATTAAAAATAATCTTTATATAACAAACACAAAGTCTTCTTATGTTTCATAGTTACTATTACAAATTATTGCACATTTATAAATATTTAGAAATATATAAAATATAGATATTTAGGAAGGAATTTTATTGGAAGGTAGGTGAGATATTTTTAAAAATATTTTTATGAAGAAATTCCTAGAAAATATCTTAATAAAAATTTTGAGGACAATTTTTTTCCAGCATTTTTTATTAAGGTCTAAAAAACCCCGAAATTTGCACAATTTTGTTCAGTTCAGTTCTGTTGGCCCACTAGATAAGGCTTATGAACTACGATCACACATCTCAACAAAGCCTATTTCATTTTAACCTAAGTGGGCATCATAGTAAAATTGCTCTTTGATTTTCTTTCCTCTTAATTCACATAAAAAGTACCAGCTATTTGAGTTTATTTCTCATTAGGGTTTCTCTGAAACAGGGGAATTCAGCATCAGCAGCAAAACAAGCCATGGTTCTCAAGTACACCCCCGTCCATTTTTGCCTTTTACTGTATTTAATATGTATCAATTTCGTGTACTAATCAATATTTAGAGCGATCAGGTGTTGGCCTAATTTGCTGTTGATTTTAATGTGTAGAATGACCTTGGAATTTGAATTTATGGATGCAAAGATTTCAGGGTTCGACAATGCAGATGCTTAATCATTTTTTTTTTTTTTTTTATAATTTTAGTTGCTTTTTTAAAAGGAAAAATTATACGAGTTTTATCTAATGGAAAATTAAGAGTCGAGAGAGGAATTTAGGGTGGTAGCAGGTGGCTTTTCAGAATCTAATTGGTGCTTATGCTGCATGATAATATTGGTAGAAAAGACACCAGTTTTAGAGCAACTCGACATTTATGTACCATGCCCTGTTCCTCAAAACAAGTAAAATGCATTTGTGGCATAAAGATTTGTTATGCCATTGCTGAATCTGGTATTGGTTTTTCTTTTAATTTGCTGTGTTCATCGTTGTTATTTCGTAAAATAGTTGTTTATTCCAAATACTTGTTATAGCTAATAAATTATGCTGAATTTCCGTCCTTGAAATGGAGGTAGTTTCACTTATAATGGTACATTGTTCATGAACATTTCCTTCCATTCTTTTTGAGTAAGTGTAGACAAGCTGCAGCTAGCTGTGTTTCAGTTACTCATTGGTAATTTGTGCTGGACAATAGTAGACCATTTTTCGTTCAATTATGTTGAGGACTATTGATTTTGTTGTTTTGTTAGCTATATATGGATAATAAAATTTTTTTTTGTGAAGATGTCTGCTTTTTTATGTTTCTCTTCATTGTTTTGTTTTATTTTTCCCGGCTTACTATAATAGTTTGATTATATATGATTGTCTAGACAAATCTGATGTACTAATTTTTATATTTATATGTTAATGTTTTCAGAACAGAACTCTGTCGTTTCAGTGGGGCAAAGATATACCCTGGAAAAGGCATTAGGTTTATTCGATCAGATTCTCAGGTATGTCTTTTTGGTTTTGGAAGACATTTACTCGTATATTGTTTGTAAGCTTACCTGATGGCCCTTGATTGTTTCTTGCTCTTTTATCCCTGGTCTTTCCCCATTTTTTTTTTCGTTTCCTGATCCTGTGTATTGCCATTGTGTACGTTGAACGATCTGTAGGTGTTTCTATTTGCAAATTCAAAATGCAAGCGGTACTTCCACAACCGTCTGAAGCCTTCTAAACTTACTTGGACAGCTATGTATAGGAAGCAGCATAAGAAGGTGTGTGACTTTTTACAGAAGTAATTTTTGTTTTATTCTTCAATTGGGTGTCTGTCTTAAAGTTGCTTATGGAATTATCTCTGCCACTGAATTGCTGTGTATTTCACACCTTAGGATGCTGCTCAAGAGGCTGTTAAGAAGAGGCGCCGGCCAACAAAGAAGCCTTATTCTAGGTCTATTGTGGGTGCTACTCTGGAGGTTATCCAGAAGAGAAGAACTGAAAAACCAGAAGTTCGAGATGCTGCAAGAGAGGCTGCTCTCCGGTCTGTTTCTATTGATATCCAATCATGATTTAAGAATTCAGACTTTTGCATCATTCTATGTCCTTGTGTCTATATGTTCAGTGTGATATAACTTGGCCATTCTGTGTGTTGAATGTTTGCACTTTGTTGTTTGACTTAACTTTTTTACTTTTGACAATGGGGCAGTGAGATTAAGGAAAGAATTAAGAAGACTAAAGATGAAAAGAAGGCGAAGAAGGCCGAGGTAATGACCAAGGCTCAGAAAACAGCGGGCAAGGGTAACATTCCAAAAGGCGCTGCACCGAAAGGTCCTAAACTTGGAGGAGGAGGTGGAAAACGATAAGCCACAGTTTGAGAGTGTTGATAGTATATTTCAGTTTATCAAAGTCCCGGCGAGTTTAATTGCTTTCCCCTGCCCGGTCAGAACATCAAGTAGTACATTGAATTTTTTGAACTTATAGTGAGGATTGATTGGTTGATTTCATCAAGATTTTTGAGATGAATATTGATTTTATTTTTGAGACTTGGTCAAAAAATCCTATTTCTAGATTATAAGTTTATTATTTTTCTAAATATAATTCAGGTTTTAGCTTTTCATTGCATTGCACTTTTTTAATGACTTGAAGTAAAGCAATGCCGCTTAAGTAGTCTTTTTACTTTACCCACGAATCTGATGTTGCCTACCGTTCTCGTATCAACAGATTACTCTTGTATTTATAATGTTTTCTCTTTTCTAGCACGTCGCTGTTATGAATTTTTTTGGTTCATCAACTACAATGGCGTCTGAGTAAATTCATCAATTCTGGAGTTTTAGGCATCTTACAGGAAAATATAACAGTAAAATCTGTGTTTTCTGGATGGTCCAATTCCAAATGCTTCAGCTGCTACTGGTAAATAAACCCTATATTGTCCCCTTCTCAGCCATTCTTACAAATGTAAGCCCGTTCGTACAACTTTGCCAGATACCCAGCTCACAGGTCCCCTTAAGGGCCACCGTTTCCTAGAAAATATGAGCTTTATTCTTAATTAAAAAAAAAAAGACCACTCGATGTCGATTAGTTATGTTAATCTAACCTGACTGTCACCCTCGAGAGGGAATCAACCAAACAAATAACGATTACTTATATATTATTTGGAGAAACCAAAATGCCAGATAACAACAATACAATATCATCCAAATAAAAAATAACTCAATACAAATGACAAACGCAATTATTTGCAGATTTAAATAATGCTGCTGTTAATATGTTTGATTACTTTGTCATTTTCTTTTGAAGAACAACTCAATTTCCTAGATCTCGGATCTTTTCTGTCACTATAAACTCAAAGTTGTTCACATCACCAACTTGCCCCCGAATTTGAACCATGTCTAATCTCCTCAACTTGGCTTCAAATTCCTTGTTACCTCTCCTTGCTCTACCTTTCCTTTACTGGGCATTCAACTTCCCCAGGCGCCAGCCCAAGAAAACCAACCTCACTTTCTACGTGCATGACTACTTGAGCGGCCACGACACCTCCGCCGTCACGGTGGCCGGAAAAGACGGCCACACCACCAGCGTGCTGCACTTTGGGACCCTGGTGGCAGTCGACGATCCGGTGACCGAAGGCCCTGATCCCAAGTCCAAAGAGATTGGAAGGGCCCAAGGGATGTACATAAACTCTCAATTGGATGGGAAAGGGCTGCACTTGGTGTTCTCTGTGATATTCACTGAGGGAGAATACAAAGGGAGCACCCTGGAAATTCAGGGCGCTGATCTTTTTGCCATGAAGGAGAGAGAGTTTTCAGTAGTTTCCGGGACTGGCTACTTCCGATTTGTAAAGGGTTATGGGATTATGACAACTGAGATGCTGGATATTCCCAACTTGAGAGCTATTCTTAAGCTTGATGTTACTGTAAAACACTATTGAGTTTTAAATTTACTTGTATTTTCATCATATGTAAGTGCTAATATGATCTTACCTGGATTTTTCCATGATCTTCCCAAACTCAATCCAGGTTCTTATTCCCAACTCGGGATAAGAACAACTACTAGCCTGATTAGGCTTGCCTAGTGTTCCTGTCCTTTTCCACTTTGATTAAAATGTAATTAATGCTATGTGATTAAACTAATAGCATATGAATTATCGAACCACACAGCTCATACCTATTAATTAGGGCACTCCATGATTGAACCAATAATGATTTGGAGAGCTAATTGTGTCTTTTCTTCAGCTGATTTGTTAACTTCAATTTTTGTCACCTAAAAGGCTTGAAAAACATTGACCTGATGGAGAGATTGGTGATGCTACTCTGGCCAAATTTGGTTTGATTATATGAAAACCCAATTTGAAATCAAACTCTTATCAATTTACTATTGAAATCAAACAGAGATTTTAACCCAATAGAATTATCTTTTAATTTCTGGCACTCTACCTAATTAATTTACTATGCTGAAAGTGCAAGGCAAGTGGTGGAATGCCAAATATAATTTCCACAACGACTATATGTAAGTATAACTTACTATATATATATAAAAAAAAGAACACCATAAGAATATGAATTATTAGAGTGTCTTCTTGAATCTTGATCAAGCAAATATTAGTAACTAAAAAGTCTTGAAACAGTGCTCCTCCTCTATGAGTTCAACCACTACTCTCAGCTAGAAATCTAATTAACTCTGCCAGCTAGGTGTTCCTCTCTCCTACAAGTACCTTAATTTGTTAGGGCCTAGAAAATTAGGATTACCATCATATCTTAAGTTTTGAAAAAGAAGTCAAAGATATAAACATCAAACTAAGCAGCCATTAAACTTAAGGACAAGAAGGCAGAGCAGGCCAGTTATATGGAGTCATCATCACTGAACTGTAGTCATCCACGTTCAACACATAGCTGCATTCTGCAATTTGATGAACGTCATTCGTTCCACGGGGCTTGTCGGAGCTTGGAATCGACGTGCTCTCCACTGTTTCTTCCCCGGAAACCTCTGTGTAGCCAGTTGAGACTTGTTTCTTGGCCACTTGGTCCTTGAGTATTGCCCTCAATGCCAAAACCTTGCAGTTTTGAAAAGAAAAATAAATAAATAAATAGATAAAAACAAAGTTTATTGAGTAAGACACACAATGAATTTGCATGTATGCTTTGTGTTTAACAACAGACAAAGCCAAAAAGAAGCGCTGGAGCGTTTAGTTCTTTTGAACGAAAATGACGTGTAATTATTGTGTCCTCATGAAGAAATTTGAAGTCGGAAATTCCAAATTTTTCCTGTTGGTACTTCAAAATTTTCAATTTCTGTTACCAACTCTTTATTCTTTATCTACCTTTATGTTATTGTTCAGGGGACAAGCATAAATTCCTCATAAAGAAAAACTAGCAGCATGGCAGAAATTTTCCTCATACAATGAGAGACTTCAAAATTACTTTAAAAAGTTGGAAATGAATAGTAGGGCCAAAACAAAACATCATGATATACAAAACTTTAAGAACCTCCCAAGTGATAAATATGTCCAAGACTTTCATAAATGGCATAGTACCTACATATCCACAATTTGCATATAACATCCATCAATATTCAATGTACATATAAATGATGTCTGTCTTCTCACAAATGAAGAAGCTGACCAGTAATAATTCCTACTGATCGATCGAGTTTTAATAATTTTGCATGGATGAAATCATCAATAAAGTCACAAATGCAAGAAAACAGATTAAATTTAGTAGTACCTCCTGCTGGAGCTTGTGCTTCTCCCTGGAAACAGCATCGAACTCCTGCTTCAGCGCATCATACAAGCGCTCAAGCTGCTTACCCTTCCATCGGGCCCTCCGGTTCTGGAACCAGACGGCAATCTGGCGGGGTTGCAGCCCAGTTCCTTAGCCAGCTTCATCTTCCGGTCAGGGTCCAGCTTAATCTCCTCCTGGAAACTGTTCTCCAGTGATTCCAACTGCTCCGTGCTCAATCGTTTCTTCTTCGGATCCTGCCCATAAATATTCATACTAGTATTGTTCTTGTCCATTATAGTTGGCAGCATTGTGTGCTGTGATGAAGTCTGCATTGATGGCTGCTTCATTTCTAAACCTGTAAAAAGATGCAAAAAAGTATTACTAAAAGAAAGGAGAAATACAAAGCTGCGGATCAGAAAGATGGTCAAGTTTTAATGCATGCAAGACAAACTAACTGAATAAAGATGATGATGATGATGATGCTGTTCATGGGAGGTGGTACTAGTTTATCTGACAACTTAATGAATAAAAAAGCCAGCTTTCTTTCTACAATTTCAGATTGCAGAATACTTATTAGTGGAAAGAAATACGGCTCTTCTATACCAGTTAATTAGTACCAGAAAAGAGTAAAAGAGAATTCAGAAAAATAAATAAACCAGGTGGGATAGATTCTACAACTTTTTTTCCACAATCCCATTAAGAAACTTTTTGAAGAAGGTGGAAAAGCTTTCTAGGGCATTCTGCTGTCCATTTTAAACACTTGGGTGAAACCCTTGTCTTGTTGCATGAGATTTCAAAAAAATTCGAAAAAAAAAAAAAAGAAGCTTAATCTCGGTTAAAATCAAGCTTTAAAACAAGACCTAGTTTCAGATACATATACAATTGATATATGCATATCCATTTTTTCTATGGTGAATTAACCTAGCTGCTTCCAAGAAACAACACATCAAAAGCACTAAAATAACACAGAAAAGGATCGAGATGGTAATTAACTTACCTGGAATCTGATCATAATTATAGTTGTAGAGAAAACTAAAAGAATTCTCTGGTCGAGAAACGAAAGGCACTCTAAGATTACCATTCCAATCCATGCTAGCTCCTCCTTTTTTGTCCTTAAAAATAAACCTTCTTTTTCTCCTCCCTCCAAGAGTCAATCCAAAATCTCTGTCTGTTATATATGAGGGATCTTTCCCTTAGTCGAATCAAATGGACCACTCTTACACAGACAGACAGAGGTTTTTTCTAGTTCCCTTTTGGAAAACAAAGTGAATATGAGAAGGAAAGTGTGAATCTCTTTTGGAAGCTTTAGGGGTGCAACATGTTACAAGAATGTTGTCCACAAGGAAAAGAAAGAAAGGGGGGCAAGGCTTTTGTAAGGCTCCATGCCTCTAACTTTGGATGCAACTAATAAATACTACTAGCAGCACAACAGTACCCTCAGTGTGTGTGCTGTGTGAGAGAGAAAGAGAGTTCAAAAGGAAGAGTGATGTATTCCAAATTATCTGTAATACAAGTATTTTCTCTTACACATTAATGCAAGACCCGTATAAAAATGGGTTGGTTGTGATGTAGGAAGAAAAAAGTTTGTAATATATATAGAGAAAATTACAAAAAAAACTATATCTAAACCACTAGAAGTGGAGCCAAAAAAAATATCGAATGGCGATAACTATTTTTCTCTTAAAATTAATAAATCAAAAGATATTTTTTTATTATTTATAAGAGATAAATTTTTAAAATTTAATAATTTTATATATAAAATCAATCATATTTAAGAAAATAAAAAATAAAAAGTGCGGCCGCTGCCACACCATTTAAAACGAGTATTGTATATTAATAAATATAAAAAAAATATTACACCTTATGTTATACAAGATTTGAATTAGTTTATGTCGGTTGGGTGAGAAGTGAGAAGAGGATTGAAATAGTAATCAAAGGTCGCCATCTGGTCCCTTCAAGCCCTGCCCTGTACCACTGACAATATGCCTTCCCCTTTCTCACGCCTCCTCCCTCATCACTCTATATTTCCTTCCTTCAATTCCCTTGTACGTTGAATCTGCTAAATTTTCTCTTTTCTTTTTTCATTATTCAGTATTTTTTAGTTGAATATTTTTCATTTTTAAATAGTTTACGGTGAAACGCTTTTCAAATAACCTTTTTTTTTTTTGAAACACATGTTTGACTGGTATTTTTGGGAGAAAGTCCCAAAAAAATTATTTTCCACCTCTCACTCACCTACCATAATCAGAAATCAGAAATCAGAAAATGACATATTTCTCTTGTTCAAATATTTTTTTTATAAAATAACTACACATCTAAACATATTTTCACAACAAAAAACATGTCTTCAAACGTATTCTTACAAAAAAACTTGGCATATAAATAATTATCATTACATTCACATTTCTATAAAACACAACTCATGCAAATACATATTCAAAATAATTCTCATTTATATAAATTTATGTTTTCTCTATTTTTCTCGTAGAATCATTTTTTTACAACGACATCCCATCTAATCTCAACTTTAATTTTTTTAAAAAATAGAAAAATTATTTATTTACCTCTTGAACAGGTACCTTCACATGCATGCTGAATTCTCTTCGAAGGCCACATAGAATTTTAGTAAGTGGGTGGTCGTTATAGAATCAGAGTATCATATTTTGGGTCGCAATGATCTCGATTTAATGATACTTCGAGTTTGGGAAATAACATGAAATACTAATTCAATAGGGTGAACCCCAACTAAAACTCTGCTTAAATTAGTTTGAATCATGAGATCGCTCGAAATAGATATAATATAAAAGTGAAGACATTAGTTACCTTATGACTCATTGGTATGAAGCTATCTATAGATGAGTAATCACGTAAGTCTCACATGATTTTGACAGGTGTCGTATCCAAACAATTCACGGGTCACTTCTATTTTCAAAATTAACAGTCCTTCAGTCACGTTGAGACCAACTAAAAAGACATGAATTCTTGAAATGTTTGGACATTAAATATATTTTAAAGGGATATAATTGTACAATTGGGCCTTTTTCTTGGTATAAAGTCGTGCATATATATTAGACGATTACTATTTTATTTAAAAGTTAAATCATTACAAAAAAAAGAATAATATCTTCATAGTTAGGGATGGCAATCGATCCGAGTTGGACTTGGATTCGTCCCATTTGGGGCGGGTTTTGAGAATACATAAGTGGGTACGGGGCGGGTCTTGGTTTTTAATTTTCAAATCCACCCGGCTCCGAACCCATCCCGTTTATTTTTTTATTTATTTTTTTATTTTAATATATATGTAATTTATATAATATTATATTTTAAAATTATATTTTTTAAAAAATTAGTAGTATTAATTTTTAAAAAATATTTTTTAATATTTTTAAAATTATAAAACGGGTCTAGTGGATTTAATCCGGATCCGGTGAATTCGGGGCGGGACGAGTCTCGAGTTTCAAAAACCTTGATAAGATAAAGTGGGTCTTGAATTTTTAAAAATTTTGACGGAGCGAATCTCGAATTTTGAAAAACCCACCTCAAAGCCATCCCATTCATAGTCCTCTCAAGTGCAAGTTGGATTTTCATGCCTAGTACATGTCAATTTTTTCATGCATTAGTAAAGTTAAGATGAAAACTTCCTTTTATGTATGATTATTCATTCCATCTTAAATTTAAGATATTCAAAAAAAAATGAACATTATATCTTGTATACACCTCTTCACTTTTCTCTTGAGCATAATAATTGGTGTGTGTGAAGATGAGATCCTTCTTAAGATGGAAAAATATAATATAGAATACAGTACAAATAGGGTGCCAGGTCTCAACACTATCAGTAAATGACAAGTTTTAAGAAGGCAGAAGAAAGAAAGAAAGAAAGGATGTTATTAATCAACCAGAAAGGACCTTATTAATCAACCTTCCTTCTCTTTCACACTTCCCATTATTTCCCTTCCACTGCAACTGCATTTTAATGACTTGGGTGGGTCTATACAAAGATCCAAACAAATGACTGATGATCACAGGTTGTCAACCCCCCCACCCCACCCCCACCAAAAATAAAAATAAAAAGAAGAAGAAGAAGAAACGTGAGACAATAGCAAAAGATTAGTAATAGGCTGGTTTTACGATGTTTGTCCAAGAGTTGTATATTTGGAGTAAGAAAAAGGGTTTCTTACTAATCAATTCAAGATTAACAGTAATTATTATTATTGCACTCGCCATGCAAAAACAAAAATAATTTTAGTAATAATAGTAATAATAAGGAATGAGTTGGGCCGTGATTCAAGATTTAGAGGATGAAGTACAAAGTAAAATGTAGTTCATTCATTCTACAAAGATATACATTTTGTTTGTCAGATATTAACATTCAAAATTCTCCAACATGGAAATTTGACATGTATGATGACTCCATAAATCTGTGAATATAAAGTATTTGTACATTTTAACATGCCATGATTGGTTTTTCCTTGTCAAAAATAAAAAAAATATATTGATTGGCAATTTTAATTTGCAGTTTAGCCCTTCCACTTTTATTTTCTTGCTAATGAAACCCCATGTGTTATGTAATTAATTAGCTATCCAACCACCTTACTTCTTGTAAAAAAATACAACTAACCAAACCCTTCTTTTGACTTGCCTAACCAATGCAATTTCAACTTTTTTTTTTCCTCTTGAAGATGAGCATAATTATCTTCTAAAATTAGGTCATAGTACTGCTTTTTCATGATTCAGACGCATGCAAGTCATATCCATTAGGAAAAAAAATTAAAAATTTCTTAAAAATCTTTTGAGTAAAGGGCCAATTCTTAAAAATAATTCCACATAGTCTTTTTAAAATAAAAATTGAAAAGAAAAAACAAACGCCTTGATTTCTGACCTAAACTCTCACAACTACGAACCACCAAAAATGACATTATTATCTTGAAAATCATGTTCGAAAATCAACCCAAACATAACTAAAAATATGGGTGCAAAAAAAAATAAATGTAATTAAGAAGTAGTCCCTAATAATAATTGTGGCAGACAAGAAAAGTGAAATTATTAATAGTGTGACAAAAATAAATAGGCAGGATTATAGGAATAGCCGATGTTTAATACTGATTTATTGAGCATATGCATTAGGCGCCGATCCCTAGTTCTTGTTGTTCAATTTGGAGGGAGGGGACGTCTCATCGTACAACCAACTCTTCTGCGCTCTGGCAGTTCCTGATTGTACCTTCATAAGGAATCCAATCCATGCACTGGATTCTATTTAATTTTGGTTTAATAAATCAATTTTATCTTAATGAAATAGTAAAATTATACTCTATGAACCCCCCTGCCCCCAAAAATAATAATAATAATAATATTATATCGATCAAGCTTTAATATTTATGATTCAAGAATTATACCGATCAATTTCGTGACATATTAATAACAACATTTTCTGTTTATCACAACATATATATAAATGAAAAACTTGAATATAAATTCAAATTTTATTTTCTCATCAATTTTTTTAATTTTATTCATAAATTTTTTTCGACGTTCTAAATGACTTAATGATTTCAGATATGATATGATTTTGCTTTATTTACTCCCACCGCTAGATGCTGATGAGAATAATTCCTCCATTGGGAAATTATTGTACTCGAAATTTTTATGGCCAAATTGATGATTTTTTATGTTTTGTATTTGGCATTGATCTATCTCTGTATTCATTTTTCGATTTTAATAAGATTTGTAATGATTGGAAAGAATTATTTATAAACTGTCCAGACCGTAAGATAAAAGAGAAAGAAAACGCTGCTGTAAGGGAAAGTCCTCTCATACCAAATATAGATACATTAATAAATAACAGCGACAATAATTTTGTTTACTAATAAAGAGAAATAAATAGCCTTAATTTATGATGACACCTCAAGTTTTGCAAATTGCAAATTTCAAACTGTCAAATCTGCTGTTTTTTTTTTTTTTTTTTTGCAGCAAGAGTTATTCATATATTTAATGCGAAAAAAAGGAAAATGTATTGCCATATTTATAGTAAACATATACATCATAAAGGGATATAATTTCTGATATAAATTTTTTTTTTTTTAGGGACAAATAATTAGTTCTCAACTCCCACCTCGAAATAGCCAAAATAAAAATTAAGACAATGACAAGAACAAGGAGAGTACTAATTTTAAACTATTATGGCAGTTAAATTTATGCTTCTGATTTATTCACACACAAACCAATTACAAAATTAGTAGATTCATTCAATTGATTCGCCAAGACTAAAAGAGATCACAAAGTAATCATAGAAGGAACGAACATTTATCATGTGATTTGTCTACGTTGAAAGAAAACACAAACATCAAGTAGAATAATACTTTTTATTTGGTTGTTTGAATCTTTTTATTTGGTTGTTTGAATTCGAACAACCCAAGTTTAAGCAAAGATTTTCCCTCAACAAACTACAAAAACTAGAGACTTGCATAAGTGATGAGACCAAGAAATCTGGTTACTTTGTTCATTAAAAGTCCTAAAATTTAGACTCTAGCAACATAAAGAAAATCAAAATTTCAAAACCAGACTTGTCCATTGCACGGTGCCAACGCATAAATATGCAGTAAACAAGCTTGCGGACATTGAAATCATAGAGAGGCGACTACGTATCCGAGTACAAGGACAACGCGTAGTTGAGCAACAACAGCGCCGTCTAGGATGGAATACCCCTAAATGGTTTTAAATAAGCACATACTTATCTACAATGAATCCACCACACCAACAAGCTCATAAATGACGCAGACATTACTAAATGTGGGACTACTTCACACTCCCAACCACCAACGACATACTCTGGTCGACGTAGTTGCTAGCCTCATAAAAATCAGCAATACTCAGAATCAATGTGCGACCTGTTTAGGTTTCAATTTGAACCATTGCCTCGTACCTGGGGTTCGATTCACTTCAAAAAAATTCGGTAGTGGTAAAACAAGGTTTCACAAGTATTATTTACACAGTGAAAACCTGTTTTCAGGTATCTGCTTCTGGAATATGGGTTGGAGAAGTGTCACTCTTCTGAGAGAAACAAATTCGACTTTAGAGAAACTCATCACGTATAACCACCTCTCTGGTGCAATAAATTCACAAGCGGCAGAAAAAGATCACAAAGCACATCACATCTAGCATAGTACTAAACATAAAGCGATAACAATCATTCAAATCAGAAAGAGAACAGAACACACCCATGGAGATCAGTTCTTGATTATTTCAGTGGCAACAGAAAGAGATTAAGAAAAAAAAAAGTAGAAAGAGAAAAAAGAGAAGTTATCAAACCTGTCTGCAGTTTTTCTAACTGTAATTAACACAATGCACTGTTGGCTCTGCAATAAGAAAACTTTGAAAATTTTACAAAATCAAGTACATCATTTATGCAAGCTTCTGTATGGTGCAAACACATATATTACATGTCCAATATCAGCAAAAAGAAACAAATATACTGCAGTCACTGGCAAATTCACCATTATGTTTAAGTATACTTTGGAGCACAAACAATCAATGTTCTATTTCTCCAACCATTTCTTCAGACATGGAACCTTGGTCTCTATCCATAATTACCTATACAATGGTGACTTGAATACATTCAATGGCATAAATGCATCGACAATACAAATTAAAAAACCTCCTCTATCTGTGTGCATCCGGGTAAAGATAACTCTTATAAAAGTGTGATATGTAATTTACATACAGCAAATATGAGTTATTGCCTAGACAAGTTCAAAGCATCACAGTATAGAAAAAGAAAATTATTTTCAAATCTGTACTACAAACCATTATATCCAACTAGCAATGAACTATCAAAGAAATGGAAAAAAAAAAATCACTGACTCACCTATTCAAACTACTTTCAAATGAAAAATTATTGGCATGTGGTTTTACATCAATTAAAAAGATATATCAAGCAACGAAAAGTATCTGGATACAGTATACCACATGTTTACAGCTCTCCTCAAATAATTATGAGATACCAAGATATGACAGTCAATTTAGGCAACAAAATATCTCCAATTGTGGGGCTATGTTCAAGAACAAAGATCAGGCTTGGGGTGAATTAATCACAACTTCATAATAAACGTACATTGTGCATGCACTTATGTGGTTTCCTTTTGAGCTTTTTCTTTGTGCTGGTGGGGAGAGAGAAAGAGGAAAAGAGAGATGAGCGAACAGCACGATTAGTAATATTGCTCAATAAACTATGTACAAGCTGATAATCCCAGACTATGAATTGATAGTAAGTCAGTGGCCATATTAGAAAACTGAAAGCAGGTAAAGAAAACAAGATACAGACAACAGAAGAGGGATATCACATGATAATACGTCCACAAAAGCGAACATCCCTAAAGGTTACCCAGACGATTATGAGTTTTTGCACAAGTAAAATTGCATTTGATGAGGAGAGTATGCAGGCCAGCAAATTATAAATTCATTGCATTGGATGTAGAGATAGAACAAGGCTATGAAGTCAGACAATTTTTTAAGTTCAAGACATATATTCAAAGATGTGTTAAGATTTTACTAAAACAAACTAAATATACATTATCTAATTTTTCAAGTAGTTTAGCAGATAAGAACCACTTTACTATGCAAGTCAATTAACTTACTCGTGTTCCCAAAAACATGGTCCAGATTCTTAATTAAAACATGATGCAAGAATATCTAAACATCATAGGCAGCAACTTTAAATTTTTGACAAACCAGAAAACATTTATTTAAGAAACTAAAAAACAAGTTGCATCCATAAATATTCATTTGAAAGGGTTCCTAGAATTGAAAAGGAAAAAAGAAGGATGAATGAAACTTCTATGAGCAAAGGAAACTAAATATCTTCAATAAGACATCTATAAACTCATCTGAGGGTTCCTAGCTAACAGCAGAAAACTCATGTGTCTTAACCAAGAAGAAAAGAGCATTAGAATCTAATCAAATAACTAAAGTTTCTCAATCTATGTTCACGGGTACACACTCATCTTTGTAAGAATGAAATGGGTACCAGTGCCTCTGATATTATCTAATTATAGAGCTGTACCTCATTGGCATCTCATTAAAGAAACAACACATAGCCAACTGTGTTTGGCAACAAATACAAGCGGTGGAATAGGCACATTTTCTTAATCTTCTGCAAAAACATATGTGAAAGAAAACTGCATCAATTACAATACCATAAAATTACTGGACAGAGGACACATACCTACAGCCAAAAAAAATTAGATGCTATCCCCCACATATTGATGCTTTTCAGAAGTATAAGTTATATGGTAAACCCCCATAAAACAACAGAACTTTCACATCGCTATTACTTCAAAAGCCCTCTCCTTCTACATTCTTTCAATTCACTGGGAATAATTGCTACAGAATCAATACAAAGTCCCCCTTTGGAATGTGTGCAATCGATCTGTTTCATTGAAAATCTCACTTCGGTTTCAGAGTCTAATTCACTGACGATGAATTCTCCTACATTGTACTCTATCCAACAACCACACTTAAAATTCCCATTAGCATCGTCTTGCTGCGTATCATCTAAGAAGCACTCACTCGATGCTTGCTGGCCATCTGAAGTAGACAATTCAAACCGCACAGGCTTGATATCCCATCCATGAGTATGATCAAAATTGCAAATGCGGCGTCCAAGTCTTTTGGAAAATCTTCCGAGGTGAATCCTAAATGATAAAGTATATATATCCGGTGGGAAAGGGAACTTTACCAGTCCATCAACTTCAAACCACCACATTTGCTGCAAATAAGCTACAACATCAAATCTGCAAGAAAAGGGCAGCATATAAGGGGTAATAATGCTGCATTAGCTGTTGCATTTTGCAAACACAAGCAGAAACAGCTTCTTCACAGGAGGTATATTGCTAGTTTTAGTATAGGCATGCAAGAAACTTCATTAGAGTGTAAAACCAATAGAGACAGCCAAATTGAAATGTAAATAACCTCCAAAAGAACATGTTAGATGCAAATTTTCATAAATATCTTTAATGTTTCAGTTTTCCACTGACCAGTTAACACACACTTGGCCAACCGGACGTATAGAAGATCTGCACTTTTGGCAAACTTTCACTAATCTATTGTCCAGCAGATTTGAGGAAAATGGCAACTCTTTTACAAGAGTTACTTTATTCTTTGCAAATAAATAAGTAAAACTGGAATACAGAAATAAACTTAAATTTAGCATACCACATGCATAATCCTCTAACAAGACAGATAAAGACCAAGGTCCGTAGAAACTTGAGTTTTCATGAGCCTACTCGAAAGAAAAAGGAAGAAAGATCTTTTGCTTCATCTGATTCTTAATAACAGCCCTGAGAACAAAACTTAAAAGACTTGGCTTTAAACTAAACCCCCAATGGCATCACATCAATAAATTAAATTCATCAATTTAAGCTGTGTGACCCTGTTTTCCTATAATATTATAGTAACCATAGCAGTTTTGGCTTATTGATCTCAGGACAAAGTCTGAACCCAAACCATTGAACTCCATGCATTAAAGAGTTCAAATCCAAGCCCTGAACTTAATCAATCATGATTCACATGGCTTTGAATGCAAGAAAACTTACCGTCTAGAGCAAATCCAATATACCAAACCTAAGAGCCAAGCATAAAAGCTATAAGTCACCTTCCTTTAGATATGCTTGAAAGGTTTGATCCTACGTCATTCACCATAGCTTAATATCCACTCAAATAGGCGAACACCACCATGATTTATATAAACAGAATAGTGACATTTGCCATTAATTAACTGCAAGAATTTCCAGAGACCACAATATAGGCACAATGTTTCCCATTAAGACAAGGACCATTTGGGAGAACTAACTTAATAACTAAAGATAAAAACTTCACATCTTACAAATACATATAAAGGCATTTACATGGCATAACTTTTTGCTTTATAATCACCTTAAAATAATCGGAAACATATAATATGCTATCTATTTCTACTCAAATATGCACAATTATGTAACTAATATTCACAATCTGTAACATCAGTGTAAAAGCCAAGACTGCGGCCAGGGAGGGATTAATTGTGAATTATACATTCAAGCACATGGGCACAACACAGAGTAGGGCTACTACCCAAAAAATATCCATTCAGTTGAGCAACTTCTAAGATCCAAATTCTTGCATAATAATCATATTTCAACTCAAATTGATGCAGAGTATCCCTTCAACATAGTAGTTGTCCTTGCACTACTTCCACATTGAGGTACCCTATACACATCAGTCAAATCTGAATCTAGTACTCCCAGCAACTGCCCTATTGTCATTTGTCATGCCTTGGCTGGCTGTAAGCACCAATATGGTGAAAGTGCTTGGGCTCAAAAGTGTAACACACTATTGAACAAAAGCCAGTGCCTAAAAGAATATCACATTTATTGCACAAATCTTAATAAACACAATTATCCAACTTCTAGTTGACATAGTATCTCAAGGGGACTCCAATTATTAAACTGGGGAGAACTTAGAAGCAATCTCTTACATGCTGGTTCATATATTGGTCACAAAATAAGGTTCATCTAAAGCTTCACGGAAAGTACAGTCGAAGACAGCGAAGTTGAGCAATTCTTATGCTTAACTTAGCACATAGATTTGAAAATATAGATTATCTGTTCCAATAGTTGAACAGTATAACTTTTTCCACGATTCATCCAAATTTTGTTGCATTTGGTTGACCTTAACTTTATCAATCAAAGAAGCAACTTCTTCGCATAGTTCTTTTCTCTTCCCATAGGGAAGAATTGGCAATAAAACAAGCACAGTTTCTCATCCCTATTCAACAATGTTTACTAGATGACGAACACAAATTTCAAAGATGGCCATCTGAAACCTCAATGCCAATTGATCGTCTTAGCTCTAAATAATTAACTACATCCAAACTTATCAGAAAATTACACATTTTGAGTAAAGGGGGGGCATGTTACAGGAAGGAATAAATGAAAGTTTTTCTTGTTCTATGCAACATGATAATTGAAGACCAGACTCATGCCCAAAAACATTGAGAGACGGACAAATTTGTGCTCTATTACAAGTCAAATTTAACCGAGAATACACTGAACACTGACATTTCTAAAACCAGTTCAATATTCTAGACATAAGTTAGTAATGGAAGGTCCAGAAGTAGAGGGTATATATGGCATAAGGCCTGATAACTGCAAACCAACCTAGATTCTTCAGTTGGAATCCAATTCCAATATCTCCTGTCTTCAATACCTGTTATTGCCATTGCCTTGGCAGATATCGACATGCAAACCCTCCCAGTAAATCTGTCCACCCATACCACCTGCAACCCCCCATGAGAGAATGTTAAGTATGTACAAAGAATAGAGTGAAAACCCAAACTCAATGCAAAATATTTACTTCTCATTATATCAATTGGTACACAAACATTTATCTAATCAGATCTTTTGATTCCATTAAGCACATGTATAACAATGCATAAAAGCACAATCCTCTTAGAATAAAATTAAGTAGTATCTCAATATTCCAAACAGTAAATAGCCTTATGATTATTAGTAACAGCAAATCATCCAAAACACAGAAATGATTCTTTACAATACAGAAACGTAGTTTCAAATGTCAAATACAATTTAAGAAAATCAACGATCAACATCAAATTTGTCCAAATCCTTAAAAGGGAGCTGAATGGGGACTAAGCTGCATCCTTAACCCCAATTGAGAAATAAGGAATTTCACCAAAAAAAAGAGCAGAATTCCCAAAACCCAATTTTTGACACACTTCAGGGAATATCTGAGAAAACAGCAAGAACCGAAGTCCAAACCAGAGCAACAATTCAAGTACTGCAAACATTCAAATCAATCCAATTCCAGCAGAGAAATAAAATTAAGTCGTTAAAAAACTTCTGTGAAAAATCACAGTACAAGAAAGAAATGTAACTATAGAAATTATAAAAGCTATAAATAACAAAGACAAAAAAGTAAAAAAGCGAAGATTTTCTGCAAACGTGCCTTGTTGCCGTCGACAAAAGGGAGAGGGCGGGAGAGGAGGGCAAAGATATCTTTCTTGGAAAGACTTTGATAGACATCGGGATGGCAGAGGAGGTGAAGGAGGAGGTGGTAATTGGCGGGAAGCTTGGCCTCCCAAACGGCGTCGGAAGAAGCAGCGGCGCGGAAAGCGCGGTTAAGGCGAGCCAAGTTGTATATATCCGGCGGCGTAAGATAGAGGAAGACACAGGCCACGCAGCTCTCCGGTATGTCCCCCAGACCCGGCCTCCATTGCCCGACCCCTTTTCGGTCAAATTCGACAATGATGCCCCCATATGTGCATAATTTATACGTATAAGTATTGTATTGCGGTGTTCATCACTGAAGAAGATTCTGGTACTGACTCTGGTGGCGGTAGTGGAGCGACGCCGTGAAGGGGAAGAAGAGTATGAGCAGAGGGAAAGACAAATTTTGTTTATGACTAAACTACAACTATTGCTCCGCCATTACTTGTTTTTTGTTTGTTTGTTTGTTTGTTTGTTTGTTTGTTTGTGTACGTGTGTTGTTTTATATTTTTATAGGATTCTTTTTCTTTTTTATTTTTCTTTTTTGGAAGAATAAATGAAGGGATTCCGTTCTCATAAATTAATAATAATACATGTGTGATTATAATTCGGTTACAATAAGTCCATTTTTGCATCTCAAGGTATGATCATATTTTAAAGGATACTTTTAATAAATAAACATATATATTGCACATACTGCAAGGAAAATATTAAGCGCATAAATTTTATGAAAATGTAAAAATATTTAATTACTTTCTTTCAATTAATAAAAGAACAATATTATGTTGGTCGAATTTTTATTCAAAAAAGTTCACTTAATTTATTATTGGCCATGATTGAAATTAACAATATTAGAAGCTGAGCTTACTTTGATGATCACACAAATAGAATCAAGCCATTAGTGATAAATTCAAATTATGAATTCGCAAAAAAAACAACTTTTCTTTTCTTTTCTTTTTTCTATAATCTTGTGGTACCAGCACTGAGCAAAAAGAAAAACCCAAAAGAAAAAAGGGTTAAAGCTGCTAATTGTATTGTGGATTTGAGAGTGAGAAATAGCCAAATGGGTGTTTAAAGGGAAAAGTTAAAATTCACAAACAAGATGATTTTGAAAAGACCTATGTAGTTTTGCAGCAAAAAGGAAAAGCAGAAATCACAAACCTTTTCAACATGTTTTTCTTCATCCTAATCCAATGTGTTTGTAAAAAGTAATAGCACTAAAACATATTGATTATGTTTCCAATTGTTGTTGGTCAAAGCAATTGTAATGAAAACACAAATGCCTGTCCTTTATGACATTTGTGGTATGGTAAATAAATACTCTATTTTCTAACTTGTCAAGCATGTCACACAACATTGTTTTGTGATAAAATAAATACATTCTTATATTAGCTTAATAACTTAAAATTTATTGTATTATAAGATTATTCAAATAAATTTTATGATTTGTTATTATAACTTTCACCTTATAATTTATTTGGAAATTTGTGGCTTTTTTTTATTTTTTATATTTAGGTATTTAATACTTGCACCCGATTAAATTCTTCAGATAATGTCAACCTCTCAAAGACACGCTTCAAATAAATTTGATCATATATTCACAACATATTTATACAGATTGCACGTACGACTCGTTCTATTTTCTGTAAAAACAATAACACATAGATAACGATACTTCTCGTGTCATTCTTTATAGTAGGAATGGTGCAACACCATCCTTTGTAGTTATCATAATGTTTCATTATGTTAGAATAGAGACACGTGGATAGGTCCAGTCCACGGCATTAATCATTCTAATAGATTACTTCTACATTGGTAGATTTGCAGAGTAAGCTACTTTACAATAAAATAAAAGTATTATTATGAAATTTTTATAGTAAATAAATCTTAGTTCAAGTAGTAAAAAGTTGAGAGTCGTGGTTTAGTAAAAAGTTGAGAGTCAGCGGTTTCAAAATCTCTGTGGCCTGCTCGATACAATAGTATTGTACAGCTAAACAAGAAAAATAACTCTCCCAACAAAATACTTAAACTTTGTTTGGATTTATTGTTAGTATTTTGGAAAAAAGATGTTGTGCAGGAAGTTCTTTTGAGAAATATAATGAAAATGGATGAAATAATTATTTGGTTTTGTTTTAAGGATACATTTTTAATATAAATGTCTTTTTTTGTTAAAAATTTATTTAGTTAGTGATGTCATCATATCAAAATTTTTTTTATGAATTATGTTAGTATCTTTTAATGTAAAAGACAAATAATATATATTTAAAATAATATAATAATTGAATAATATAATTGATGCGTGATATAATAATATAACAATATTAATGTATGATAGACTCTACCACGTTTTGGTAAAGAAAGTCTTGCGCGTGTAGCAAAACAAATCCAACCATTCCTTCATTTATCAAGAGAAAGTTTTATTTTTATTTTTATTTTTCTCCCCTTAT
Organism: Paulownia fortunei; assembly: GCA_019321725.1. Lineage (NCBI taxonomy): Eukaryota > Viridiplantae > Streptophyta > Magnoliopsida > Lamiales > Paulowniaceae > Paulownia > Paulownia fortunei. The sequence goes on along the minus strand of JAGSPU010001568.1, from coordinate 84,182 downwards.
GATATGGGGGTCGTTAGCCATACCAATGGAGTAGCTTAATAACTGGAAAACCAAATCAATTTGATTAATATGGTTGCTTTAATTGAATTGGTTCCTTATTTAATGATGAAATTTGTCCAATCTAAAATTAGCATAGAGTTCAAATGCTAATATTTATCAAATATGTGAAATACTCATTTCTCTTTTTGTTAAAAGAGAAAAGTACAATTATTAGATATGTGTGAATAAATAGTAAGGTGCATATATAATATATATTACTGAACGTAGTATTTATTGAACCATATCTTAATACAATTTGAACATTTTTAAATTATATGGATCATGACATGAAATGTACATATGAGATGGCTTATTCTTGTGATATATTTGTAAACTGTTTATTCTTTCATTTCTCGTCTTTAACGAAGCTTATTCAAATCATATGACTCATTTTTTTTTATTTTTTTTATATTCAATTTTTAATTTGTATCAATCAGTTCTAAACCTCCTAATCATCACATGTCCTATCACTTAGGAGGAGTAAATCGCGAGATATGCATCAATCAACATCCAGGTTCCCAACAAAAAATTTATATTTCTGTGCATAATGAGCCAAATCCAAAGTGATTGTTCGATACATCTCACCCGTAGGGTCTCACCGCCCGCACAATGATTGCTCCATATTGAAATACATCCGTAGGTTCCCATCAGAATTCGAACCCCCACCCTACCCCTGAAAGCAAGTACAAGTCAATTATTTCGTTAATTGAGCTATGACCCGGAGCAATATGACTCGTTTCTTGTTCATAGTCGAAGCAAAACATACGAAAATCCTTGAAATGAGTGTACAATTACTGTATATCCGTTTGAGAAATCTATAACACCAATTAAATTTTCATTTTATTGCAAATTATATATCCCTCTAATGAGCAAATAATTTACCCAAGAACGTTGGGCCCCCAAACTTCACAGAAAATGAGCCCAACTAAGATCCCAGAACACATGGGCTCTATATACTAGCCCCATATGCACTACCATAAAGAGTCAGCCCAAACCCGGCCCGTAGAAGAAGCTACTGAATATGAGATCTATTTGATATGGTCCCACAAAGTTGAACTCGTGGGGCCCAATACGCCCACGTCTAGAAGAAAGGAGATATTATGTGAGACTCAATTTTCGTTTCTCCGAGAAAAAAAAAAAAAATCTCGAAAATAGTTCTATTACACTCAAATTCAAAACAAAAAAAATATTAAGGAAAAACATTTAATAACCTGAACTGAAGCAAATTGAGATTTTGATTAACAAAAATTTTGTATGGACATTTTCATACCAGATAATTTCAATATTATACCATTAATATATTGGACCTTATGGGTTGGAGTTTGTGTTCGGTCACTTAACTCTATAAAAATTTTATTTTAGTATAATATGTTTATTAAATTTTAAAATTTTATATTTCTTAAAAACATTAAAAACACTTCTTTGAGCTAATATTTAAAAAAAAAATCAACTTTTAATTTTTATTTTTTAACTTTGTTCCTGTCTACAACTATATCTACCAAATAATGTTAAAAATATGATTTTATTAAAGTGGGGAAAGAATATTGAAAGAAAAAAAATTAAACTAAAATCAAGAAAATTGTGTCTTCAAAGAATTGCATGTTATCATATATCCAAATCGCATCATGTGATTGGTATACAGAAATGAAATGAAATTATAAATAGAATGTTGATAAGAAAAAAATAATATGAGTAATGCATTTCTCACGCTCATATATATAAGAATGAAAAATGAATAAAATGTTCATTCCTTATTTTATTTAATATCATGATTAGTAAAAAGAAATAAATAATAAGAATGAAATAAAATTATTTTTTATGATTAAATTACCTTCAATAAAAAAATTAAAATAAAATTATTATTTAATATATTGTGTATATGTGTATTTGTTATAATTTTAGTTGGTGTTAATATATATATATATATACACACACATAAATATAGATAAAATCTCACATTGATATAAATATTTTTTATTAAAAAAATTAATAAATAAAATTACTTTACTTTTTTTATTTTTGAACGGATTAAAATAAAAAGTTGAAGAAAACGATGCAACAAATATATATATTTTTTTTTTGTGTTGATTTAATTTTGTTAAGGGATACGATGGGCTTAAGTAAAACTCAAACTGTCCCGAATTCGCTTCGCTTAAGGCAGATTTTGAAATCATAAATCTATCTCAAAGTGAGTTTTTGGTTTTAGTTTTAAGACGTGAACCCAATCCATTAAAACGTTGTATATATTATTTTATTTATTATATATATATATTTATATAAAAATATAAATATATATTATTATAAATTAAAATAATAATATAAAATTAATAAATAGTTAAATATATAAAAGTAACAAGTATATTTGAAATTATTTAAGAATTAAAACATGCATATATAAGTTAAATAAATAACTATTTATTGATAGTATTATTTTTCTCATATTTAGAAATTATGGTGATATTATTTTTTAAAAAATATTTTTTAATATTTTTAAAATTATAAATATGATCTAATTGGTTTAATCCACTGTTAATCGGGTTTGGAGTGAGTTCGGATTTGGGTCATAAAAATTATGATGGGTAGATTTTGATAAATTCGACATTCTTAAATTTTATCAAATATTTTTATTTAGTTTAGTGGATAATTTTATAAAAAATAAATATAAATTTATTTTTAATTGATCGAAATAACTAAATCCATGGGTGAACGAGGGAATAACTAAACTCATGATTTTAGAATTGTAATTTTATGAAAATAAATATTCCTGCTCTCAAATTATACTTGAAAAAAATAGAATTAGAAATGTTCAATTCCATTTTCATATACTACTCATGTCATAAGAGTTTTTTGAGTTTTAAGTTAGCTGAAATTGCAACGGGAGTAAATGTCAAATGTGCAAATTATAGTAACAAAAAATAATTAAAAATCCTTAAAAATTAAGTAAATAAATAAATAAAATGTGGAATACCAAAAAAAAAAGGGCATATGCATATTAGGTATAACAATAATTTTTTCCTAACTTTAGTCAAAGTTATAGGTGTTTAAATCAGTTGTTATTACATAATTTTAATATTATCAACGTGTCCTAATCCCACCCAAATACTTTTTCCAAAAAGATTAAGAAATGTTAAAGTACTGTATTGCCCTCCATTCCCTTTTAACCGCTTTCGCTGGATCTAAAAACCAACGGCCCAGATTCATCCATTGAGCACCAAATTTGAAAAAAGTGGGTCGCAGGGAACATTGAAGGTAGATAGATGATTGTTTTGCATAATCCTGTGGACTCTCTCTCTTCACTTTCTCTCTCCTCCCCCACAAAGCAAATAGAGCTCCTAGCCCAGAAAATAACCAAAACTATGGGCCTTGAGCAGTTTTTTTTTTTTTTGGCTGTCAACTAACAGAAAACCAACAACACCCCCAAAGCTAAAACCAGCTGCTCCTTCCCCACTTTCTGTTTAAACGCCCACATTATGTTGCTGCCTTCTATAGATATTACATTTGCTTGTATGGACCAAACTCAACTTAGACTTTCTATTGCCATTCTTATCTTTTATCCTTTTCTTGCTTTTTTTTCAGCGTGTGGCTAGAGGGATCATAATGCTGTAAAGATTGGTCAGCATTTCGAGTTCCTGGTCAATCAAGAATCTTTCATTTTTGAGTTTCTGGTCAATCAAGAATCTTTCTCTGGGACGGGTGATTGTGCCATTCCTTCTTATTTCTTCTTCTTTTATGGGCCATTGTTGTTTCTTGGTATTTCCAAGAGTAATCATCTGAATTTGAAGTTCTAATTGTTTGTAGTTCTATAACACGTAATTCTCTTCCTTTTTGTTTAGTGTTAATTTAGATTTTCATTGATGTGAAAAAATAGTACCTTTCGACAATTTTCTCTGCTGGGGCTATAAGATTTTTCTTTTTTGTAGCTAGTGTTGTTATTTTGAAGTTATATGGAATCGAATGCTATGCCTGGTGGAATTTATTCTAATGTTCAACCTGGTATGTTAGGCCTAGAAATGTCACTCCACCACCCCCTACCACCACAAAATCCACAAAACCCTCACCTCATGCCACAACAGCAGCCACACCCACACCCACATCACCCCATGGTGGCCTATGGCCATCATGAGGGTGATTACCACCCACAAACTTCTCAATCTGTTAAACAAGGCTACCCATCTGCTGCAAAATCCAAGAACCAAAGTTTGACGCTGAGTGATGATGATGAGCCTGGATTCACCGCTGAAAACAGTGCTGATGATGGAAAGAGGAAGATGTCTCCGTGGCAAAGAATGAAATGGACGACAATATGGTGAGGTTGCTGATTATGGTGGTGTTCTATATTGGTGATGAGGTTGGCTCTGAGGGGAATGATCCGGCTGGCAAAAAGAAGGGTGGTGGGGTTTTACAGAAGAAGGGGAAATGGAAATCGGTATCACGGGCTATGATGGAGAGGGGGTTTTATGTGTCTCCACAGCAGTGTGAAGACAAATTTAATGATTTAAACAAGAGATATAAGAGGGTTAATGACATTCTTGGGAAGGGAACCTCATGCCGGGTTGTCGAGAATCAGAGTTTGCTTGATACAATGGATCATTTATCGCCCAAGATGAAGGAAGAAGTGAAGAAATTGCTCAACTCTAAGCACTTATTTTTCAGGGAGATGTGTGCTTATCACAGTAGTTGTGGCCATGGTAGTGGTGCCAGTGTGAGTGGAACTGGCGGTGTTCAGCATTCACCGCCAGAAGCTGCAGCAGAACCGTCTCAAGCTCAGCTGCAGTTACAGCATCAGAGGTGTTTGCACTCAACAGAAAATGCCCCGTCATGCCCAACTTAAATAGAGGGGAGAATGAGGGATCTAAATTGGCAAAAGGGACAAGCGGTGAAGATGATGATGATGACGACGACGATGATGATGATGAAGATGATGTCGAAGAGGAGGATGAAGATGATGAGGTGATTGGGGGAGGATCAAGAGTTCATGAGCGTGGACAGGAGGATGACATTAATGACACGGATGAAAGATCATCGAGGAAGAAGCTGAGAAAGGGAACACTCCATTCGCCATTGATTCAACAATTGGATGCTGAGATAATGAACATGTTACAAGATGGAACAAAGAGTCCCTCTGAGAAGAGGCAGTGGATGAAAACAAAATTGATACGGTTGGAGGAGCAGCGGTTGGCATCCAGTCCCAATCATTTGAGCTCGAAAAGCAGCGTTTGAAGTGGTTAAAGTTCAGCAGCAAGAAGGAGAGAGAAATGGAGAGGGAAAAGCTCACAAACGAACGACTGAAGTTGGAGAATGAGAGAATGCTTCTCCTTATCCGCCAAAAGGAGCTTGATTTGCTAGATCTTCATCAACAGCAGCAGCAGCATTCCTCCAACAAGAAGAGCGACCCCTCTTCCATCACTGGATGAATCATTTGTACAGTGGATTAATGAAATTAGATACTAGGCAAAAACAGGTTGTTTGTCCCTTGTTTCTTCAAAGTTCAATTAGAAAAGATTTAGCTGTTCAATTTAGTATGTTCTTGTTCATAAGTTTGTCAACACGTTTTTGAGTTTGAGGCTTTAGCAGTTGGGAGAAACCACACCCCTAAACATCAACAAAACCGTGCTTACTGCCTTTTGTAAAAGTGAACGGAAAGGAAGAAGATATTCCTGAAAGTGTTTTCTTGTTCTAACTTCTCTACTAAAATAAAACTTTTAACATAATCAAGGATCACCAAAACATGTATCGTTCAATGGATATCTGTCCATCATTTACGCATCCGTTTCAGTGTATTGTTCATGCTCATCATCATCATTCATCTGGTGTAGGACATGAAGGATCAGCTGGCGAAACACTGTTTTCTGGTAAAAATTGAATAATCATTCATCTACAAGTTGTTCTTCCCAAGTGGTCTTTCAAACTTTTTCTAACAGGCACCTTAGTGGAAAACGACTGGAATTCACATCACACATGTAATCCACTAAAACCTACAACTGTACGGCATCACACTGGGCGACATATCATGCGTAGTTGCATGCGCACACACGCGTGTATCTAGCACACTAATAAGGGATCAATCGTGTTTGAGTTTTGCACGTATGTTTTCAAGTTAGAAGATACAGCGACACATCATATCATGCATGCAATTGTCTAAACCACCATATCCTTTCAGCTTTCTGTCTCGGCTTAATTTCCAGTCACAGAAGAATTTGACATGAATAACAATGAAATGACATGGTAGGGAGATGGAACTTCCGACATTCATTGTTAACAAACTGCACTTAAACGTGGATTGTTAGAATTTGCTCTAAAGTGAAGATCTTTAGCATACCTGAAGTGAAACATTAGTACAACATACTCCTGCTCTATGCTACCAATAGAGTGTGACATCTCAACATCATGGCCAAACTTTTGTAAACCAAAAAGGTGTACTGCAAACTACTTTTAACTTTTCAGAGGTTAGAGAAATCGAAACATCTTTCCATGAAAATTTAGAGGAAAAAAAGAGGCAGCAAGAAGGAATTAGGAGGAAAAGGTTCACAAAAGAGACGTCACGCCCAGTGGGACTCGAACCCACAATCGCCTGATTAGAAGTCAGACGCCTTATCCATTAGGCCATGGGCGCTTGCTTTTTGTTACTTGCAATTAATGTAAATAACAAATTACTTCGATTTACTTTCTCACTTCCGAGACGAGGTGGCGACAGTTTTATGATTTTTATCCAAACGAATTCGTATTCGAGAAAATCAATTTATTTTTCATTACCGTATTCAATGACCTTGGAAAAAACAGAGAAAAATTGATCATTCCGTCCAATTCCTCAATCTGGTCGAAAACCATTCTTTCTCTGGTAAGAAGATACGTGAGATCATGTGTATTGAACTACTGAAAATTTTCGTTTTTGCCATAATTTAAAATTTTAGAGCTTAAAACACTGACATAGTTTTCAGATTTTGGCTCATTTTGATTATGCAGCTTCATTGCATTCACAGAGTAATTCAAATACCATATAGACCATAGTTTCATGATTTCCATACAGCAGTTTTCAAATTACATAATAGCATCACAACTTCTGCCAGATCCATCCTTGGCAAAAGAAAATCACAAGGCTCATAATCAATTCCCAGCAGGAATAGCCCAATATTACTTTTGGTTTAAATGTGAAACTATGGCACAGCCATCCAAAAATCACCACCAAATTCATGGTAATTGCATTACGATTGTCACATTAAAGAAAAATCGTAAGGAAACATTTGGTCAAGCCGTCAAGGCATTTAATCTTCAAGCTCAATAATCTTTACTACTGATGCATCTCCGACTTTCTGGCAGACCACAACTCGATCGTGTGACTTGACAACTCCCGAGGCTTTTCCATGATCAAGTGCAACCTTCAGAACTGACTCATTAGTTGCGTTTGTAGACTCAGCCTGGAAGATAAAGATAGTGAATTTGCTATCAGGCAGAGCCTCTCAAAATACTTCGAACCCAATGGAAGGCCACGTTTAAAGAAGTTAAAAAATGATAAAAAGTACCAAAACTCATTCTAGTATTATCATGATAATAACCAGAAATCGACAACAAAAACAATACCAAAAAAAAACAACTATGACAGAAATGATGCAAATAGAAAAGCTATATGGGGGGTGTTTAAATAGTGTAATATGATAAGGGAACAGAATCTCAACGAACTATGTAGGTACATTGTTAATATAAGCTAATCAAAGCAGCCTCAAGTGAACCTCGCAATAGGCACACTCAGTAGAAGCTAAGCTATTTGAAAACAGAAAAGTGTTAAACACTGAGAAAACCCTTCTTCCAAATATCTGAAACAATAAAGTGCATTATATTTCTCTAAAAGTCGTCCAGGTTTAAGCTGACTCTGAATGGCGAACAAAGCAAGCCTGAAGTACAAAGAACTTACCGGGTGTCGAGGATCAGCAAGCAAGGGGAAAAGACCTCGTACTATAAGTGATTGCCTTGCCTGAACAAGCAGAAAAGATCCATTAGGTGGAAAACCAAATTACAGTAAGAGATTGATCATGATGGAAGGAGGAATGCCACGAAACTAGAAAAGAATTTGGCTGCACAAACTGTATTCGTTCAAGACAAGCAAAATATTAGCTATACAATGCATCAACCACATCATAGCCTGAGAGAAATTTTCTTACTACCAGTAAAATTGTCTAAAATTTGAACTTACATTGACCAAGTAAGTTACCTGAAAACAAGTGTCATGTGCATATGCTCTTCTGCACCAACTCTTAGTATATAACAATAAAAATCGGGATTTAATTATATAACCAAGAGAAAACATGCTTTTGTATACTTAGACTAGAGCCATTAAAACTGAGTTGTTTTTTAAAGGTAGCTGACCACTGTTCATCAAATGCATTTAGCAAATAAGATATAGAGCATTTTTATGATAGAATATCATCTCAAAAAGATATACCTCAAATGCACCACTAAAACTCCATTTCAACTGATTTGTCTTGAGCCTAGGGATGACAACAGATAAAACGGGCATTGTTGGCCTATACTTTGCTATCAATCTGCATTTAACAGGACAATGATTGAAGTAATGCTAAAATCAGCAAATTAAAAATACAGGAACATCCAAAACTGCTAATTACCTAGCAGCCCTTCCGGATGAGGTAAAACATATGATAACAGATGCCTTTACTTTAAGGGCCGCCCGAACCTAAATGAGATGCACAAAGACTTATTTACATACTAGGATAATCGACCTAAGGAAATGGATAACAATTTTTCATCAAGTAAAGTTTCTTCTTGTTCTTTTCTTTTTATCTTTCTTGCAAACATACCGCAGAAGATGCAATAGATTCCAAGTGAGTCATGGGCTCGCCAACAAATTTTACAGTTCTCTTGAAGTATTGGTCTTGATTGAAAACCTTCTCGCCTGCGTACCCATATGGAGAACAGAGGTTGTCATTATTAATACTTGTCGATTCCTACTAAATGAAAAGCTTCCAATGACTAACTTTAAAGATTGAACGAAACCAGAATATGATCACATACATATCCTTAAGTACAGAAAATGGATTTTGAAAGTCTAATAGAGGAGCTACAAAGCACACAAATAAAGTCATACATCAGTCAAAAACCTACTGTTTGACATTAGGATGACCTTGTTGAGATTTTTGGCATTTAATGCAGCGAAACAATAAAGTTATACATAGTTAAAGACCACAAGATTCAGCAATTTAACAAATATTATTCATATATGGTTCTGTCTAGATAAAGTTTTATTCAATAAACAGTTATACGTCCAGGTACCTCTTTTTTTTTTTTTTCCCCTTTTGTTGGGGTGGTAAATACAAAGTCGGGGGGCACTATATTGGAAAAAAGTTAAAGAAATTCCTAGTTTTCAAGTTCGGTCATTCAGGTACAAGTTGTTAAAGAAATTAGGTTAGGAATTAGTAAATTAGAACTTCAAAAGCAATTCATATAAAGTTAATCCACCAGGGAACATTCCACAACTGAGGGCCCCAGGACACATAAAATCCTGCAAAAAGTCCAAGGGGAACGAATAGCAAAGAACTGAATTTAAGAAGTTCAAGAAACCCACCCAACCCCAACCAGAGAAGAAGGAAAAGAAAAAATCAAAAAAGATCTCAAGTACAGTAAAACCAACAAAATGCACATAATGTACAAGATGACTTTGAAGCACAAGTATCTTAGATGACAATAGCCATGTGTGCTTACCTCAGCACAAATTTTGCCCACAATAGATATAGTTTCGACCGGGTATAGTCCACGTAAGGTCTCAGCTCCGAGAAGAATTGCATCACATCCTGAAACATAACCATTGAGTATCAACCTTGTTAGCTGCCAGATAGCTTCAATTAATACAAATATAACGTTGACTGAGGAATAAATACAGATAAAGTTAAAAGTAAGATGATATAAAACTAAGCCATGAAAACTATACCAGTAATGAGAACACTAAAAATACAACAATTGCTTTAAAAATGCTAAGAGTAAATAAGAAATTTCCTTCCAAGAATTTAGGACAGCTACTCACCATCCAAAACAGCATTGGCGACATCAGTTGCCTCTGCACGAGTAGGTCTGAGATTGTCTGTCATACTATCAACAACACGAGTTACCACTGCTGGCTTTCCAGCCATGTTACATTTGTAAACAGCAGACTTTTGAAACAAGAACACCTGCAAATACAGAAGAAAACTAGCAAAATTCAACGACAAGAGTAACACCATCAACAAATCAAATAGACGTCACTGTATGATTTTCACATGAACATATGTTAGGCTGAACGGCTAAAGAGAATCCAATTTAGGAAAATTTGTTACTCCTAAAAATTAAGCCCAGGATACCATTTGAAAATAAGGAAAAAATAAACAAATTGAGAGCTAAGTGAACATCAAGGTATTTACATATCACGGACTGATTTGTGGTGCACAATACAAGTTATGTGTGAGTTCCTTACTGGTGCACTACACACGTCACTGGCATGGGGTGGTGAAGGTAGTAGCAGCCAGACTTCTCTCTCTATATTGACTCGTGGCGGTGAACAGTAGCATGTGAGAACAAAATTTGTGTGGTAAACACAAATTGAGGCTAGAGACACTGCATGTTTGCTTGTGATAATTTATAGCTGTTGGTGGCCTGGTGACTCATGGTATGTGGTTGGTGGTGGTTGCTGCTAGTTGTGGGTGAGAATAGAACCGTTGAGAGAGTCGCTTAAAATCTTCTAGTTTCGTTCTAATTTGGAAAAATTAAGATTCCACACTTTCTTAATTTTCATTGTTCTTATTCAAATAGGTGTAATTGTTGATTTATCCTAAGATGTACTAGGTGATAGCCACATGGGGATGATGTCTATTCCATTAGCTAACAGGGTGTCAATATGCAAAAGAAGGAATCTACAAATACATAGAAGCAATTGATAGGTTTAGAAGTACGAGGGTGTTAGATTTAAAACAACCTCTATCTATATAATTATTTCATAAGCTTCAAATAATAAATATATGGTGATTCCAGGCAAGAAATCACATGCAAGTACCATATGACATGAATAGACTTGAGTTCATGAAGACATTAATCAAACTACTCTCTTTTTTTCTTTTATTTTTCAAACTAGTCTTAGAAGCTCTTATGCAGTTGGAGCATCTATTCATGCAAAAAAAATTTAAAAATATGAGCCAGCTCAAAGAAAAGACAGTATAGGGACACTTTGATATAAAGGAAAAATCCAGTTCCATGAAATTAAATCGAATAATATTACAAAGTTAATTTAAGTATTAATCATAGATAGGCTTATTAAACTTAAACGGCGAATAGATCTTCGCATACAAAAAAGGTAAGAGAGACAATCTTCCTCCCCTTTGTCCATGCATGGGACAAAGTTCAACAATATAATGGTTAGGCCGCTAGGAAGTCAAGACATTAAAGTCCAAAGTAGAAAGTTGGCACAAGTTCATAAGACTGGAATAGAAAGCACAGGAAAATTTCCAAAACCAGTCATTCTACGTATTTATCCACAACAATTCAATAAACATACATCATTTGATACAAGTTCCACTAGCACCAAACTGTAACAAAATAAATAATCAGACAAGATAAGTGCCAATTTTTAACTATAGAAGACAAGATATGTTGCATGCAGGAGTGGACAGTCAGTAGGAATCAATCATAAATCTAAATGACTATCACAAAAAAGAAAAAAAAAAAGATGAAGTGGCAACTAAAAGTGTCTCCCCCACCACTCATCATAACAACTAACTAACCTTCTCAGGTGGCAGATCTATACCAAGGTTTCCTCGAGAAAGGATGATGCCATCTGCCTCCTGGAGGATCTCATCGAAATGGGTTAAACCCTGCAAAATGAGAGAATCAATGAAGTAAACTGTTTTAACTTTTTACAGTCCCTCAATAACATCATACTCAATTTTCTGCAAGAAAGCGATGTAAATCCCTCCTTTATCGATAACAACAGCCTTTTAAATTACCTCTACGTTTTCAATTTTAGCAAAGATTTGAGTCTGACTTAGATCACCAAGCTTGGATAGATAATCACGGGCCTGCATTAAAAGAAGACATCAACAAGTTGATTGGAAAACCATAAAAAGGCACGTTAACAAATAAATATATAAAAAGGCCTTCTACTCTTTTTTATGTTACCTGACGAACATCCTCTGCGTGACGTGTATAAGACAAAGATATAAAATCAATTTTGTTCTGAACACCCCATGAGCTGATAACCTGAAGTGAAAAAGAAATATTACTAGAAGAAATACATTCAATCAAGGAATAAGTGAAGGCAGGTATAAACAGAAAAAGAGGAGAGAAAAGGTTCGCTGTGTAAGCTTTCAAATAACAATGAAAATTCTCAAGTTAGTGTCCATGAATCTCAATTTAGTCAAAAAAAGTTCAACAAAGCACCATAACAATCACAGAAAGATGAAGGAAAACTGCATGAGGTTTAGGGATCACACAAGGAAGGATGCCAAAATAGGAAATATCTTAAGTCTAATTAACGTGCAGAACCACAAATCACTTCATTTTTTTAATCAGGAGTTACTTTCTCAGTTTCTGTTTGATGTACAAATTCTTTTACTATTACAACCGAAGTGTGAAACCCATACATCCAAAAATAAGTGCTTTGAAAACTTCTTCACAGGGGCATCAAGACAACAAAAGCACAAGACATGTACATCAAATGTGTTGCCAATACTAACCTGCTTATCCTTATCAGATAGAGTAGGCAGATCAATACGAATTTGAGAAGCATGCAATGTAAATAATGATCCAGCCAAAGTTGCAGAATTCTTGATCACGCAAACCACATCGTCGTCTTTTACTTCATTTACCTGCCCAGCAAAATCACCGATTTCAAGTAATGCAACAACTCAAACAAATAACTGATGGCTTATTCGCAGGCTAAAGAAAAATCTAAAAATCCTATATTCAAGCTCAGGTTTTCACCTATTATATCGAGGAAATGCTCCAAATATGGAAAAAAACGACAGAGAGGACTTGTCTAATTTCATCAAGGAAAATGTTCCAATAAAGAAGAAGAGAAAACATTCACAAGCACGATCAAAACAGTGAGAAGAATTAAAGAAGAAAAAGAACTTCAAAATGATAAATGTAAATAAACCAAACTAATGGTATTCAATAATCGGGATCATACCTCAAGCCAAACAGAAGTGGTTTCACTTCCTGTAAATAGGTAGTGGCCAATAAAAATAGTGTCTCCCTTCTTCACAGCCTACAAGTATCAGAGAAAGACAACTTAGTATAGACTACAGATGCTAATTAGAAACAAAAGTGACCACATGGAACATGCTGAAAGAATTAATGCGTCCTGAAAGGAAAAAACCCATTTCCAAAACTGCAGCTTCCAAGTTCAGGTCAAACCCATTTGCAAAACTTCTAATTTGAGAATTGCAGCAGTTCTGGAAATTCGACATAGGTCGCCAATTATTGGAAGATAGAGCTCAAATTAAGTATGTGTTTTTAGAAATTTCCCAAAAAAAAAAAGACATGAGCTCTATTACTTGAAGGATTTCTTGCGTCTGGATCTAATTCTTCAAAAAGTGTTGTTCTACTGCTCTAGCAAGGCGCTCTAGAATCAAGTTTTTGACCAATTAATTTGGTCAAATTCTAAAATTTCTTACGTGAAAATTAAATTTTATTTGGCCAACAACAAGTTGACATGTACATCATCCTATCCTCTTGAAATGTGCTGCATCATAGCATGAGTTAGTATAATACAAAACAAACCAATAAATTTCATTTCAATGATCATTTCACCAATATGATTACTTTTTTGACCACTTGTAGTTTCATCTACCGTTTTCCCAATATAATGGCTTCTTAGAGCCATGTAGAGACAGAGAGTCATCATTGTGGCAATGCCTTCAACTGCTACATTTTACTTTTATGTCTTAATTTTATCATTTCTATTTTTTTTACGAATGTCCCAAAATAAAGCTATATTTCCTAAAATGAATTTTTTTTCCTAAAAATAACCTCTCACTTAAAGATATGATGTGACACACCGCTACCTCTAAGCCACAACTTTAGGTAAGAGCCTAAAAATATGTAAAACTTAAAAATTTTCAACTCTCCTCTACAACTTCGTGTCATTCAAACTAAACCTATAAAAAGAATGGAGGGGTATACTTGATATTTTAATTTTTGGTAAATACTTTTAGAACGAATTAGACTTGCTTTTGTACTACTTGAATTTTGAATTTTTGATTTCCCATGCTTCCCCACTCTCCACTACACAAATCGGACCTAGGATATGACCTTCTCTTAGCAAATTTTTCAGAAAAAAGGCACTGATGTATCTCTTGATTTGCCAAAAAAATGTCTAACTCTCCTTTCTCATAATGCACGTGGAATTACCAAGGTAAATAGGATATTTTGACAGAGTTACTGAAGATATATTGATCCTAAACAAGATAGCAATATGAAATACTACCGATTAATTGTATACAGACGAGAGGTTTACAATGAAGTTAATTAAATTTTTCAATAAGTTCAGAAGTGTTGGATAAAGCAATCAGCAAACAACATACTCACGAAAATTTCAAAATACAAAAAATATACAAGATAATGATAAAGAGTGTGGAAGCATTTGAACCTTGGCCAGTCCACCGAAGTTGATTGGCAAAATTTCAGATGAAGCTTCTTGACCTTGATCAGGTGTCAGAATAACATTGTCTTCTGCTTAAGCGTTATAGCCTTCTCACTTTTTTAACAACTTGTAACTCAGGGCCCTGTATCTAGCATAACCTGCAAAAAGGTAAAAATCACCATGCATTGAGTTCCTCATGTCTATTGAACAATAAATTATATTCCATGACATTGCTGGAAGATTAATGAAGAAGTCCAAGACACCACCAACTAAAAATTGAACACGCAGAAAGGCATACGTAGCATCAAAATTGAACCATAGAAAACCAAATCAAACTACTATAAAAAACACTACTTCATGTTACCTGTTAAACTAGTTTTACAAAAATCAGACGACTAGAGCCTTCATTCAAATTATTTGAAAGTCCAAAAATGGTCAAAATTCATGAGATAATAGATAAAACAAGTAAACAACACATAAATCAATATACATACAGCACAGAGTTTCTTAGTGCTCTTAATGGCAGTCTTCAAATTTTCCAGATTTTCCTGATGATACTCCGCATCACCCCATGAAAAATCAAATCTTGCCACTGCCAGCATTAAAGAGAGAGAGAGAGTAAGAAATCAGGAAATTCAGGAGAAATAACCTCAAAAAATGAAAAAAAAAAATCAGGAATTGAATTCAATTACCAGACATTCCAGCTTTAAGACAAGCAGAAATAACCTCGACGGATCGAGAGCGTGGGCCCAACGTCCCCACGATCTTCGTCATTGCAGGAAAGAAATTCTGCAGCCAGTCACGCCAGATTACTCACCAAAATCCAAATCACTCATGCAAATATAAAAACATGTGTACATAGATCTATATAAAATCTAAAAATTCCACACCAAAAATACTCACCGCTTTGGATGGCTCCAGAATGGAGGCCATCCGTATTGGCTCCTCCAGTAGCAGGTGATTTGAATGCATTTTTTCTGGATTATATTTTCCCTGTGAATACTTTGAATAGAGAGGAAAACTGTGAAGAAATTGAATGGTTTGGTATTGTTCTTGTTTTTGGTCTTCACAGGAAAAAGAAAACAACTCTAATACTACTAGTGCCAGCGGGTTTTTTCGTATTTCATTATTTTTTATTATTATACTGTATCTCTCTCATTTGCTTTCTGATTTAGGTTTAATGTCAACAGGCGAGGTGGGGAATTCCAATTCCAATCGATTTTTGTCGAATCAATCCAATAAATTATATTATTTATCTATAATTAATAAACCACCATTTCCTTTCTTTCTTTTTTTTTTACTAATTTTTGAGGAATCTTGGCTCAAATTCAATTGATTGTACCCAACACCAATGCTTATTTTTCCAAATAATTATTTTTCTATTTTTAATTAATTTAAAGAAAAATAGTCCATATTTTACTTTTTTTCTTTATGAGTAGTTGACTGTATTCAAATTAATCATGTAATTTGATTAGTTCAATTTAATAAAAATAAATTTGAACAATAATTTTTCATGATTTTCAATTTCCACTTAAAGGTTTTTAGATTTGTGGCGGTAAAATATATTCACGGAAAAAAAAAGAGATAAAAAATAATTAAATATAATAGGGGGATTGGCAGAAAGTGAAGGAATAAGGGCTGGAATATGGAATATCCTTCCTAGGTGCATGCCACGTATTACTCTGAAGCATGTGCAATTTGACAAAAATAAAATGATGTAAATACATGCTTGAAATTAATTCCTGAGAAAATTATCAAAATATAACTTATCAAATTATAATTTGCAGACATATTAGCCCCATCGAGCTATTTTAAGATTTGCATTTGTATCAATTTTTTTAAAAAAATTCCATGATTTTCTAAACTAAAATAAATTAAAATCTCATTCGCTTTTTGATTGGATGGTAAAGATTAACAAAAAGCACATGTTTCCAATTAGTTGAATCACAGAATACTCAAATTCTTTAGTTTTTAAATGAAAAGTTAAACATAGTTTTTAAGCATACATTTAAAAAAATTATTTAAAAAATAAACAAAAATTGCTTGATTGCATAAAAAAAATCAAAGGAAATAAAATGATTGAAGATTAAAGTAACAATATGTGCACATAAAATTCTACATCATATTGCTTGAATTTTCATTTTAAAGCATTTCATATATATTTTTAGTAAAAATGTCATACACTGTCAAAATTGAACACTTATTAATCATTAATCCATATGGATTATTTTCAATTGTTAATTAGGTTTGGTAGCTTGAAATTATTTAAATAACGTATTTAGAGAAATAAAAATCAATGACTGTTGATTGGGAAAAAATAATAAAAATATTACGGTTTGAATAAAGAATTTTCGCAACTATTTTAAAGTGAAAATAAGTTCTCCATAAATCAAGAAATATGAATTTCTTGCATATTAACCTAAGCAAACTTGATAGTTTCTTATATAATAGTGTCCAATATCTCCCTTTAATATTTGTAATCAACTTTGAAATGCATTTATTTATTTATTTAGTGGGATGAAGAATCTATTACATCATTTTATATATCAACATATCAAATCAAAGCTAATTAAGTACTCAACCAATACTTTTGTAATAACCATACTACATATATGTGATTAAACAACTTTAAGTTGATTTAGTGGGTGTTTTGCTAAATTCATATATCTTTTAAGAATATTAGGTTTTACTTTAAAAATAAGTTATGAAGTGTTTTGCTATAATAATATTATAAAACTTATAAGATATTAGTAATATCAATTTCACATTTAATATGGTTAAAATTAAATGAGCTTATTAAGATTTTTAAAATAAATTAGGATTTTTTTAGTTTTTTTAATAAAACTTATAAATTCTAATATGTTTATATGGGAGCTTATATGTCCATCTATAAAAAAAATTGTCGAACACTTTAATATTTTATAAGTTTTCAGACATCTTATAAAATATTATAAAAAATTTTTAAACTCACCAAAAATACTATTGGTAGAACTCTAATCTATGCATATTACAAGTCACTCTAATACTTACACTATGCGTAGAAATTGAACACTTTAATATTTTAATATTTTAAAATTATGGATAACAATAAGACGTGTTGAAATCGAATCCACCACACTTAGAGTGGATTTTGATAATTATAAACGAATTTGTTGTCAATATTTATTTTTTAATTTGAAACGTGCCCCGAATCCTTCATTTTGTTTTCACTTTTTTTATTTTAATATATATGTATTTTTTTAATATTATTTTTTAAAAATTTATAATATTTGTAGTAAATTTTAGTGATATTATTAAAAATATATATATAATTTTTAATATTTTTAAATTATAAAATAAATTTAATAACTATCTAACCTGAATTCAGTAAAAGATCTAATCCGAATCCAACGGCTCTAGATGTATCCTTGAGGATCTTGAATTTTGATGGGACATTTCAAACCCGCCCGGTTGCCTAGTTTAGTGACAACTTGATCAAAACCATTGGCCAAATATATTTAAACCATAGAGATAAACTTGATTAATTAGCAAAAACAATCTAAACGCATTACGTTATTGATCCATGCGGCTATGCCATTCATCGCGTGTGCTTCAAACGTGTAAATAAATATCAGCTCGCGTGAACTCGACGCCGTCCTTGACAACTAAGCAGATTTCCTATGGAAAGCACGTGTCAAATGTGCGGTCCGGAGCTTGAGAATCAATTAAATGTGGGCTGCGTGCGTATCTTCCTGTCCCAGTACGACCATTTTCCCCTAATTACCCCTCAAATTACTTGTATATATTTCTCGCTCACATACACTTAAGCACTGATTGCAATCATTATACAGACAAAAAATAAATTTAAATTAATCTTATGATTGATTAATACTCTAGAAGAAAAACAATTGATTACAAAATAAATAAAACTTTATACTTGTTATGTTACAAAATTAATGCGACCAAGACAATTATGAAATTTAAATTTCTTCTCATTATTAAACCATGCATGGATCTTATTTTTTTCATTATTTATTTATTTTATTAAATTTTGTTTATTGCAATTCAAATTATTCAGCCAATTAATTCTTATACTTTGAATGTTGTTCTTTAATTTTTTAATCAGGAATACATATTCTACTATATCATACTTTAGACGCTCTTTGAAATATTGAAGATTTATAAAATTCAATGCTTAGAATTGCGATTTTAGTAAAAATAAATCAAAGGTGAGGTTAAATTGTAAACAAAAGAATCATTGAAGACAGGTATAAATAGATATTGAAAAACATATAACCAAAAGAAAAGGGCAATAATGCAAGTATGGCATTTGATGTCATGCTGCATAGGGGCCCATTTATATGGGTGGGAGCGTATCTGTGTCATTTGTTTGTACTAGAAAAAAATCACTTATTTATTCTGGAAAAAAAAAAAAAAAAAAAACCTTTAAGGATGGAAGCTTGTGGGTTGTGGCCATTGGAAACCAGAAAGGGTCATTTCATTACCTCGTTCATTCAAGTATCGAATTCATAACAAATGTGGTATTATTTATTTTTGATTCAATATTAATTGTTAAAATTAATTTTATTAAATATAATAAATTAAATTTAAATATATATTTTATTATAAAATTCAAAATTTCGATTCACATTCAACTTAATTATTAAAAATAAATATAAAAATTGAGTTATTTAAACTTGATTCGTATTTTACCTTAATTAAATCAGTTCAAACTCAATTCAAATAATAATTAAAATTTAAATATAACTTTTAAAATTCAAATAATAACCTATTAAATTCAACTTGTACCACTATTTGTGTGATATTGGCTTGAAAGAGTCCGATCACAAAAAAATTTGAAATCAATTAATCAATTTTGCACAAAACATTATGAAAAAGTAATGCACAACTTTCTTTTAAAGTTTCAAACGCTGCATTCACTTCAACAATTTTTAATCAAATGAAAGAGAAGTAAAATGAGCGACCGAATCTAAATGAAAATTGCAAGTAAAAAATAATCAATTAAGTTGAACTTGCATTAAGTCATTAACCACCCAACTTTTCTTCTAGATCTTTTGTTTGACACTGTAATATACCGAGCAGAATAAGTCGCAAGTTGAAACGTAGAAAGTTACCCTTGAAATTAAGAATATTACTAGCTTAAGAAAAACGGTCCTAGCCCTTTATGCCCAACTTTTCAACGTGGATAGTGATAAAAGTATATTGAAGAACCAACATATAAAATTATTTTACTGTTTCATTCAAAATTAACTTTTTTCACACAAAAAAAATAATCTGATCTTTCAGTCTAATTACGGCTTAAAAAAAATAAAAAATGAAAAATGAAAGATTTCTGAAAAGCCTTTTAATTGCAACGTAAATCGGTCCTACTCACGTGCCTACCTAACGGACAAGTCACGAATGTAACGCCTCTCCCCTATCCCTAACCCCCGCCCAAAATTGCCCAACTACCAATTTCCGTAACGGCGGCACCCCCAAATGTCTTCTTTTCACGTCCGTCTGTTCCTCTCCGTTTCCATCAACAGTCAACTTGACGCCGTCCATGGCCTCTTGTGACGACGATTTTTCCCTCCTCGACGACCACCAACACCCTAATTCCAACCAACCCTCCACCGCCACCACCACCCAAACGCCGCCCTATCAAATCACCCCCTACGACCCGGACTCGGACCCCTTCGACTCCGAGCCAGATCCGAATCCCTTATCCGCAAAGCGACTCAACGACCGAGATGACGTCCACAGCGGCACGTCCAAAAGGACGAGAATGCCCTCCGCTGGTGGAAGCGGAGACTACAGAAAGGACAGAGAAGAGTGGAGCGACACAGCGATCGAGTGTTTGCTGGAGGCGTACAGTGAGAAGTTTGTGCAGTTGAATAGGGGGAATTTGAGGGGTAGAGATTGGGAGGAGGTGGCGGCGATAGTGAGCGAGAGGTGCGAGAAGCAGACGAAGAGCGTAGAGCAGTGTAAGAACAAGGTGGACAATTTGAAGAAGCGGTATAAGTTGGAGAGGCACCGATTGAGCAAAGGCGGCGTGTTGGCGAGTCACTGGCCCTGGTTCAAGCTGATGGAGCAGATCGTTGGCAACTCTCTCGCAGCCAAAGCTGCTGCAGAGGAGGAGAAATCCTCCGGTGGCGGCGGATCGTCCTACTCGACTAGGCAGTCCAAGAGGTACACTTATCAGAAGTAGTGGTTACTACTTTTTGCAATCAAAAATCCTTAAAACAATGATAACACGTTGCCAGCAACTTAATGATCCGCTATTTTTTTTATTTCTTATTTTTCGGGAAAGTGGAGTTTTAGTGTCATTTTTATGTTGGGATTCAGGATCGGTCGAGCTGATATTGTATTGTGATCTAAGTGGAGCTGAAAAGTGGAAATTGTGTCTAAGGTTGTGCAGTAACTTGAATGCCTATTGTCAAGCTGTCATCTACTGTATTCTAGGAGCATAACATTGTATGCCAGCAGCCAGATTATGCTCGCTGTGAAAAAAAACAGAGTTAGTTTTTTGCTTGCTTTAGGTTTATCTATGTGATATTTTAATTTCTTTAGGTATTTATGACTGTTTAACAGATTGTTTAATTAGAGTGTTTTATGTTAAATGGGCTGTAAGTACTAATTTTTTAGTTTATGATATGAGTGGCTGGTTGAATTTAGCATGATATCATTTACATGAGTAATTTTTCGGTTGTGCGGTTAAGTGATCATTTTTATGACTTCTATTTCTTTGTTTTCTTCTGATGGGCTTGTTTTTTAAGCAGACTTGGAACATTGACTACTAGTCCGGGTGGTCAAATTGTTGGTCTGAAGAAATCATCAACGAATCTTAGGTGGCGAAGAGTTGTGTTCAAAATTAGTGGTGGTGCTCTGGCTGGAACTACTCCTAACAACATTGACCCAAAGGTTTATTGCTACATCCATTATTTATGCTTCTTGACTGTCAAGTCCAATTAACCTGATTCCTTACCAAGCAAGTCACAATGGAGAGAAAAAGTTATATGGGATGATCTTCTGGATAGGTGGATTTCAGACCCATTGCAATTATGTTGGGAGGCAGTTTAACTTAAAGATTCACACAATAAGTCAAACGTGCTCTCTGGGATTTAATTCTATAGAAATTAGTTTTTTTTTGGTTGTTCATTCAAGTTTGATTAGTTTTGTTCTCTTTTATTCATCATAGGTGGCCATGCTGATTGCGAGAGAAGTTTCAATAGCTTGCCGTGTTGGTGTTGAGGTATTTCCATATTAGTTAATCTTCTCATTTGCAATTTGGAATATCTTCCATATTTCTTGACCATGGGCATCTTCAATTTACTGCCTTAGGTGGCTATAGTTGTTGGTGGCCGAAACTTCTTTGTGGAGACGCGTGGGTTACATCAACTGGATTTGATAGGTGTACTGCATATCAGATTGGGTAAGTTTTTTAGCTTGAAGTTAGCCTTCATTATGAATTATATTCTAAATATAATTTTCATAGTTCTATTTTTCCTCAAGTAATGATGACTTATTTAGTGATTTAATCATCATCTGGGAATTGGGATGTGTTAATTTGATGAGGTTATGACTTTATTAAGGCTGTGCAGGCAGTCTCATGCATTCCAGCACATGCATGTTCACCTAAGCATGGAGGGGACTCCCCCCTACTAGGTGCTATGCTTTAGAAATGCAGAGATTTTCTGAGTAAACCTTGTTTGAACTAACATACTAACTAACATGATGCAGTCAAGTCGTTTAATCAATCTAGTCATTGGTCTTTCTTCCCTGGCTGGTAATGTGATGTACACGGACACTTGCCAACTTTTTTTCTGGTTAGTTCCATAACACTTGGGACAAGTTAGCATAACTCTATTCCGCCTAATATGCAGCAATTATATACTAATTGGGAGGTCCTTTATGGCTTTATTTGGGAGTGGAACTTTGAGAAAATTGGATTCCGTGGTTCTTGAGATGGATTGAATGATGAAATGCCAAAGACTTGTATCTATGTGGTGCAGGACAATAAACTGGCATAGATTTTGTAAGTGCTATTTGTTCAATAATGCGCATCATAGAGTGGGCTAATTAAATTATTTTCTTTTTGGATTGAAGATTGGATTATGAGGCTGTAATTGGCCCATTGAAGAAAGAAGAGTATCATATCTTTTGGAATTACATACTGAATTCTTAAATTATTAACCTTTTTAGTTACTTCGAGGATGAAAAGAGGCATCGAATAAAGTTTCATTCATCCTGAATTCAACCCCTTTTTACTATTGAAGATAAAGATCTTGTTGATATATATGGGCCTCTGAGTTTTATGATCCTCCTTGTATGTATGGATTCATGATTTTTGGAGAATGGACTGCCCATCTCTTTTTTTCATATTGTTTTCTTTAGCACTTCCTGTGATGAATTACATGTCTTCCCTACTTTGTATATTTCTTTGCTAGTTAACTGTTCTATAAGCTGTCAATGCTTCATGTTTTGTTATTCATGCGCTGATTGTGGAATGATATTCTACTTGTAACCAGAATGATGGCAACTGTGATGAATTCCATACTGCTGCAGTCTGCTTTGGAGAAATTGGGTGTGCAGACACGTCTGCAGAGTGCATTTTCTATGCCAGAGGTTGCTGAGCCTTATAGTAGGCAGCGAGCCATTCGGCATCTTGAAAAAGGAAGAGTTGTAATTTTTGGTGGCATTGGGGCTGGCACGGGGAATCCACTCTTTTCCACCGATACAGCAGCAGCTCTTAGAGCATCAGAGAGTATGAGCTTCATCTATGACACAATATCTTTTATGGTTTCTTCCCTGTTTTAATAGAAAATATAACAACTGGATCTTGTTCAGTTCATGCTGATGCTGTCCTGAAAGGTACAAATGTGGATGGTGTCTATGTTTGTGACTCTAGAAATAACAACATTGCAGCAGAGCACGTTTCCTTCAGGGAGTTGGCATCCAGAGGTGCATCTCCTATGGATATGATGGCTGTGACATTCTGTGAGGAAAACGGGATTCCAGGTCTGTAATTTTCATGTTGTGTTTTAATTGTTCTTCCTGATGGGTTATTTCTAGTTCTTCTCGATTAAAAGTCATTATTTCTGGCAGTTGTCATTTTCAATCTTCATGAGCCTGGAAATATTTCAAGGGCATTATGTGGAGAACAGGTCGGTACACTGATTGATCAAACAGGACCAGTCAGTTAAGTTTGTGATCTGTTGCATGTGGCTTCAAGTTGCATATGGCAAGTGAATCTCTTAATTTAAGAAAGTCTACTCTAGTTATCCTCCATAAAACAAAAGGTGGGCATGGACAAGACCATTCAAAGATAAGCTGTTTGTACGATATGAAGTTGTTGGGAAAGTTTCCCATGCCATACCATATACATACGAGGTTACTATTAATTAGTGAAGTTCTTAATCTTAATTTAAACACATCTAAGGGAACCTCTGGATGATTCTTAGGTGCTTCTAGTTAGACGATTGCTGTATATTTGTATTTATTGGTCAAGCCTGTATCTTAATAGCATGTTGATATGATGCAACATTGTGCTTCTGAAGGGTAGGAATCCTAATGTTGTCCCATATACACACGAGGTTACTGTTAATTAGTGAAGTTCCTAATCTTAATTTAAACACACCTAAGGAAACCGCTGGATGATTATTAGGTGCATCTCGGTAGACTATTGCTGTATATGTGCATTCATTGGTCAAGCCTGGATGTTAATAGCATATTGAGATGATACAACATTGTACTTCTGAAGGATAGGAATCCTAATAGTGCTGGTTCCAAATTGTATTTCTGACATTGGGTTGGACATTCCTTGTGTCCGTCACTATGTTTCTTCTTTTCGATTGTTCTCATAGCAGTCGTTAACAGAGTTCTTAATCTGCAATTATTTTTTATTTTTTATGTTGATGGCCTGATACGGATATACTTTTGTTCATATTTCTTCTTTCCGCTTGTTCTCATAGCGGTGGTGTTAACAGAGTTCTTAATCTGCAATTATTATTATTATTTTCATTTATTTTGATGGCCTGATACGGATATACTTTTGTTCGTATTTCTTCTTCAGATTGTTCTCATAGCAGTCGTGTTAACACAGTTCTTAATCCGTAATTTTTTTTAATTTTTTATTTTGCTGGCCTGATATGGATACACCTTTGTTCGTAAGAGATTTGTTATTTCCTCCTGTAGAAGATAAAGTTCTGTTGAGAATGCAATGGAGAAGTATATACACACCCATTACCAGAAATCTGTGATTTGGAGTTTTGGACTATGGCTAAAAGACTCCTGCTCCGTGGCTGTGTCGTGCACCAGCGGTGAAACAACATAAAATTTGTCACTTGCAAGTGGCAAGTTACCTCAATTTTTTTGAGTTTTTGGTCATTAAAGATCCCAGGACCATAATAACCAATAAGACTTTAGATCAGGCGTGACACACAATAGAACAGCGTACGATTCTTTAGAGGATCTCAATTCCCAAAACATTTTAAGAATTTCACTACTCTTTGACAATGTTAACTTTGGTCTGAGCCATAAATCTGCTTTGCTAGGAATCACTAGAGCAAACTGAGTGCAAGACCTAGTGGATGTTGTACAATGACCAAGTAAATTGGGTCTGGACAAGAATTTTTACCCAACCTCGACAAGTTTGCTTTCAAATCGGTAAGAAAGCTGAAATCACGGTGTACGTAGAGCCTGTGGAAAAAGATTAAAGCCTCCATGAAGATGAGCTGCTTTAATCAGAACGTGTCGGGTGATTATGAAGATAATGAACATTAATCATGAAGAAGTTGGTGAAGGTTGTTAGACATGGATTCGATATGTTACCAATCGGTTGAGCCCGCTGCTATCATTTGCAATGGTATAAAGTGCTCCTTATCGTGTTCGTCAACATTAAAAAAAAAAAAAAGAAAGAAACAAAAAAGGGAAAAAGGTTGTCCTTCATTTACTCATCACGATAGATTGACATTGTTAAAGGACAAACTACCAGGAATGACAAATCAATTTCATACAAATTGATATATTGGTGAGACTTGGTTTAGTGATGTAACTTGAATGGGTGCCGTCTGGTCTAAAGTAGGGATTTAATTAGGTGGAATTTTGGCGGGTCCGACCCTAGTTGATATTCATATTCAGAATGCTGTCCATATCTAACCGAATTCTAGTATTTCAATCGAATTTCGATCTAACAAAAATCCAAAAATTGGATAAGATACATAAAACATAAGATAAATTATTTTAATTAGAAATCGGAGCGGATGATTGGATTAGAATCCATTTATATATGGATATTTGCAATTGATTTAGAATTTATATCGACTTGTTAATCGGTCAAAATATTAGAATATAATAATCAAATATGGGATAAAATCCGATTCATTGATTCTTAGGCGGAGTCACAACTAGTGAAACCTAGAGTTAAAGCGGGAAATGGGTGCGAGATTGAAAGCAACGGCATCAGAATTTCAAAATATTCAGAAATAATAGTGGCTTAGAGCATATATTAAATAAATAAAAATTAAAATAATTATTATAATATAATTTAAATATATAAATGTTGTATACAAATTATATCTTTCATTATTTGACCTAACAAACTAAAATTAAAATGATCATTTTTCTTTTTTTCTATTTTGCATTGGACTTAAAAATCTTTTCAAAGAGAATAATTTTTTAAAGTGAGTTTTAAAAATATCAAGTCTTGATGAAAGAGAAAAAAATCATATTACTAGAAAATTCTAAACGGTCAAATTCATTGTCATAACTTGCACTCTTTTTTTCTCTCATGCCAAACTTTAAATTTTTTTCTCACTCATCACCCATTATCATAACCAACAATATTTTTTAATATTATATTCCATATTTCATTACCTTATGTATATCTCTTCACATTCACCATTGATGATTGAGTTTTTCATAGAATTTATTCATGAAATGACATGGTGAAATTCTTTTTGACATTTCCTAAAATATAATTTATTAATTTTTAATGCAAAATTAAAAAAATTGGAATTCAACAAAGCCAAGTTTCATTCTTAAATCGTCAAAACGAATTTGAAACGAGTACATCATTAATAAGTGTAGTCTGAATTTTTTATTTCAAATGATATTTTATTTTCTATTTAATAATATCAATATACGTGAAATATATATATTCATGATATCATACGATCAAATACACTTGACGTGTATAAATAATATTGAAATAAAAAATAAAAAACTATACAAAATAGAGAATACAACTTGCAATAAGTGAAGGATTAAGTAATCTAAGTCTCACTAGCATTACATACTTACCCTATAATCATGAGAAAATGAGAAGATTTGTTAAAAGAGTGGCTTGGACGTTCCTCTCCAGTCTTTACAAAGCAAAGGGAAACTCTTACACCTATTACTCATATTATTATGTGTAAATTAAGCTTTCAGTCTTCCATTGCTTTAAGCTGTAACATGGACCCACCATATCACCATTGCAATTTCGAGCATTGGACAACTTTTCACATGACTAATCGAGATGAAAAACTGCATTACAACATCACAATCTAGAACAAAATTTGAACTGATCATTTCTTAACAAGAAGGCAAGAGAAGAGAGCATTAGATCACCCCCTCCACAGTGCAATGATACACAAGAATACTAGTTGATCCCACAAACTAAACTATTACACTGAAAAATAAATTACATCTCCTTCAAACAAAGAACTTGCAGCAGCAACGAATTTGCAACAAGACAGTGCAAATTCAGCCGCAATGGGTGGAAGACAAACTCAGAATGCATCTTCAGTAGTAGCAAGCGATGGCGAGAGCGAATTGCGTGACTCGTCGTAATCTTCCCCTAATGGAGACTGCTCCACTCTTATTTCCTCTATCATTTTAACTACTTCAGCCATTGTAGGCCTCTTTTCAGGCTGTGTCACCACACAAGCCATTGCCACGTGCAGCGTCGACACCAGCTCCTCCTCAATGTTCTTGTACCTCAACAATTCTTGATCAAACACTTCAGCTGTCCACTCATCCCTCACCACTGATTGAACCCATTTGGGCAAATCTACAGCCAGTTCCTCCTCCTCGGTACGACGCCGAGTTGGTGAAGGATACTGTGATGGGGCCCTGCCAGTGAGCACTTCAAGCAATAAAACTCCAAAGCTATAAACATCAGCTTTTTGTGAGAGTCTCTTGATTTCAGCCTGCTCTGGGGCTTTGTACCCTCCCAATCTAGCTACGGCATGAACAGGGTTTAAAAGCAACGACAGCCCGAAATCAGAAATGCAAGCAATCCCGTTTTTATCGAGCAGTACATTGGATGATTTCACATTGCCATGAGGAATTCTTGAAGCTGCATACTCTTCATGAATTCTTTCAAGTCCTCGAGCAGCTCCAAGCATCAAACTGATTCGAGTAGTCCAATCTAATGGAATTCTCCCTGGTCCTCTGTTCCCTATTACAATCAAGAAAATCAACAAAGAAAAAACATCAAATTAACTACTTAAAAATAGATTTGATTCGGAGAATAAATTAAAAGTTTCATACCATGAAGAAGTGAATGTAGGCTGCCATTAGGCATATAATCATAAACAAGCAACTTCTCTTCCTTTGCATAATAATAAGCTCTGAATCTCACTACATTAGGATGCCTAAGCTTCCCAATCACATCCATGTACTGCTCAAACTCTTTCCTGGCACAAGGATTTGCATCCTTGAGCCTTTTTACGGCCACAGTGCATCCATCATCAAGAACAGCCTTATAAACAGTTCCCAAACTCCCTTTCCCGAGCATCTCTGCCGATGCCCGTAGCAAATCCTCCAGCTCAAACTGCTTTTTCCTGTCAAAAAATACCAGCTTGCTCTTATCAGTAGCATTAGTACCATCACTATCTCCACCTCCATTATTCGCGTATACTCTCTTTTCGCTCGAGTAGCTGCTCCTCTTCCCAACCTCACTCCCCGCCATCGAACTTGTGTCCCTCGAGTACTTCCCACAATAATACGCCACCGCAAACGATGCAATCACCAATAGTAGAACCGAATTTGCCACCACTATAGCTACTATTGCTCCGTTGCTCAGCCTTTTGTGATGCTTGTTTGATGACTCTTCAATTGTAGCAGTTGTTGATGAAGGCAGGGAAGTGGGACTAGACGGTACAGTTTCAGAAGTTGAGGATGGTTGCCCACCAGTATATGAACACTTGGGAAAAGGGCTATTCCCACAGAGCCCTTCATTGCCGGAAAAGCTACTCTCCCCATACCGCGATAATAAGCTCTTTGGCAGCATCCCATATAGCTCATTGTTTGATAAGTTCAATTCTTTAAGCTGTGGAAACGAGTAAAGAAAATTTGGGATAGTCCCAGAGAGCTCATTGTTTTGGAGGTGAAGAGTGAGCAAGCGGGACAGATTGGAGAGCTGTGTAGGAATGGGGCCGCGGAGGTTGTTGTTGGACAGGTCGAGGCGGAGGAGGCGGTGGAGGGAGGACAACTCCTGCGGTATTTCCCCGGAAAAGTCGTTTCCTGAGAGGTAAATGAGCTTCAAGTTTACACATTGTGTGACGGGAGTGAGGGTGCCGTTGAGGCGGTTGCCACGGAGGTCGAGGAGGCGGAGCTGGTCTAGTGAAGAGAGGGCGTCAATGGGGCCGCGGAGATTGAGAAAAGGTAGGGAGACGGCGGTGACACGGTTGTCGGTGCAGTTTATGCCAAACCAATTGGCGGAGCAAGCGGTGGGGTGGTGGTGGTAGTGGTCCAGTTGGAGAGCAGTGTACCGTGAAGGTCTGTTTGGGAGCGGAAAAGGGAAAGGACGGCAGTGTCATTGGCGGCCGCGGTGGTGGAGGGAGAGAAGATGAAGAAGGAAGTAGAGACGAGGAGAAAGGAGAAGAATTGGAGGTCCATTTGTTAGCATAGAGCGAGAAGTGCATGGGGCAATGAAGGGTTGAGTTTTTATTAAAGGTGTAGAGAGAAAACAAACAAAAGAATTCCGTCCATTTTTTTTATTTCGTTACATTTTCGTATTTTATTTTATAAATATACTCTGAATATTATAATTTATATAAATATCATAAATATAATATTTTTGAACCATTTATTATCTATTTTGCCAATTGATTTGCATATTACCAAATACAACTATTTAAGTCAAAAAAAAAAAAAAAAAACAAGAAAGGAAGAAAGAAGGCTCCTCCATCTCTCTACTACACATGTTAACTACACATCAGTAATACTAATTTACAATGATTGTAAAGAGAGTGGAGAATATGGAGAAAAGGGATTTGTGCTTGATAATATCCATCTTTTTTTCTTTCTATTGATTGAAATAGAACACTGTTTTGAGAATTGAAAAGAGAGTGAAATGATTAAAGGAGGCAAGAGTGAAGATGAGCATGAGAGGGGTTGGTTGTGTGAATGATTGCTGTTCTCCACTCCCTCCCAATGTAATGGAATCAGATTTAAACAAAAAAAAAAAAAAGGTGTTGACAGAGGAAAAGGAAGATGGAATGATAATAGGATAGGAGAGCTTTTTCCTGCTTTTTACTGAGGCTGATTGGTGAACTTCATATAAAAGGGGGGCACACCCTTCAAGAATTGGGAGAATTTCCCAGACAAACTGTCATGGTTTATTTCTCACACTCTTCATATATTAATCAAAAAATTTCAACCCAATTATTCAATTTAAGCAAATGTTATTTAGCCCTTTGTGTTAGTATATTTGAGGAAAGAATTACTAGCTATTTTAAATGGAGTGCATTGGTGATGATGAACAAACGATTCTTGACTATTTAATATTGGAGAAAATTTGAGTTTTTTTTTTTCTATACATTAATCAACACTATAAATATAGATAAATACCCTGACTTTTGACGGGGTGACGGAACTCAAATCCAATATTCAAAGTTTTTGGGCTTCATTTAAACTAAATCTCTCATCACAGTCAAAATTATTCTTGTACTAGTTATTGTGGGCCTTTTTCCTTTGTCCTGAATAAATAAGTGTCACTTCATTGAATAGCAGTGGAACTTCCCCCAGTTCTTCAATCCATAGATTTTTCTTCTGCAACTTTCATTTTTTCTCCTTTTTTTCACTGTTGCAAAAAGAAAGGTCTTACTTTAAGTGATAAAGAAGCAAACTTGTGTTGGCAAATCCTAAAAATATTCAGTTTCAGGACAAATTACATGCAATCGCAACCACCGTACAATAACCATATTATTTCCTATGACTGCACACCCCGACAAGGCCATGTTACTAAAAAACTCTTTTTTCTGTCATCAATTTAATTTCTCAACATCAAATCTTGCAACATATATTCCTATTCTGTAACATTTCTGATACACCAATTCCAACAAATTCCAGTATTCGTAAATAATATATAATTTTACCATATGCTAAAATGAGAAGTTTGTTTCAGTAAATTCCTTGTCGACAAAAACTTAGGGAAGGGAGCCTGTTAAATCGTTATAAAGCTTGTTTAGATATGGAATCAACAATGTCATGGTAGGTAGTGTAACATTTGTCGGCAAAAGTGAAGAATGGGTTACAGTTTTGTGTTTGTAGCAAAGTGAAAATGACAGCTTTCCACTAACTATGAGATTGAAGGTGGGATTGACGTTCAAAAGATGTCTATAATCTGTTAGAATCTGAATATTGTCAAATTTTAGTGTAGTAGTAAAGTAGTACCATCAAAGGTTTTTACATATTAGTTTTGTTGGGCATAGAAGAAAAATGCACTCATTTTATGAGCTTCAGGAAGCTGTGAAATATAGAACAGTCAGAGAATAGGGTGAAAGTTGTCTGAAATGTCTTATTTTTTTGTTAAATGAGACATTGAAATATTAAGTATTTTTTTTTTGACCAAACGAAACATGCACTAAATGCATGCATACTGACATCTAACAAGACCAATATATGAGCACACAAATATTAGTGCATTTACTATCAAGTGGATTAAAAAATAAAGCCTTTTGCAATTTGACTCAAAAGCCAAGCTATTTCTTCTCTTAAAATGAAAAAAATCATCGACTATAAATTCCAATGAAGGGTCACATACTTTTGCCAAAGGACAAATTCAATTTCTTTTTCTTCAAACTCAAATTAGCAAAGTTGAGATTAGAAGGGGTTGAATAAATTAATTAACACTACTAAAATTGCAAGTAGAAGTTTAATAGGAGCATGCGTGTGGTCAATTGTAGGAATGTTCGAATAACTCCATAAGAACGGTTTTTCCAACAGAAGCAAAGAAAGAATTAACCATCATTATTATCTCATCTCATTTGAAATTTTTAGATGGACCAGGTGCATTCTGGTCCACTGTACAATGACCCTTTCCATGGCATCTTATTCCTCTTCACGTATTTCATTTTGTTTGCCTTCGAGACAAAAAGCAAAAAGGGAATAAATGAATAAACGATATCATGGACACATCATCCTGCTACGCACTGGACCTGTCTCAAAATTCTACTCATCTGAATCATTGAACTATTTATTTAAATACCAGAGGCTAACAGAAGAAGAAGAAGAAGAAGAAAGCTATCCAAACCTGTCATTGCAAGGGTAACTTTGGTGAGTTGACCATGACGCCATGCAACTGCATGCATGTATATTACATTCTCAACCTGCTTCAAAGTCGAGAAAATTTTTGAATACTTGATGTTGAACAAATACAATCCAATAAAGTGCCACAACTCCTCAGAGAGAAAGAGAGAGAGAGAGAGAGAGAGAGAGAGAAGAGAGAGCATATTGCTTTGTATCCTCGTGCGAAAACCTATTGCTCTGTATTACTTTAATCTTCTCCAAACAGCTGTTACAAAAATATCAGAATATCCCTTCACTTTCCTTTTTGCTTATTGTTCCCATGCGCCATATCTGTTATTCGTTGTTACAGTCATCACCTTCATCCTGTAATGGAAATAATAAAATAACACATGATCAGCTGGTAATCTGTCAACACGACACAACTAAAAACCTCCAACTTGTTTAAAGACAAGTTGAAGTACCTCAATATGCAGGAGAGCACCTTGCATAAGAAACAGTAGATGTGCGCTTTAACATGGCATATTGACCTCAACAACTAACAAGTGGCAGCACTTTAGCTAGGCACGTTTTCTGCAATAGTAACACCCTGTCCATAACCAATTTTCTTTCTGGCAGAGATTCATCTGAAACAAAGAGATGAAAAAAGCTTCTGAAAAGATTCTCAAGTAACAATAAACTCTGCAAAACAAAGAAGCTTATTGCATGAATCTATTCTACATATCGTGCATCATTTACTTTTACAAGCAAAACATGTATAATTGAACTGCACAATGTTTAGTTATCCTCCTCTGGCAAGCCACATGAATAGAGTAGAATTGGCAGCCAACAAAGGGAGGCTAGGGCCTATAAGCCAGCATTATTTATCAACTAAGTTATCCTATTTAAAACAGCTAGCACATTGATGGCATAGAGATCACCAGAGGATGATTAAATTTCAATGACAATCATTCTTAAGTGTCATATAGATAACCCATCATCATAACATTATTCAGGATTAAAAAACACTCCTCCAAGATAACTGATAAAAACTTTCTAAACCTTGTGAGCTGAATGATTTGCCTTGTCTAGGAGGTTCAATGGAGAAGGAAAATAAAAGAGCATAAAAATGCAGATTTAAGAAGATGATAACCATGACCAGATTCTGTTTCATTCTTAATATCCATAGGGCCATAAGACAAAGCATAACACAGTACATAACTGTTATCATCAAGATTCTGTTGCATTCTTAATATCAATAGGGCCATAACAAAAAGTGTTCCACATTACTTAATAGCATAAATTTCAACAATTATATCTCCTGGAGAAATAGGACAGAGGACCTTTGGCATTCTAATTAACCAGTCATGACAGGTAACTTATTAAAAATTCACAAGTAGCAAACAGACAAATAAACATACCACCATAAGAAGCAGGGAAAAGCACCAAATGTGAAAACATCGATTACTCATGAAATTTTCTTGAAATTAAATAGAAAATTTTACACAAAATGACTTGGAAGCAAAAAGTTTCTCTCCCTCACTATGCAGAACATAGAATTATTTGCTTCTGGAAAACAAGTACTGGCAATCAATTATTTCTGGATGAAGATGAAGTTCTAAATTGTCTTCGACAAAAATTCCACCACTGGTAGAATACAAAGATATTGATGGTGGAACCATGCAAAAGAGCAAATTTACATGGATGCCATTAGGGGATAGTTTATTTCCTTATTTTCACATATTACTCCTGCATGTCTGATCAAAGGGAAGTGGGTGGAAGGAACAACAAGATAACAGAGCATTTTGGTAGCTCATGCAATTTTTTCACCTTATATATGCAATAAACATGAAATAGTTCAATGCTTCGTCTTCGTATTTAGCTTCTCACACCATGAAAGTCATCCCTGCTTACTGATTTCATAAATACATGGAAGTGTAACATTTCCCAAAAATTTTCAACAATTCCACTAGACAAAGCATGATATGCTTGTCTGGCGGCCACACGGCGTGCTTCCAGAATGTTTACATTACCAAGGAGCTCATTAACAGCTTCTACAAGCTTTTCACCGGAAACCTGAAACAACAGAATATTAAATTAAAAAGCCAACTCCAAAAGAAAGAAAGGCAAGAGATGATTTTAATCTGGGTTATAACAGACTCAGGAAGAGGAGATGACATTTTTGTAGCCTCTCATTCATTGCTTCTACCATAACCACTATTGTATTACTGTTAATCCACATACCACTCTGATATGTTTAATATACAGAAGTGCATAAGTCTACCACAAGTTTCCATTACATTTGGATTTAAAGATTTTTATTTTTTAAGCATGCCATCAAGAAATGAGTGAGGATAGCATGCCTGTATCTGTAAAAAAGCTAGAGGAGCTTCATGCAAAATTTCACTTGTGGGACACCCAACATGTGGACCCAGTAAAAGAGATAATGATGACTCAGAAACCCTTTTAAGCTTCTTCTATGGCTTTCACAATGGTAGATTGCCCACAGTCAAGGTTCTTATGATGTACAATTGTTTCCTCTCTTTCCATATGTTATTCTTGCACTCAACATAAAAGCTACCTACACTCCACTGTTTTTCAACAAAAAAACACTCCCAGCAACACTGCTTGCTAATTAAAGTTGATTTCTAAAAGATAGAAGCCATGCCCTCAGAACCAACTGCATCATAACCCATAAAGAGAATAAACCCAAAGGACATGAGATCCTAAACTGATTATTTCAGGTAGACACTAATCTTTTCCCAAAGCGAGACATGGCAATATTGGAGTGATGATTGAACCCCCTGGACATTGCCTGATCTTAAATGTATCAAATTCTTTTCCTGAGCTAAGGTTATTGTGGCCGAGCGCCCAAAAGTAAATAGTTACTAATATTTTCAATTTTCATAAAGTTAGATATGCCTTTAGATTGTAGGTTCTGTATTGAGAGCTGAGCCCCTAGTTTATGTCTCTTTTTTTGCTCCCCATAGCTTAATACCTGTTTTAAATGTTTCAAGCAGAATTCTACTAAGCATGTAGCTAAATAAGATATTTGACAGAAAATAATGATTTAATAAACAGTACAAAAAGCCTTCTGTAAACATATATATAAGCAAGTATGTTGCTACTGCTAATCAAGGAATTCCTCCCTCCAGCCGCCTAGAGAGAGAGAGAGAGAGAGAGAGAGCCACTCAGTAGGTCATGTTAATACCTTATTAGAATGAAAGCAAGAGAATATAAATCGAGTAAGATTCTTCATACCTGCAGAACTGAAAGGGGATTCACCCGTTGCATTTCTGCCACCATGTGTGAGAAGTGGCCAACATGATGACCTGAAAATAAAACAACAGATATCAGGAAATCTAGAATTTTTTTGTTTAGTAGGATACAAAACATTTACAATAGAACTAATAGAGAAATGACCAGTTAAAATAGCACAGCCAGCTGCAGCAGCTTCTGATATATTGTGACCTGCTGATCCCAGTAAGAATGAACCTCCTACTACAGCTATTGGCATTAATCTATAGAAGTCTCTAAGTTCACCTACGAAGAAAAATAAAACGATTATAACTATTTTTCCTTACACATTACAAGCAGCAAAAGTACACTATGATGTCATCTATTTCTAACTTTCTGTTACATTGCAAACTTCCTAATATTTATGCAAGAAATCTTTGATTCATGCTTGAGAATACTAATTTGGCCAAATCCTGAAAGTTTAAAAGGAAAAAGATAACTGTCAAGATACTTTATTAAAATTGCCAGATTGATTTTTTATGACATCTAAGAAATCTGAAGATGATTTACAATATGGACAGTAATTAATATTTCTGCATATTAAATACATAACACTGACAGATAAAAGAACACAGGCACAAAATATGTACAGGAAAAAAGTGAAGGATTAAATTTTTTAAAATGAAACGTGTGAAAAAAGAACCTCTTGAACGGGTAAAGAAAAAGATGAAGAAAAGTAAGAGCATCTTTCTGGAATACCACTTTCATTCATATGCCACACTAAAAGATATAAAATACCTATAACTGATCACCTAAATGAAATAACAGAATGAGGTAAGAAACTCATAGAGTGCAATACATGAGCAAGACTTGTGCTTTTTGAAGCAAAGTGCATGTTGTATCAGATGCTAAACATATATCCTTTCAAGCATAACAGTAAGAGCAGAACATAGCAAATATATGAAATTTCATAGTTATTTTGTACAAAATCAGCACTAAAGAATAGGGAAAAATTTCTGATACTTTCTGAGTTGCTAATCCAATTTTAGTCAAACCAAAAGAAAAGAAAAAAGATATGATAAGGCTAAAATTGAGTAACAGTCATCGTGCCCAGTGCTTTACAGAAGCCCTAATCAAGACAAATGTTTTTTGAAACTATATATATGACTACATATATATATATATATATACAGTATTTAAATGTAAATTTGCATTTTTGCAGTTATTTTATATTTTGGTTATGCATATTTTATCATTTTAATTAATTCTTCATGGGGTAAGGGGTTGAAGATTCAATCATGCCAATCCTCCATTTGAGGACAACATATACAAAGGGCTGGTGGGAATCAGGAAAGATAAAAAAAATAAAAACGGACAAGAAAGAGAACTGAATACCAGAGATGCCTCCTGGAAGTAATATAAAATTTGCTCCCAACTTTAAGGTAATTTAGAATATTTCCAAAAAGATAGTTGTAAAGGATAGAAACCTAATGAGTCGACCACATATATACTTGTTTCAGGGGTGAGATTATCACCACGAGAACGCAATGCCACACAAATTCCTTCCTCCTGTAATTTCTGTTCATTAGAGCCAAGCACAGGATAAGTTCACCGTCAACAAGACCAATGAATAGAATACAAACCAATACTGAAATCTATCATACCAAAAAAAGTCAGGAAACAATATGACAGCCATATGAACCAAAACTCATGTATATTTTGAGAACGCAAACCAGCAAAATTATGAGGCCTGTTTTTACTATTCTTTTTTTTTTTTATATACCCAAATTCCAGGCTTCACCTGACTAATCTTGGAAGAAGACGGCCTTCCCTCTAGTTCGTCCTCCGGGTAAATATGGTAACACAGCCTATACACACTTGGGTCGGACTTTCACCTCATCTACCCTCCCAATGGACCCACCTACAGCGCGGCAAGGAACCCCCCGAGGGGCGGATATAGATACGCTACGCTCCTGCCACCAAAGGGATTCGAACCCACGATTCTCACATTTTTTTCCCTCATGTCTTACCAGCTGCACCATGCCTGCTGGGGCCGTTTTACTATTCTTGTTCACATGGAGACGGGCTTTTGTCAAGCATTTGGAAGGAAATTGTAATGACACAAAGGCACATGTCAACATGCACCATATTTCTTTACCTATAGCTAGAAGTGACTTCAAAAGTTCTTAGCAGCAACCGGAAATCTAAGGATCAGATCTGCGCGACATACTATGAGGGGGTATAATATATATTATAGCAAATCAGAGCTTGCATTCAACACCTCTCTTCCCCTGCCTGCTTGGCATTTCTGCTATTTTGTCAACAAGGATCCGTCCCACAGGTAGGGAGGTGCAAACTAATAAAGAAGGGAAGTTTCTGAAGGATTAACAAAATTCAGCCCTTTGACGATACGCTTGCTGGAGAAACTTAAATAGAAAAGAATTCCAATCTCATGGATGGCAAAAGGAAGTGCTTGAGATAGTTGATTGTATCAATACTTCATAAAAATGCAACAGGTTCTAGTAATAAATTCATGATGACCAACAAGCAAAAGCTTAATTATACTATCAACATTCTTTAAAGACGAAAATATGCCTTCTTTAAACCAAACCAAAACAAATAGATAGACAGTCTACTTAAAGTTTAGTAATAAATTCATGATGACCAACAAGCAAAAGCTTAAATTATACTATCAACATTCTTTAAAAGACCAAAAATATGCCTTCTTTAAACCAAACCAAAACAAATAGATAGACAGTCTACTTAAAGTTTAAAAATAACTGGCTTAAGCAATAAAGTCATACCACAGCAATATCTTGTCCATGTTGAGGTTGACGTGGCACAATAATAGTTACTATATCAGCATGCTTTTGTTTTAGCATGTTGTGAGCTCCTATAAATACTGCAGAAAGTGATTTAGTTAACAGGACAATCTTATAATTGTCTGAAAAGGTATTGCTAATGGTACAAAATTCATTTCATGACTCGTAAGGAAATCCTAGGCAGGCCTTGTTCTCAATTTGCTCTCTCCTTTCCTTAAACGCCTCTCCTAACAGAAGGTCTCAAACAGAGATCAGATTCCGAAATACCTCCCCAATAGAATAGATGTTTATGAACTAATGGATAAAGTGAGGTTGTGATTACTCTAATTTAACAAGATAGGCCTCAGTTTAATTTGTGAAACATCATATCATGACAAGGGCATCATATTACAGCCATCCCAAAGGCAGTCCGATGTGTCACCACTTACCTTCCTCTTCACCCTTATGAATGGAAGAAGCCATCCATACTTTTCTATGGGAAAGCTGTGCCTGAAAGTCTTCCAGACTTTTCTTATCTCCTTCAGAAATGTCAAAATCTGCTATTGCTGAAAAGAAACCAACAAGAAGTGCACCCTGATTTAAGTCAATTTGTCTTCATACATCAAAGTGTATGATTAAATAATCAAAAGCATAAACAATGAAGACTTAAACGGCCAACTTAAGGTGATAAGTGCATATTTTTGTATCAAATCCTTTATACTTTATTAATGTTTTGTGTTAGGCAATAAATAGAAGCATGTTTCCAGACTTGTGCAATTTGAGCATATCTTCATGATCAAAAGCTCTATGGACCTGAAGCTTGTTTCATTTGAAAGCCAAGAGATAGAGGTACAACTTTTATGTTGGAAGTTCAACCCAATTCAGTCTTGATTATAGCAGAAAATTCGTTCAGTTGCACAAAATGAATCACCAAAATTCGGATCAGAGTTCAGCCCAGTGTTGACTTATATCTCTTGATCCCAAATTTATTTTGGGCTGAAATTCAGATATGTTATACACAAGAGGTAAATAAACAAGTTTGGTGAAGACAAGATGATAAAAACATAGGCTGCAGGTTGCTGTTAAAGGACGGCTCTTGGACATGACTCGATAATTTGACCATATCTGCTTATCCGACGACCAAATTTGAAAAGATATATGAAAGCACCGAAAGATTTACAATTTTGATTCTTTTTACGCATCTTCAAAATCTGGCTGTATCTGACCGAACAATGCAATTCAATTCAGTGGGTGAGAACTTGGTGTAACAACTTACCAACTCGCATACCATTTGATTAACCCTCCATTATTTTTTGGCCTCTAGCTTACTCCAAGTATTATAAACAGGCCATGTATTAAGCTTGTAAGAGAGGGGGTAGAGGGTTTCTTTAGGCTAAATTTTCTAGTAGTAATAGAAATATATTTTCTAGTTCTTTTATATTTTTAGTCTTTGCTACTTTTATTATGTCTTTCTAAATTTTATTTCGTTGAGGAAAAAAGGTGAACCTCTTGATGGAAGAAGATGAATGTTATAAGGGTAGAAAATGTTTAAGTATGTTGTATTATTATTTTGATATAAACTCTACTTGTTTTGTGATGATTCTTGATTTATGTATCTCCAATGGCACAACAAATCAAGGTTTCACATTAGCAGTCGGTAGGGTAAAACCGTACAATAAGCTAAATGAACTCAAGTATTTATTATGCCATTGGAGATACATAAATCAAGAATCACCACAAAATAAGTAGGGTTTAGATCAAAAATAAAAATAATAATACAACATACTTAAATATTTTCTACCCTTATAACCATTCCTCTTCCTCCATCAAGAGGTTTACCCTTTTTCCTCAACAAAATAAAATTTATAAAGACATACTAAAAGTAGCAAAGACTAAAATATAAGAGAAACTAGAGAATGCATTTTTATTACTATTAGAAAACATACAAACTAGAAAACTTAGCCTAAAGAAACCCTCTACCCCTCTCTCTTACAAGCTTAATACATGACTTATTTATAATACTTGGAGTAAGCTAGAGGCCAAACAAATAATGGAGGGGTTAATCAAGAGGTATGCTAGTTGGTAAGTTGCTACACCAAGTTCTCACTCACTGAATTGAATTGCATTGTTCGATCAGATACAACCAGATTTTGAAGATGCGTAAGAATCAAAATTGTAGATCTTTCGGTGCTGATATATTTCATATATTTTTTATCAAATTTGACCGCCGGATGAAGGAGATATAGTCAAATTATCGAGTCATGTCCAAGAGTCGTCCTTTAACAACAACTTGCAGCCTATGTTTTTACTATTTTTTCACCATCTTATTTTGAGCAAACTTGTTTATTTACCTCTTATGTTAACATATCCGAATTTCAGCCCAAAATAAATTTGGGCTCAAGATATATAACTCAATTGTAAAATAATCAATACTAGGCTGAACTCTGATCCGAATTTTGGTGATCCATTTTGTGCAACTACTTGGACGAATTTTCTGCTATAATCAAAACTGAATTGGAATGAGCTTCCAACAAAAAAGTTATACCTCTATCTCTTGGCTTTCAAATGAAACAAGCTTCAGGTCCATAGGATTTTGATCATAAAGTTATGCTCAAATTACAAAAACTGCACAAGTCTGAAAACATGCTTCCATTTATTCCCTAACTCAAAACATTAATAAAACAATAATATTAACAAGAATAAAGCAAGAAAAGTATAAAGGATTTGATACAAAAATATATTAAAATATACACTTATCAAATTCTCCTCACTTAACCCTTGCTTGTCCTCGAGCAAGCCTAAAATAAACCTAAACTAATCCACTTTCGTAGGAAATCACGATTGCATTTAACATATGCAACAAACCTTTAAACCCCTAGGTGACCCATAGGTTATAGTCTCGTGAAGGTTTCCAGCAGTGATACCCACAAACACCTATAATAACTATCTTCCAGCTATTATTCTCATGAAGCAACAAAGTAATATGAAAATGAAATCAAACAAGTGTTGAGTTTAACTCTTAGTCATTCAAAAATCAATATATTTCCACAATAAGCATACTCAAGTGTGTGTGTGGATAGTTAATGTCAACAGTGACAAAATTACGCATGCTTCAAATAAGTTAATTCTCATAAAACCTTACAAAAACCATCACTCAATCTCTAACAAAAAAGTTAAACATCATAGGCTCTTTTTTTGGTGCAAATCTCCACTACACTGAAGGCACCACATGAAATCAAAAGGTTTTCAACAAATGTTGTAATGGGGCCAAAGAGTAGTAATATAGCTAAAAAATAAAAGGATAAGATGCAACAAAGGTTCTAAAACCTTCATGAAATTAGAGACATAAAGTTTATCGATGAAGAATTCTCAAACTCCACAAATTTCAATACTGGGGTCTATTGTTATTGAATTGGACCCTTCTTATTCATCTTGCAACATCTCATTTTTAGTTGCAACTCATAGCACTTTGCAATTTTTTTTTCTTTCTATTTTTTTATTATGTTTTTCTTTTCTTTTCCTTTTTTTTTTTTTTTAAAAGAAACTCCCCCACACTTATCTTCTGTTCCAACCTGAATTTCTTTTGTAAGTTCACGCAGTCAATGGAATGTCTCTTAAACTCCAATCATTTTTAGAACAAGAGTTGTATAATAGTGTATTTAGGCTAGGTAAAAATATATGGTTACAAAAAAATATATATTTATTTATTGAAAGGCTCAAAGTGGTTTACTAGGGGATGTTCTCTTGAAACATCATATGGGGAACAAGCTGATTTGGCAATGGTGCTAGAAAGCTCAATGCCTTAATCATTCTTCTAGTGGTGCACTATCAGTCGTTTGTCTCGACAGACCAAAAGTAAAAGTTCTAATACTCAACCCCTACATGTTGAAGATCCAAGTGATGATTAGAGCAAGGGCATAAAAACTTCCTATTTTGAAATGATTGTTTTCATACTGAATAACATAACTATTTGTGCAAAAATAAATTTGAGTATAATTATCGCAAAAATATATTAACCAAATAACAACATCAAAGTCCAAAACAACACCCATCATCAATCAAACCACATTATTCATGCTTAATTTTAATCATTGAAGTTGAAAGAACCTTTAAGACTCAAAAAAAGTAAAAATAATTGATAATTCACAAACATTTGTTAAAAACTTCACAAACTTGCCATGTTATGCAAAAAATAGGGATGCGTATCAAGAGTGTTACAATTACCCTTTACTCCATCACCATTTTTCATGATTTCGACGGACCCATCAAAAAACACACTTGATTTTTATTTTTTTTAACTAGAAAAACACATATTGAACACACAAGTCATGATATCAACTATCCCTCTCCCAACC
Source organism: Paulownia fortunei (assembly GCA_019321725.1). Classification (NCBI taxonomy): domain Eukaryota; kingdom Viridiplantae; phylum Streptophyta; class Magnoliopsida; order Lamiales; family Paulowniaceae; genus Paulownia; species Paulownia fortunei. The sequence goes on along the minus strand of JAGSPU010001568.1, from coordinate 41,661 downwards.
TAATCGAGATATTGTCCCCAATGTCAAAAAATAGATAGGAAAGTAGAGTTTGAAAGATATCACCTGAAATATGGCTAAAAAAAATAAAGTTGAAACAACAAACAAAAAAAACACATACTATTAGATAAAACTATTAACAATAAGTATCACAGACTGATAGTCAAATGTACTCAAGAGGAGATATTGCGGAAAAAACATTGCAGTATATTACTAATGAAACCTAATTGGTATTAGCCATGGGGTGATAGATCAACTAAGGTGAGAAAGAAATGGTCTACTCAAACTACATATTACAAGACTTGACAATATTTTTCAGATAGAAACCACATCTAAATAATGGTCATACCATATTTGAGGTCTCCAGAGTAGTTTATGATAAAAGGTGGAGCTTGCAATAGCTGAAAGTGAATTCCTTGGATTGTGCTCTGGCATAATGGAGAAAAGAGAAGCAATCAGAGATAGAAACTAAGATTCAGAACTTTCCAAGACAAAATATGAGCACATACCAATGGGAGAATCAATGAAAATTTTGATAGCATCAATGTGATCAGTGGAAGAATTACTGGATGAGACCAATTTAGAAATGATTTTGTAGACATTCTGCCATTTAGCAACGCCAATGCAATCTAATCAGAGAACAAATGGGTGTAAATAAAAGTAGCAATGAGAAATAAAAAAATATATCACTAGAGAAAATGTTATAACGATAAATGAAATGCCCTTAACACTAGCCCAGCGAGACAATGAAATCAGAGAAAAGAATTGCTGAAAAGAGCCTTAATAGATTCTTTATAACCAACTAACATACTTCTATATAACATTACTTGGATATAGAGATTTGTCCACAGTAAATTCTTATAACATCAGTTGGAGACAAGAATGAACGAATGTGTAATTGTAATGAGAAGGTATAGCTTACACCATTTCTTGCAGCACCCATAATAAGATTTGGCCACAATTCACTTTCCATTAGCATGACTGCATTTGGCCTCCAATATTGAAGGAAAGCATCCATAGTAGATGGTATATATCAAGTGGAGCAAACTGGTCCATACCAATACTTAGTGTCAGGGGAAACTATATTCCCATTGGCATAAAGGAGGATTAGGAAATCATAAAAACTCAATAAAATTGCACTCCAACAAAAAACTTTTTGAGTATTGAATTCTATGTTTTAAACATTTACATATCTTTTCCTCCTTGGGTGAGTGAGTGTGTACTAAGTTCACTACACAGATGAAAAGTGAAATAAGCATCATGCCCCAGTGAGAGTTATTTTTAATGTTAAAAACAGATAAACAACATTTCTCTGGACAAATCATAACGTTACAGTTATATAAAAAATATCTTATCCAACTCAAGAAAAAAATATTCATAATTACAGCTCTTGAGCAGCAACTAAAACAAATCTAGATTAGGAATTTAAAACATGGCATGTATATACTCATAATATTTCTTTTAACACATGTAAAATATAAAGTGCTGCATTGAATTAATTGACTCATCTAAAACTCTCATTCTAGTTGCCAATCTTGTTATTAAGAACAAGGTTGAGACCTAGGATTGACAGATAGTGTTCTCTGTGTGACCCCCAGCCTGTGGGGTCATCCAATATAGCACAATCTAATACTGATAGTACTTAATGTATGAAAAGACGGTACTACATAATAGAGCAAACTGTACAGCAAGCAAGATACTAGTAAAATCAATCATGGTTTATAGTCGCCAATCATTTTTCAATTCCTAGGCAGGAAAATTTTTCATGCACAAAGATTGATCAAAGTCTATCGAATAAGTTTTGAATAAATATTGCAGAAATTATAAGAATAGATTTTAGATTAATTAAAATATTGCAGAAACTATGACCTTAAGTACCTGATATATGACATTACTTGGAAGTCTGTTCTTTATTACTTCACTGCACAATAAAATGAAAAAAAAAAAAAAAAGACACATAAAATTGGAAAGCATGCTTTAAAATGTCAATTTCCACAAAAAATTCACAGTAAGGAAGAGAAATTAGAGAAACAAATGTTAATAATTACCATTATTTGCAGGGCAATACAATAAATATCTAAATTATCCTACGAAGATTTATTCTTACAATGCTGAGGTTGTTGTAGTCGTCATCAATACAGTTACATCGGGCCTCCTCTCCAAACAGCACTTGATCACAGGAATCGCTGTCAATCCTTCACCTGTACCGTAACCAGCGAAGTAAAACAAATAAAAAAACGGGGGAGAAAAAAAACGAACAGCTTGAAGCACTAATCAGGAATGAGTAATAGTAAACTTGCACAGTTAATTTTTTTAATACGGACTAAACTTGAAGAAAATAATCACCCAAGGAGACGGCGTGAAACCAAATGAGGCGACCGGAGGGACGGGGCGCAGAGGGGCGGCCGAGGCGTTCCCGCCAGCGAAGGGGGTGTTCGCGGCCTCGGAATTTGCGCCACCGTAGATGGAGGCGTAATAACGGCGATACACCGTAAGTTAGGGCTCTGTAAATTTTGTACACTATTTCACCGCTTTTACTCGCCATTAAATTTACCTTGCTAGCTTGCTTGCTTGCTTCTTTCTTTCTTTGAGCTCAGTAGAATTTGAAATATTAATAATAATTATTATTACAATAGTAAAAATTAAAGTACAGAAAATGATTGGAATATTGGGTCGGGGGCCGGGGCCGATTGGCGGGCCATTAGCCAATGGCCATCTGAATTTACTATTTCTTATTTTCCACAATGTAATGTCCAAAACTACTATGTTGTACGTTCAAGATTCAATTTTTCGTAATTTTCTCTTCAACAATGTTTTTTCGACTTGACATGAATTGGAAATAGCAATTTTCTTTTGGATTTTGGATGGATGGCTAGGCAAGGACATAACTTAGAGGTGCAAAGGCTGTTAGAGTTGGTATTGTAACTATAATTATCACTTGTCTAAGATAATGTCAATTATAGAAAACTAGAAGTCTTCTCCATAAATCGATATGCTTTTAAAATTTATTTTTAGGTTAGGTAAAGATTTTACTAAAATTAAGATGATAAATTAAGATCTCAATCTCAGTTTAATTAGAAGTGAGCAATATACAACATAAATTTATAAAATAAATATTATCATTTTGTAATCAAAGCAAAAATGTATTAAAGTTTTATATTGTAGTAATTTCGAATAAATTATTTCTAGGAGTGTATATGAATTGATTTGAAGTGAATGCATTATTGTTCAAACTTGTTTGAATATTTATCAAATTTTAAAAATTATATTTGTCATTGATTTGATTGTTAATTAAATTGAGTTTGAACTAATTTTAAACGAGTCAAATACGATTTTAGCTCAAGTTGTTTGATATTTTTATCCATATTTTATTATTTTTTATTATTTAAATGGAGTTCGAATAAATTTTAAATTTTATCGAAGGAAAAAATATGTTCAAACTTGATTTGTTATATTTAATGACTCGAATTGAAACTAACTTCTAACGGGTTAAGCTCAAATTAAATATCAAATATTATAATTATTTTTTAACCCTAATCACTCTCCTTTTCATCTCATGACTTGTGATAATATTTGTTTATTAATAGAGATCCCTAACAAAATATAGCTTCTACCATTTGTTCGCCATTGTCCGTAACATCTTTTTTTCCTAGTTATTTCGCTTCTACAGTGAGAATTGCCATTGTCCTATTATAAAATGAAAGGCATGGATTGACCCACATTTGATTATTCATAAAGTGGACAGAAAAATATATGGGCCTTTGGGCTTGTAGTTAGAAGAATAGTTTGGGCCATGCATAATGCACAATGCAAAGGAAACCTCAAACAAAGCCCAAAAAAGATACTTGACCTAGATTAATTTTTTGTACTCGCATTGAGGCGACTCTATCTTTTCTTTCTTTCTTTTTTCTTTGTTTTCAAGTAAAGGCCATCTTAATTTATAAAAGTGGAAAAGATACAAAGGAAGAAGACGGATTGTGTTTTTGGTTTCCTCGGTGTCGACTTAGCCATGTTAATTTAAAAAAAAAAGAATTAAAAAATTCAAACTATTTATCTTATGTGTTATATAAATGAGCCCAAATACATTCAATTCAACAAGATCTAATAAAAAATCTTATAGGCTCAAAAAAGTTATTCAATTTAATAAAAATCTAGTAAAAGACATTTTGAGCCCATGAATTTTAAAAATTCTGAAAAATATTAATTATCAAGACGTTATACTATCATCACACTGGATCGTTACCCCCTCCGACATCAACTTAAATACTCTTCATTATAAGGTATGCCATTTATGTTTTTTACATTTATTTTTACTAGTTCTCTTATTGACTTAGTGTCGGAGGATATTCTCGAGCAAACCCCGAATATCTGTGATAGCCATTAGTGAAGTATTGTGAACCCCGAAGACCCATGGTAGCCAGGAGTGGAGTATTGCGTTGGAAAAATCAATACTTAGTTATTAGACCAATTCCACGTCATTATCAAATACTATAATAATTTTAAAAAAATATTTCTGTAATTATCCCCTAATCTAACAAAAACCTAAGCCCTACCTAACACCTCATTCTTCTCTTATTGAACCCTTGTTGTTTACTTATTGTTAGTCAAAGTAATACATCACGTATCTCAAATGTTTAAACAATCTCGAAAAGTCAATCCCATTATTAACCCTTGATTGATACAGTCAATCCCATTTATTAACAATTGCTGATCCAATGCTTGCTTTATATTCAGACAAATAAACAACAGCCACATCAAACCTTAATTATTAATCAAGGGTAGTTTTAATACATTGGATAATCACGACCAGTGGCGTGCGGCAGTCACTGCTGCATGCGCCAATGTGGCAGCAGTTGAGGCTGGAGCTGGAAGAAGGGCTTTATATTGGTTGAAAAGCCGAAAAATTATTTGCTGTGTTTTGGCGTTATCTTTGAGTATTTTGTAAAACTGTGTTTGGAATGTATAAAAAACTAATTTTATACATTCTTTATGCTTTTGAGGATAGCATTTTCCACCTGTTTGGCTATGTTTTCGGGATAAAATATATTTGATAAGCGTATTTTGGAGAAATTTTATTCTTCCAAATTTAACATCCCAAAATGAATTGTCATTTTTACAAAACCCTTCTCTCATGTTTGTATGTATTCCAATCATTCAAATCATAACAAGAATAACTAATTTATATATTTATATCTTTTAATTATTATTTTAGTATATATTTTTTTAATCATTATCTTAATATAATAATAACATACAAAACTATAAAAGTTGATATGACATCATTAACCAGATAAAACCTATATTAAAAGATATGTACAGTTGAAAATTTCATTCCAAAGTAATATTATGCAAATGCATTTTTCACAAAAATACATTACATTATTATTTCCCAACATGTCATTCAAACACATATTTATTCCCCACTCAATCCACACTTCATTCCCAAGATACAATTCCCTAAAATATTTATCCTAAAATACTCAAAATAATACCAAACATAGTCAAAATTTTCGGTCAAAATTACCTAATTGCAGTAATTATCCTTTCCTATTATTAAATGTAGTAGTATAAACATGTGTTACTACGCATATTAAATTATTAGTTACAAAGTGAATGGAACTTAAAATAATAAAAATACTTAGAGATTATAAATTGGCATCAGGCTCAACGACAGCTGAATCAGCTTCTTGGGATTGCATCAATGCAATGAGCTGCGCAAGCTGGGCACTGATTGCAGTCACCAGCCATTTACGTTGCATGAAATCTAATCTGAATTGATGTGCATATATAATTAACACCTCCTCGCCCTCTCCAGTTTCCTACAGTTATATGTAGAAAAGAAAAAGAACAAAGAAAAATGGAGTGGCATTTCCTTGTTTATTCCAGTATCATATTGTTACCAGCTTTAATCTTCATTATATTCCAATCCAAAACATCTAAGCGTAACAGGTTACCCCCAGGCCCCCCCGGATGGCCAGTGTTTGGCCACATGTTCAGTCTGGGCAGCGCGCCACACAGAACCATAGCCGGGCTTGAAGCAAAATACGGCCCCGTGGTGTGGCTGAAGCTGGGCTCCGTCAACACCATGGCCGTGCTCACAGCGAAAGCCGCCTCCGAATTCTTCAAGAACCATGACCTCTCCTTCGCGGATCGCTGCATTGTTGAAACCATGACCGCACACGGCTACCACAATGGCTCATTGGCGTTGGCTCCTTATGGCTCACCCTGGCGGGTGCTGCGGCGCATATGCACTGTGGAATTGTTTGTCAGCAAACGGATTAAGAGACAGGGGGCATCAGGAGAAGGTGTGTTGAAGATATGCTGTCCTGGATTGAGAAAGAAGGGAATGCCAATGCCGGGGGAATGCCATTCCTGTGGGAGATATGTATTCCTGGCGGCTTTTAACATGCTGGGGAACCTGATGATGTCCAGGGATTTGGTGGATCCAGAATCAGAGAAGGGAATGGAATTTTATGGTGCAATGAAGGGGGTAATGGAGTGGTCCGGCAGGCCAAATGTTTCGGATTTGTTTCCCTGGATTCGATGGATTGATCTGCAAGGTTTAAAGAGAAGAGCAAACCGGGACATGGGAATAGCATTTGGGATTGCTTCTGGATTTGTGAAAGAACGGATAGCAGATCGCAAGAAAGGTGGAGGAAAAGAGAGAGACTTTCTGGATGTGTTGCTGGAGTTTGAGGGCACAATGAGGAATCTGGAAAATTATCAGAAACTGAAATCATCATCTTCATATTGGTAATTTTTCTCCCATTAACTAAAAAAAGATAATAATAGTTGATCAGTTTGTCATTCCAAAAATTAACTTAAACTTACTTATTTGGCAATAATTATTCTCACATGTATAATTCTAGAGTAAGCTAAGAGGCTTAATTTTGAATGATATTTCTGTTGGGATTTATGTTGGGGTTTAGAGGGGAAAGGGTTTCATTTTAAGAAGTAAAACCAACTATGTGATTATCCTTCAAAACACAGGTGATATTTCATTAATGATTTTCTGCACTAATATGACGTATATATTAAAAAAAAACTGAAATTTACACCAAATAAATAAAATTAAAAGGTAATGTATTCATAATTTAGCTTTTTACAAAATAACAATTATCGATAAAGTGCTTTTTTAACACACTCAAATTTTGTTAAGATGTATTCGTGATAAATGAATACTTCCCTAATCAAATTAATTTTTGAATTAATCAAGAACATGATAACCATTTTCGCTCCAAAAGTTGAGTTCGTTTATTTTTCTGCTAAAAAATACTATATAATTCTATCGCAAGCTTGGAGTCAGAAAAGAGCTGATGAATCTGCACGGCACCGCAGTGTGTTTCCCGAGACATTACTTCATTTTAATCCTAAATAAAACTCCTTAATATTTCCGTAGAATTTAGCATCCCCGTAACTGTTAAGACCACTAAAAATTTGCAGGAAATATTCTTGGCGGGTACCGAGACTACCAGCAGCTCCATCGAGTGGGCAATGACGGAGCTCCTCCGCAATCCAGCAACAATGGCCAAGGCCAAAAACGAGATTTCAGGCATCGTCGGGACTACGGACAAATTCCAGGAGAGTCACATTGATAATCTCCCTTACTTGCAGGCCGTGATCAAGGAAACCCTCCGCTTACATCCCCCGCTTCCTTTCCTCATCCCACGACGTGCGGTTCGGGACACCAGTTTCATGGGCTATTTCGTGCCCAAGAACACTCAGGTTTTCGTAAATGTATGGGCTATTGGTCGAGACCAAGAATGTTGGGACGATGCTGTCTGTTTCAAGCCCGAAAGGTTTTTAGGCACAAATATTGACTACAGGGGCAGCATTTTGAGTTGATTCCGTTTGGTGCGGGCCGGAGGATGTGTGCGGGCCTGACATTGGGCCATCGGATGCTGCACTTTGTGCTGGGCTCGCTGCTTCACGAATTTGTCTGGGAGCTTGAGAGTTCAGTCACCCCTGATGCTATTGACATGAATGAGAGGATGGGAATTACTGTGGGAAAACTCCAACCCTTGAAAGCTGTGCCAAGAAAACGTGTTGTGTGATCGCGAGAGTTAGGAAAGTGTTATTATTCATGTATTTTATTATTACTGATATTTCATGTATGGTTTTATCTCATTACATATAGTAGTTTTTTCCCATAGTTTAACATAGATAAATCCATGTAGGGCTCTCTAGACTAATAGAGGAAAGCATGCTCCTATGAATAATAATCCTTGTACTCTTTGGAATTTAAATGTTGTAATGATCCCAATAAACTAGAGCATGCATGGTGGTGATGATAAATTTTACCTTTATTATAAGATTTTTTTTTCTTTTTTTTTGGATAGAATCTTCTATTGCATTACATTGAAGTAGACTTATTGAATAATCAATATAATAAAATATAGAGTATAATAAAATTTACAATATAAGATTGAGTGATAAATTGCTTATGCAAAAATTTCAATTCACCGTTATCCTTTGAATCTTTTTCAATTTTCATCACTTTCTTTTCTTATATTAAAAAAGTAACTGGGTATACTTGGATGATGGTTAGCGTATGTCAGGTTAAATTTCAGTATTGAAATTTAATTTGTGCAAACTTTGAATTGTTTACAGGCCAAAGTGTAGCCTCTATTTTTTATTTTATTTTTCTTGAGAGATGTATAGCATGGTTTTGAGCAACTTTTCGGCAAAATTGCAGTCACAAATTAGGCCCTGCCCATGCCATGAACATGGCAACTTTAATGAGAAGTCATTAGCTGGAGTTGGTCAACATAATTAGTTAATTATGGAATATAAAAGATTCAATATTTTTTACATACCAATGTATTATGAGTTTTTGATAAATAATACGGTAAAAAATCAAACAAAAGGTGTACAAATAAGATATGAAATAAAAAAATTATTTGGAGCAAAAGTATGAATTATTTTAATATTATTTTATTAGCATGTTTGTACTTATTTTTATTATATAAAAAATAATTTTATATATATTTCTATATTATCTAATTTATAACCAAGATATAACTTAAAAATAACTATTTGGATTTATTCGAGTTGGAGTAATTCAGATCTACCCCAAGAATTTGGATATATTCGAGTTGGTACACCCAAACTAATATGTCTGAACTAATTAGTTTGGGGTGATAGGATTGGGCTAAAAGCGAATATACACATATGGTTATTACTGAAATTGTAGAAAGGAAATAAGATCGTTTTATATCAGTAAGTGAGATTTTAGGAGATTGGTTTTATCTCCACCTAAATATCAACCCTATCAAAGCGAGATTTTAGAAGATTGATTTTATCTCCACTTAAAGATCAATTCTAGATTCAAAGTATGATTTTTAAATTTTTTTTGCCCATATTTAATATACGGAGATTTCTAGATTGATTGAGACTCTCATTCTAGATTGATTGAAACTTTCATTACTCTTATTGACTTGAATATTGGAGTATTTATTCGGTACAAGTTTCATCCGGATTAAGGTTCAATCATTTAATTGAGATTTCTTGAGTTCCTAGAAGCATCATCAATATTTATTTTAAAAATTAACAGAATAGAATTTTGTTATTCTTACTATTATTTTGATCAGTAAATAGATTTTTACTTGCAGGCCGCTATTTCCATATCGTTAAATTGTGAAAAATGCTTCCAAATTAAATCCAAAACGTATTTCTTAATAAAACTCAACTAGTAAAGTTTGAGTAAATTTGAATCACAATAAAACTCCATCATTGATAGTTAATAAGAGCATAAAAATTGTCAAGTTATTATTATCTGTTTCTATCTAATTCATGAAATTTTATTCAAGTGATAAAATTGAGTCAAATTTTCTCTACAATTAAGATATTTTGGATTAAAAATCTGACTAAAAATATGTATTTTTCTACTTTCATAATATTTTTTTAACAAAAAATATGCATTGATTTAACATTATTTAGTATGTACTTAATTATTTTTTTATATTTTAATATAGTGAATAATTTAATGAATGCCTTTACATAATATATAATGTTGATAGTTCCTTTTTTCATCTTATATTTTGCTCTCCAATCTTCACAAATGTTGATAGGAGGAAAAATAAAGATCAACAATAGCTTGAATTGAATTCAAAAAAGATTCAACATTAACAACTTTATCTATTTTTAAAAAATCGATTACTTAAAAAAATGAAATCTCATTATATAAATTGATCTAAAAATACATCCCTAACCCTCACAAGGTGTATGCTCCCTCAACCATACCTTTGGCACATGAATTCTTTAAGGATCATGATTTTGCCCTGGTATCATTTTTTTACGAGTCCAATCATTCTTTGAAAAATTAATTATTAAAAGAAAAATTATATTATATTAATTGATCCAATAATCATTCCCAACCACTGTGGATGGAAAGACATTACATAATGCATAGTGCTCTTTATTATGCCTGCTTTATAAAATCAAGTTCATCGATTCAAAAAAGAGAAAAAAAAAAAAAAGGAACCCGGGGTCACACGTTGCCTAAGCTTATTGTTTTTTATTACGCACGTTAGTGGCATGGGCTTGGACCACCTATGACGGGATGGGCCAAGCCAAAATTTACTCGCAGTAGGCAGCTCAATAATGCAGCAAATATTAGGACAAGCTGGAGAGACAAGTTCATAACGCGAGTTTATTTTATAAATTTTTTTATGAACAAATAAATATAGTGCTGAATTGTAAGAAACCAATAATCGATAAACAACAAGTTAAGAATGCTAAATAATGGTTAAGCAGACTTGTCAAATATGCAGAAAGAAAAGTGTTTATAGATTTCTTGAAAACACGTGACATTACATTAAGTTGAACATGATGTATAAAAAGGATTGTTTCACCGCTTTATTCTTTGCAATTAATTCTATTTTATTAAGTTCGAGCATTTATTATTAGGAACATGATTCGATTCGATCTTAAGACCCGATCAACTATCATGGATTGGAGTATAATGAATAATTAAAATACCATCATATATTCAAGATCCATATATTTTACACATGATCAATACTTATAAATATATCTCAACAGCTATATAGTAAAAAATAATATGACTTTTAATATTTCACTTATATTTTTAATATTTAATTTTTTATATTTTCTCAAATTTAATCTGACTTAAGTATTATAGAATTTTAATTGAAGTCACGTTAACAAGTATAATGTGTTTTGAGTATAGGTTAATTCAAACTTGTATAAATCAAATCCCACTTATCGTGGAGTTTGGGTAAAATTTTTAACGCAAGCTAAATCAGAAGCATACTTGATAGACTCTTTTTTCAAGACTTTTTGTTGCAATATATAATATTTTGTAATTTGTTTTTCCTTATATTTGAGCTCGGTTAACCAAACCTTGTCTAACTAAATCCGGATAAAGTTAAAGTTACTTAATATGGAGACAAAAAAAAATAGAGTGTAAAAAAATTGAAAACTTACACATTAATTTGATCGAATTCAGATATAAGACCATTTTCAATGGAGCACCATTTCTACACCATCACACTAAATTTTGTATAATCTTTTTTTCAATGGAGCATCAAATGTTATACCAAATTTGGTATAATGCACATATTCTCATTTTACCCTCAAATTTATTTTACTCCAAATTTTAATTCCATTTGTATTTCATTTCTTACACCATTACACCAAATTGTATGTAATCTCTTTTCCAATAGAGTATCAAATGTTACATCAAATTTGGTATAATGTATATATCCTCATTTAGCCCCTAAATTTGTTCTACTCAAAATTTTAATTTCATTTGTATCATATGTTGTATATTTAATTAATTTATAATTTAAATTTATTTATTCAATTTTATTTTTCTTATTTTTTGTAATAATATTTGTAATAAATTATAATAATTAGTAATAATAAGTAAATACATTAAAATAACATCACTTGTATCAAATTCAAAAGTAAACTAAAATTTAAAAAATAAAATATTACATAAAGTAAAATGTATTGGTCCTTATATTTGTTTTGTAAAATTTTTTTTGTTATACGTGGTATGCAATATAGTATTTTTTATTATTGTAATGTTTATTGTAATATAATCAATAAATATAATATTAATTATATATAATTTTTTATTTAATAGAATTAGTAGTATAAGTAATTAAATTATTTTATAAATAAGTAACTAGGTAATAATTGAAAAAAAAAATTATTTGGTGTAAAATTTAATATAATAAGTTGAATATGATTTAAGTCAAATTATACACAATATTAAATTTAATGTAAAAATTATTTTAAATTTAATATTGTGAATTAGAGACGAATACAAATGATCAAACTATAATAGCACTGCGGGTCAAATTCAAACCGGACCTGCGATGTCGAATCCAAGTACAAATTTCAATTCAATGGATTCGATATTCGCCTAAATCCGATCAGGTCTGTACATACTTGTACGGCCGGATTCAAACTAAAGAAACTGAAATATATATTACCAGAAAATTCCAAATTCGAATAGTCTACTAGACCATACCAAAAAGAAGATTTATTATTTAATCACAAATCTTCTGGTCATCTAAAAAATATTTGATTTTTTTTAAATATTTATAAATTCAAAATAATTAATTCAAGTTGAAATCAAATTAAAACATAATCAATTGATACGTCAAAACTTATAGATTTAATATTATAACAAGAAGTGCCTCATTTGATTACATCCGTTTAGTTATAATTGGAGTAAAACTATTAATTATTAAATTATACTACCAACATATAACTTTATAACATGAATATTTATGTATCTAACCGATTCACAAAACATTTTACTTCCCCTCTTTCTGTCAATAAAGTGACCTTCCCAAAGTTTTTATAAGAGGTTCAACAAGTCAAAATGCTAAAAAAATTGATGCCGACCCGGCCCGGGCCCCGTACTGGGACGCATTTCAATGTCAAACCAAAGAGAACAAAATTTAATTTTCCCAGAAACGGGCCACCCTGGATGTTGTTAAATGCATATTCATGAAAAAAGGACGTTTCTGAGCGGAGAATTTCATCCACAGAACTCACTTTCTGGTTTCCCCGACAGAGAGGAAATGTGATTAGTGACGGTCATTTATCCAGGCGGCGAGCTATATGCCATTTTTTTTATTTCTCATCAGAGCCTTTCCTCGTGCACCGCATGCACAAACCATTCCAATATTTTATTACCAAAATATGATTTCGTGGACAGTTTTAAACAAGAATTAAGACAATGTTACTGTTGAAAATAAATGGAGTATGTTTTTTTGTTCCTCGCTTTAGTTAACATATTTAAATTAAATGGTTATCCAACGACTTAAAAAATATGTTTTAAATTAAATGGCTGGAAATATGTAGCAAATCTATTTGTTATAGTAATATATGTTTTTTTTCTTTTTATAAAAAAGAAAAAAATTAGTAATAATATGATGTCATATGTAACATGAATTTGTTGAAATTACATAGTATTGTCATGTTAATTAGCCATCCACACATTCCTACAGAAGTTTTTTTTTTTTAATCTGCAAATCCTTTGTAAGGACCACTTCCAAGTTGCAATCCATGATTACACACATACTTTTTGTCCATTTTTTGAGAATTGGCCTTTGCTGGTATTATATATAAGTAGTCCCCCAAATGTTATGTTTGCATTGAAGAGCTAAAACTTCCACTTTTAGAGTAGCAAAAATGGAGTGGTCTTTGAGTTCAATCAATCCACTCTCCATCTCCATATTCGCTGGTCTTCTTCTTCTGATACTCTTCTTGTGGCCCAAGAAATCAGGCAAGACCCCTCCAGGGCCTAAAGGAGTGCCAATTTTCGGCAATTTGCTCCAGCTGGGGGATCTGCCTCATGAGACTATGTACAATTGGCGCCAAACATATGGCCCAGTCCTCTGGCTCAAGCTTGGCTCAGTCAACACGATGGTGGTGCAGAATGCCGCTTCTGCTTCTGAGCTCTTCAAGAAGCACGACCTTCCATTCGCGGACCGGAAGGTGCCCGACGTGCTGACCGCCTACGACTTCAACCAGGGAACTCTGGGCATGAACCAATTCGGTGGCCACTGGCGGGTGCTGCGGCGTCTTTGCTCCATGGAATTCTTGGTGAACAAACGAATGAACGAGACGACGGAGCTACGGCACCGGATCAGGGAAAACATGGAGCGATGGATCCTGGAAGAGTCGGCGGCTGCGCGCGCCAAGGGGGGCACTGGTGCTGTGCAGCTCAGTCGCTTTCTCTTCCTCATGGCATTTAACTTGGTGGGGAACCTGATGCTTTCCAGGGATTTGCTTGAAGCAAAAGATCCAGAGTCACGCGAATTCTTCGATTGCATGAATAAGGTTCTGGAGCTAGCCGGGACGCCTAATATTGCCGATTATTTGCCATACTTGAAATGGATGGATCCGGCAGGAATGAAACGGAACATGAACAAGAACTTGGGCCGCACAATGAGAATCTCTTCCAAGTTCATCCAGGAAAGGCTTAACAACAGAAAAGAAGGCAATTTCCAGGAAAAGAAAGATTTTCTTGATGTGTTGTTGGAGTACGAGGGCGACGGGAAAGATGGACCAGACAGGATCACTGAGAAGAATGTCAACATTATTATCACGGTAAGTATTATGATAAACAAACGTACTCTGCGAAAACTCCACAGGTTTTTTCCTGTCTACCTGTTTGGTAATACAAAATTGAAATCTTAAAAATTGTAGTAGAAATAATCATATACATTAACGTGAGTGCACTTGCTTGTTTCTCTGCAAATTTAAGTTCGGGTTTCAAAGTTTGATGATTAACAAAATGTAGAGAAACGATTACATACAAATTCTGTTTCCAAAGAACCAATGAATTGGGTGTTCTTACTTGTTTTTCTGCAAATTCATGTTTGAACTACAAAGTTATTCCTGAACTGTGTAACAAAAAATGGTGAAGGAAATGTTCTTCGCTGGATCTGAAACCACAAGCATCAGCATTGAATGGGGATTCGCGGAGCTCCTGCGCAGCCCTCACACTTTCAAGAAGCTAAGAGAAGAACTCGACCGTGTGGTGGGAGTGAACAGGCGGGTAGAAGAGAAAGACATCGAAAACATGCCCTATCTGCAAGCCGTCGTCAAAGAATCACTACGATTGCACCCGGCGTTGCCCCTGCTGCTGCCGAGGAACACCATGGAGGACACCAGTTACTTGGGATACCAAATCCCCAAGGGCACCCAGGTGTTCGTGAATGCCTGGGCAATCGGGCGTGACCCGGATTCCTGGAAAGACCCGCTCATTTTCAAGCCTGAGAGATTCCTGGAATCTAATGTTGAGTACAAGGGGCAGCATTTCGAACTAATCCCATTCGGGTCGGGTCGCAGAATATGTGTTGGGTTCCCATTGGCTCATCGGGTGGTGCACCTGGCCCTGGCAACTTTAGTTCAGTCCTTTGACTGGGATCTCGGGCCGGGAGTCAAACCCGACGACATTGATAGAGAGGAGAGGCTGGGATTGACACTGAGGAAGAAGAATCCACTCTTTGTTATCCCCAAGAAGCGCTTAAATGTTTGATGGATGAAACGATCAATATAGTTTCCAGACTTATGGATTATCAAATTGTTGCTGAAAGGAACTTCTGATTATTACATGTATGTATTTTCTACTTCCCTTGTGTAATCTTGTTTTTCCATAAATGTTTTATTTCAGACCTAATAAAAAAGTTCCTGCTTTTAGTGCTTCATAGTATGATCTACTACACAAGGTTATTGTTTTGATTAATTTGACTTTTTTCTGATAAATATATAAGGAAGAAAAAAATATTAAACAATAAATTTGGTGCTTTGTTGAGTGTGTAATACATTTCTGTCAATTTGGGGTCAAGATACAACAGTAGAGGTGTAACACAATTTAATTCAAGATACATCAGTTTATAAAATCTCAACATATAAGTAGGGATACCTATGTTTTTTCTAACAAAGCTTGTATATTTATTGATCTAAAATGTTTTAATTAAAAAAAAAAAACTAAGCCATTTATTAATAAAACTCACGGAAAGCATTCTTGAATCACAATTCAACAGCTCCAATACCTTTTGATCAAGACGATTTATGACTATCTGGCTGTTTAGTAAGAGTCGCTAGCGAGTGAATATGTGTGTCCGTCCATTGTCGATTGATAATTAGGTATAATCATTATCTGAAATTATTGGTGCAAAGTGTTGAACTTATTCATCTCCTGGAACTATATACTTTGGGTGAGTGACTATAGGTGCATCCATGTGGTCACGTATGTCAAAACAGAAGAATAAAACAACTATAACATTGTGAAGACAGTTACGTTGCATTGCAACACAACTGTCTTGATTTTTGGTGGAATACTCATTGTCCACAGATGATTACTACTGTTATAGATGGCTTGTAAATTAACCAAAACAACCTATTCGTGAATTAATTTAACCTCTGAGTAACATACTTAAAAACACTTTTATAGACAAATATAAATAACACAAATAAATACTTATCAGTAAATAATATAAACTTTTATTGCATCAAATATAGAAAAAGTTAAATATAATGTTAGTCAAATTTAAATTTGTAATTGCAAAGAATTCACTAGTAATTACACCAACAAATAATTGTTGTATATATAACAATACATATACTAAATCATATTACAAAGCAAGCCTCCAAAAATGAAGTGTAAACTCCATTATATGACATAACATGTAACACGATCCACTATTATTTGAATGTTATCACCGACAAAATTTTGATACAGCAGATAATATCATGGTATCGACAATGCAATCTGATATTATTTAGATAACTTGAATTAGATAATTTTAAATCAATAAGGTTTGATCTAAATGTGTATCGACCCATATCATCGAAAACCAATATTTCAAACCATGCCTATATCACTTAATAAAGTTAATTGAAATATACCCCCTGTAAAATTGAAAAACAGTAAAAAAAACCCTCCTAACAAAAAAAAAAAAGAAAGAAAGCCAAATAGCCTCTTTATGCTTTAAAAAAAGTGGCAAAAAAACACCTTTTGGCCTTTTTTCACTACAGCAGTAAATTTGAGTAGAGGCCAATGTGCATATATTTTAAAATCAAAGAGACTATTTGACTTTTATTTTTTATTTTCCAGGAATATTATTTTCCTATTTCACAGGACATAAATTGCAATTAACCCCCACTTACTAACAGGGACCAACTCTTACTGACACCTTCACCCACCTGGTTCTTGTACCCAACAGCCTTTACTTTTTAAGAAGTAGACATCATCAATATTTGGTCAGGTCCTCAAATAAGAACGTTTCATTCACAAAACTTGGTGCCTCCTTCCCAATCGTCCAGTAATTTTATTATTGATCCAAATATTTTTCATGTAATTGTCTGAAAACAAAATAACACAGGAAGAGGACAACATTGTGTGTCGTATTATTTGACTAATGTCTGTACAGTTTTAGTTCTACTGTCTTTTCTCCCTCTCTTTTCTTTCTTTTTTCCCCTGCTACGTTTTCTTGGTTTTGGCCTTGATCATTCGTTATTCCAATGCCCTGACAAAACTGCATTCTCCTCATAGAATTAATAAAAGTTTCTGCAAAATTTGGCTCCAACGCATATATGGGATGAAAATTGAAACATCTAATTTGTAATATAGGCCAAAACAATATAATTCTGTAAGTATATTTTCAAGTGTTTATGACTCTACGAAAATAGATCCCGTTAGTTAAAAACATATTTTTATATTAATTTGGTATAATACCTCAATATAGTTTTATAGTCCATCACCCACACACCAGGCCTGTAGCATTTCAAGGACGATTGTTAGTAAACTAAAATTTCGTTCCAAGCCTTGAAAGTATTTTTCCCCTCCAAAAAATTCCATAAAAATGTGAATGTACTTTAATATGAATGTTGGCTTTTGCTGTTATTCAACAAAGGCAAATCAACATATATGCATACAGAGAAAACTGGGGAAAATAAGACCCAACGAGCAGAATACAAATAAAAGTTTTCAATAAATTTCTCTGTCATCGCATTAAATTCAAAGTTCTTCTCAATTGCCAGCCAATTGCAAAGTCTTTGGACAAAGACTTTGAACAATTAGTTGTGCTGGTATTTAAAGAGATAGAAGAAAATGGGGGAAAAAGAAAATGAGAGGGACGATGAGAACACAACCAAGACTCAATTGTATTATTTTCTCGTAGATTTTTCTAGAATGCTAAAATTGAAAAAAAAAATTGTATTTTTAGTCCTATAAATTGGTATGTTTTCACTTTTGATCTTTGACATATTCATTTTCAAAATTTTCTGACAATTAAATATTTTCGGCTGAAAGGATCAAATGCTATTAAGACAAAAGATGCAGGACTAAAATCCCTTAGTTGATACATAAAGGACCACAAATAAAAATAGATCAACAAATCAGAAATATAATTTTATGCTCGTCAATGATTGCACCAAAAAAATTTCGTAGTGTCCACTCGTTATAGTTAATCTCCTACAAAGGAATTTATTTTAACCAAAAACTCATCTGGACAAGCTCTTGGGGCCTCTCTCAACAATATCCCCATTGCACACTTACAACCAACTTAATTATATATTTAAAAAAAAAAAGGAGACCCAAAACTGCAATTCAGGACCATGTTTAATTTGTGGTAGAACAATTTTCCTGTTTTTTTTTTTGTATCATGATCTGCAGAATATGGCAGAGCAGCCTATTCCTTTACATCATCAGTCTGATAACAATGTTAATAGAAACTCAACTATCTTGATAGGGAGTAGTATATATATAAACAATGACCATAAACCGATAACCATTATTACATCCATGATCAATAAATAAATAACCTCAAATCACCACTTATAATGGCAAATTTTTTTTTTTTTGTCAAAGTGTTGACTTTTGAAGTTCTTGATTTTTTGATTCCATTAAGGCATGGTGGTGAATCCATCCACGTATACCATTGACTGATGAACTTTCCAAACATAGATTTATCATTGTCAAAACGCGTTGAGACCACAACGTAATTAAGATCTTATGTCGTTATTTTCCAATACTTGGCCCCTTAAATTGATTTGAGAACATTAATATTTATATATTTGACTTTTAAATATTAGCCACTCAAATTCTCAACAATGGATAAGTACTACTGCCCGCGCAACTAGCTTGAGTAGTCATAATATGTATGATCTTTAAGTGTTTAAAATAACTTGAGATTTTTGATTCTAAATTTGTATTTTATTTTATATTTTATTTTCTAATTTTTGACGTGTGAAAGTCGGTTTGCTTCCTTCAAGTTATTGCACTTACCAAATTTAAAGGAAATGACTTGGATAACAATATATTATTTGCACTTAATATTATTCTTTCTTGAAACTTGCACTTAACAAATTTTAAAGTAAAGGGTTTGGAAAACAAAATCACTAATTTCAAAACCTGGATGAATGCTGCCAATTTGATTATGAATTGTTTTTCTCAATTTTTAATAAAATGAATTAATTATGTAAGCAATATGATAAAAATTTAACAAAAATAGATTAATTATATAAGCAATATAATGGAATTTACATGAAGCAAAAGAATATAGATTTTCAAGATGTTAAACATTAGACAAATGCAATTGCGGCTTTGTGCGGAAATCTTTGTTTGGATTGATGCACGGTAATCAGTGTATCTCAATGTACTTACTCATAAGGATGTAAAACAAATTTTATAAGAATAGATTCTGGTGAGACATAGTCTAACAACAAATATTTATCAAGATAATTTAAAACAGTGTTATAAGATATCTTATTCCAACAAGCCTTGTGAATCCATGTGGTTTACACACCACATAACAAATTTTCTACAAAAACTTATAAATACACCCTTTTACCTTTTTTTTTTTTTAAGGTAGGCAATTCAAAAATATTTTTAAAGATCGATGCTTTCAAATTCTCATTTTTTTTTTAATTTGAGCATCGGAAAATATTTGTCGAAACAACCTCGAATTTTCGATAGAATAATCTTGCCCCTATTGTTACGTAACAATGACCCATTCTTTAATTGATATTGAAAAAAAATTAAGGTGATACAACATCAAACCATACTATTCTTCCAACCTTAAGTTCTTCTAGATGCGTCATTTTTTTCCATATATATGCGTGCTTCATTATATACCCCTAAACACCTGCACCTGTTCAGAGCAAGTAATTTGATCAGTTGAGAGCTCAACTTCCGAAAAAAAGATGGCTTGGAGCTTTAGTTTATTTCCCTGGTTGGGTACCCTATGCGCATTTGTCCTGTTTATTAAGTTCTTGTCCAAATTCAAGAATGTCTCTTCCAAACTCCTGCCACCGGGCCCTCCTGGATTGCCGTTGGTAGGCAACATTTTCGATCTCGGTGAGGTACCCCACCAGACATTTTACAAGCTCCAAGCCAATTACGGGCCAATTATGTGGCTAAAACTCGGAGCAATCAACACCATGGTTGTACAATCAGCAGAAGCTGCTGCTGAACTTTTCAAGAAATGTGACCTCCCTTTTGCTGACCGCAAAGCGCCCGATTCCCTGACCGCTTTGGACTACAACCAGGGATCTGTGGCCATTGGAGGTTACAGTGAGTACTGGCGCAAGCTGCGCCGTATTTGTACGACAGAATTCCTTGTTCACAAAAGGGTCAATGCCTCAATGTCTATAAGGCAAAAGTGCATTGATGATATGATTGAATGGATCAAGGAGGATGTGGAAAAATCTATAAAGAATGGTGGATCAGGCGAGATTCAACTGGACTGGTTCCTTTTTGTTACCGCTTTTAACCACATCGGAAATCTTATGTTGTCCAGGGAAGTCATGGACTCGAAGCTTGATAAAGCCAGCGACTTCTTTGATGCGTTCATCCTGTTCTTGGAATGGTGTGGGAAGCCTAATTTGGCTGATTTCTTCCCATTCTTGAAATGGCTAGACCCACAACGGATCAGGAGGAATACAGAGAAGTATTTGGAAAGATTGATAGGATTTGCTTCTGGGATTGTGAAGGAAAGGATTCAGGAGAAGCAATCAGGGAAAGAAAAGAAAATAAATCATGATTTCTTGGACGCACTGCTGGATGATGAAGGTGATGTTAACGCAGAGGGACCTGATAAGCTCTCAGTGAAGAATATCACAATCGTCCTCCTGGTAAATTTCTTCTCTTGCTAAGAACATCATATTTGTTTTTCATGATAATATAGCTAGCTAGTGGAAACTGATTTAATTTCTTTTACCAAGAAGAAAGAAATGCAGTAGAATAAATATATACTCCGTCCTAAATTAAATACTCATATTTATTTTTCTGGACATCAACAAATAATATATATCTTAATTTCAAAAATTAAAATCATCTTTCCAAAAAGTATTGTCTTTCTTAAATATTAACTTGGGACTAGTAAATTTAAATACAAAAGTATATAGATACCAAAGTTCTAACTCTTATCTATAAATATATATACATATATATATATATATACATATATATATATATATATGTAAATATATATTGCAACCAGATGCACTAAATTTATAAGTACTGTATAATAAAAATTAAATACTTGGAAGGTGAATATTGTAACCATTGTATATACTTGTCTCCTGACCTTGATGTTTCCAAGATCTCAATCATAATAATTTGTAATATTATAATTTCCTGGATATAGCGTTGAATCACCTAAAAAATTTCAAAAAATTCAATAATAAAATATTTCAATCCTTCAGGAAATGTTTTTTGGTGGAACTGAGACCACGAGCAGCACTATCGAATGGGGAATGACTGAGTTAGTGCGCCATCCAAACTCAATGAAGAAGATCCAAGACGAAATCGACCGGGTCGTGGGGCGTACCCGGAAGGTGGAAGAGAACGACCTAAGCAACCTGCCCTATTTGCAGGCAACCGTGAAGGAAATACTGCGATTATACCCGCGATTCCAATGCTACTTCCGAGGAACGCAATGGAAGACACAGAATTCATGGGCTACGTCGTGCCCAAGAACACACAAATATTTGTGAATGCATGGGCAATTCATAGGGATCCAGCTGCATGGCCCGACCCACTGTCCTTCAAACCCGAGAGGTTTTTGGACTCTGATATTGATTACAAGGGCCAGCATTTTCAGATGGTCCCATTTGGGTCGGGCAGACGAAGCTGTTTGGGCCTGACCTTGGGTCACAGAATGGTGAGTTTGACTCTAGCCGGTTTGCTACAGACTTTTGATTGGAGGCTTGGAGATGGCGTCAAGCCAGAAGCATTGGATATGAGGGAAATGGTGGGTTTGACATTGCGCAAGCGGGTGCCCTTGAAAGTAATTCCTTCCCTGCGTGAATAATGTACTGCATATGCACCCGACTGAAAATTCTAATAATGATCGGATTTTTGATCGAACCAAATTAAATTACGCGACAATATACATACCCACGAATCCTGTGATTAGTTTGGATTCGATCAAAACTCTAACTAAATTTTCCAGAATTTTACACTATATATTTCTTCACTCTATCGTTACAGTATGCTTAAGTTTTAGTTTTTAATAAGTTATGATGAAAAGCACAGAAGAAAATAATGAAACCAAGTCTGGTCACGTTACTTTGTATATGTTCTTCTAGTATTGTGTATATATATATATACGACTTTTTCTTAACATGTTGCGGTTAGTGTGGTAAAGCTTCTTGACCTACCCTACGCTATTATTAAAAGGGGTATGGACTTTGATAACTTAAAAGAGGTACATCATTAAAAGGGTAAATGGTAATTTACCTTTCAAAAATTTGGTTTTTTTTGCACGTCGCCTCCCAAAATTATTTTTTATTCACTGTCTCTTTATATTTGGTCATTTTGTCATTTTATCCCTTCAAAATAAATTTTAAATATTTTATCCTTTTAATTTTTATTTATTATAGTATTTGCCCCCCCCTCCAAATGTCAATTTTGGATTAAATTTTTATTACAATATTCTTCTGCATTTTTTTCCTATTTTCCACGTAAAAGTAAAAAAATAAAATAAAATAAAATAAAATGCATCTTAATATTTTTTAATTATTATCAATAGTAAAGACACGATAAATGATGATATTTTATTATGAATAATATCAATTGCAGTACTATTAATAAAAGTACCACCATTATTTATTGAAAAACAACTATATTTTATCGTGTATTTACCTTTGTCAATAATAAAAAATTATCATCATGCATTATTTTTTATTTTTATGTAGAGAAATAGGAAAAAAAACGTGCAATGAAGATTGACAAAATATTTCAATAAAATTTTAATTTGAAAATAACATTGGAGGATAAAGTATCAAAATGATTAAATTTAAAAGAACAAAAATACTTCAATTTTTTTTTAAAGGTAATATATCAAAATGATTAAATTTTAACAAGTGAAATGTCATTTATTCTAATTAAAATTAGTGAATATCGATCATAAAAGAATTATATATCTCAATTTTGAATTTCATCCAAATAATTTTAATGATAAATCCTAGTAATTATTAAATTTGTTGGGTTTCATACATCATTGTGAAAAGAAGAATTTTTGTAAGCTAGCCTTGAGATAATGCCAAGATATCATTTGAATTCACAACATAGCTCTCACATAAAGCTCACACGTCAACCATGTTGCCGTCTAAGACCAGCTAATCTTGAGGACTGACATATGAGGCTCACATGTGGACAGTCGTGTTTTTTTTATCCTATAACAGTGGTATATATACTTAATATAAATATATCATTCAGTGTTATATTTTTTATAAAATAAAATATTTGACTTTCATTCATAAATTAATTATATTATATATTTATTATAATATAAATATTAATGTTCGAGACCAACTATTCCGCATGACTGACTAAGATTACATTGTGAAAAGATAGAAATTTTTTTTTTATATATATTTAAAGTCTTATCGAATTTGAAAATGACAGTTGGACTTTTCTCTACTCATTGATTTGTTTGATGGGAATCACTACAATGCATTTGAAAATTTTAGTTTTTATCTATTAGGGGCTCGTTTATTTTTGGATATTAATTGAATATTCGATTATATCCTACTTAGTTCATTGTGTACTTTCTAGTATGGCAGCCCCAATAAATTTTCCTCATCTCTAAACAATTTTATTTTTTTGGCTAGATATGAATCATATTTTGAGGGGTATTATTCATTTATCCAATCAAGCCTACAATCCTTACTAACCATCAAATTATCATATTTGTCTCTCAATATTAAATTGTAAAACTACATTTAATGCTGTTAGATCCACCAAGCCTTATGAACTTAGGGCTGGTAGGGATTTAGGGTTAGGTGGTGGGGGATTAGGGAGGATAGGCGGGGGATATGGGATGCGATTTGAGGTGGGTCGATGGAGAGGATGAGAAGATTGAGTGAGATAAATTAGAAAGGTTTTATATGCTTTTTTCAATGCATTTGTGATTGTGGTTGTTATTATTCTTGTGTGTGTGTGGGGGGGGGGGGGAACGGAAGACTTCATAAGGGTAGGTATTTTTATGAGTAAATGTTATTTAGCATTATTTAGGAGGATAATTAATACATGGGTCATATTTTAATGGCAAAGTATATTTCACGAAGAAAAAAAGTTCCTATTCATCATCATGCAATGCTTGTACTTCACTACTTTCCATTATTATGATAACTAAATTCGACTAAGAATTAGGGCTTTAGACAAGATGGAGAAAAAAAAGGGATTGTGGTTGTCAATTTGACTTGACTTCATTAAGAGCATTTTTATTATATTACCAAACTCTATACATTTGATCACAAGTTAAATTAAATATACACAATATTTATTAATAATTTAATTCATATCCTATAATTTATCATATTGATGATCAATTATTTCATATCTCATCCAACGAATTAAAAGCAGCCTTATTTGAATATTGTATTGCATGACAGTCGAGGGTTTCAAATTTTCAATTTGCATTACCTTTATCATGAAGTCATAACTTAGGGGTACACGACACCATTTTGCAATAAATCACTGACTAGTCTTAATCATCCAATTATAAAAACGATTCTACGTCATTAAAATAAATTAAATTACTTGATATTCGATTCGAAATTAATCGATTAAAATTTATTTGATCTAAATTTATTAATTTAACAAACAAAGCTTGAACACAAATTTTGGTTCGATAAAATTTGAAATTCGACTTGAACTCAACTCGATTAATAAAAATATTAAAAAATATATATAAAAAAATCAACCTATTCTATCGCGATTCGTATTTGACTCAATTAAAATTCGTTCAAACTCGACTTAATTAACAATCAAACCAAATTCAAATATAATTTTTAAAATTTAATAAAAATTAAATAAAATTGAACAATAATATATTCGTGTTCAATTCGTTCACACACCTAAACACACCTAAACGTAAAACAAGGCACTAAGAATTTCGTTAGGGGTGGAAAAAGTGGGCTATTAATCTAATGTAATAGTATTCAAATTAATAGTAAGTTTTATGTTTGATTAGTCTTTATTAATATTATTATCAATTATTAATGTTACTCAATGATTCATTAAAATAAATATAAAATTCATTTTGAATCCAGTTTTCCACAAGTCAAAGCTCATGACGTGTACCTATGCATGTGTTTGCGTAGACATTCATACATCCCCGCCTAAGACCAAGAATTGTGTGGGGCGGCCACTGCCAACAATATGAACTGAAAGTCTATCGACACATGAAAATACATTTAATCCCCAAGCGATCCGCAGAAGGGAAATGCTGTGAGCCTGTGACTACAGATTGCTTCACATTTGCATTCACCATTTTTTTTCAAAAATATTTCCAACACCAGGGCCAAAATAACATTACCAGTTTAATAATCTACATTAAAGAATAAATGTTCTGGAAAACCATAAAGAAACGGTAATTACTACATGGAAGACCAGCCTATCATGAGAGTCCAAATGTAGAAGTGGTTTAAATTCTACATTTTACAGAAAGCAGATACAAGATTTTAGTTCTTTCATTATATAAACCATCACTAAGAGAGTACCTTTGATTTCTGGAAGGATGCCTTTGAGAAACAAGTGTACTCTTTGAAATTATGTGAGAACACAAACCAAGCAAAGAGAAAGCTCTATGCCAGCTCTGCCTTTAGTTATAGGCGCACGACCTCTTATGATGTATGATCAACCATGTTGTAGCACATGTTATCCCTGGGAAATAAATAACCATCATATGCCCTACTGCATGAAGACTCTCGGAAGGGTTTCTCATTAATTTCTCTGCCAAATCTAAAGAGGTAATTTAGGCCCATCAGGAGTTCTACAATTGCTGCCTCAGTCTCTACTTGGTTTGCAAAGTAAAGGTCTGGACAAGAAGCACATTTGACCCAAAAATGAATCTCTGCCTTTCAAAATTCCGCTCAGATTGCCATCTTACCATGTTGTGAGCAAGTGGAGACAGCCATTCCAATATCCTTGCAAGTGCTAAGCTCCACTCGGCTGCAAAGGCAGCATCGTAGACAGACGAAGCCAAAGTTCTGGTAAATGTCTTTAGCTTTGCCCTCAGACAGCTTTTAATAGTTGAAGGCAACATATTGTAAAGATCATCTCTTGCATCAAGGCTGATCAAGTGAGGAGATGAAGCTAGCTTCTCAATCAATATGATGACATTTGCATGGTGAAGAGCCAAAGCAGCATAACCAAGAGTAGATGGAGGAGCATTCAACAGATGACGCTTGGAATTAAAGAAAGATGCTTTAATAGACGTTACGCTACCATATACAATCGGTATTGTGCAAATATCTTCTATTTCATCAGCATCTTTCTGAGAAGCACCATTTGACCTGAATGAGCTACCACAGGATGGAGTATGGGTCTCTACAACAGGAGATTCACTTCCTCCTGTCATGCATCCTGTCAAGCCAACAGAAGCAAATCGTCTACCTTTCATCTGATGTTTACCACAAAGGATAGATGATGGAGAACGATCATGAGATTTCCTATTCTTTGGTTTACTCTTGTCACCTCCTAAGCCCAAATTTGAAAATGACCTCCCTACAGGAACTCTAGATGCATTATTTTCCGAAGAATAAACTGATGTCTGCAGGAGAGCAGACATGGAATTACTTCGAATAAGGCAATCACCGTGAATTTGGTCAAAATCGTTACTTCCATCAATATTCTCAATCTGGTTAACCCCATAAACATACTTGATCCTTTCGATAATAGTGAATAGAGATCTGAGAAGAAGTCTGACGACATAGTCATATGTTCTGACCCAAGGAGACATCTCCTGGAGATTCTTCACTTCCTGGCGTTGCCATACGACCTTCTGCTGAAACTCAAGCAACTTCACCTTGCCTAAGTTGGCACCAGCTCGCATTCGTCTTAGACTCTGCTCAAGCTCTGCCAACACTTCGAGCTCTGAATACAGCTGTTCAGTTGCTGCCACAAACTTCTCCATTTTCTTAACTTTCTTCTCCATCTTCTTCAGCCTATATTGCCACCCATACCATTTGGGATCAATATCACCTGGGTCGTCAGAAAAGCTTTCAAGATTGTGGTATGTTGGGTCTGCACACTTCTTCCCAAGCATGGCTACTGATTTAGCCACACTTCCCAAATTCTCAATTATCTCGGCAAGAACAAGATCCATAAGATAGTCTTCATCTTCGGAAATAAGCTTCTGGATGCCAACTGAGTTTGCAATCTCTTCTCTCAATCTAACAATCTGTCTATCAGTGAGAGACTGCCATATGTTAACCACCTTTGACATCCACCTCGAGACTTCAAATGCCAAAATTCCAAGCACTGGTCTCTCAGGCTCCCAAGATATGCTCTTACGTGAACTCTTCCATATATTACCAAACCACGTCTCTGTCAGAGTCTCCCCCACCATCTCTCCAGATGTATGAAAAACCTACCTACCTAAGCAAGGACCTAAATCAACTTCAAAACTCCTGAATCAAAATTCAACCATGTAAAAATTAGAGAAAAGGTGTTTGAAATCACAGAAACTATTAAAACTGTAATAACAGGAGTAATAACGTCACATGTAATATTTACCACTTTACAAGATATAGAAAATTCTGCATACAACCCTTCATTTAACCACTTGAACTATGAATTACACAAAGAGAACTAACGTTTATGCTAGATTCTTCAGTTTAAGAAAAAACTGCCAAATATATTCTAAATTATTTTGTGAAAAATAAAAAATAAAAATGTGAAAGAAGAGAAGACAACAAGCCAGTTCAACCCAAGAGAAGAAGGAAAAAGAAAAGAAAAACAACAGAAAACAAATTTGTAAAATGTTTGCAATTGTTTTTGATCGACAAACGGACCTCCAGAAGTATATTCCTCCTAAACTAAGAGTGCATCCATGAATTCACCAAAAGTAGGCGAGAAAAACCCAGTTCACCTCAGTTTTATGATGAAATTTCGTAATTTAAGCTCGAGTATTACTATCATAATATCAAATAACTAAATAAACAGAGCATCTAACCCAATCATTATTAGGACTTAAATTTCAATCCTATAATAAACTAACATCTTCTCAGCTACCAAAAAGAGCAAAACATAAGGAAGATTCCCAAAATTACAGCCCAACTAGGCAACTACAACAATGCAGCAAGTGGAAATGGCAGAAACTGAAAATCTCCAGTAACTACACAAAAACCAAACTCACCGTTTACCGAACAACAGCGATATCATTTCACCCCCGACGCAACATTTCACCCTTACGATCTAAACATTGCGCAAGAGAAAGAGGACGACGAGTGGAAGAATTTGGAAATCACTACAATTATGAGGATAAAGTTGAAAAGTGAGCTGAAGAACAGAAGAGGAAAATATATATATATTTTAAAAAAGGGGTAGAGGGGGTGTACGTTTGTTAACAGGCCCACCGCCGGCATCAAATAGGAAGGACTATTTTGACAACAGCACGGGGACAAAACTACAGTGAGCCCAAAAACTCGGCGTGAACGAGGCGGAGTATGCTTTTGTGCTCTCGGATATTGTGACACACGTGTCGACCCCACATGGATTGGCGCTGCTTTTACGATGTCGTTTGGCAGGTATGAGAGTGTTTTTTTTTTTTTTTTTTTGGGGGGGCTAGGATTTCTAACTTGTTTGCTGGGGAATAATTGGTTGGAATTAGGATGGATACGTGGAATTTAACTGGGGCATATTCTTGGTTCCACAGTGTCTAGTAGTATGATATGATCTTACAGTTAGTTTGTTTTGTCTTGGCTCAAAGTGCTTTGTGATTGGAGGGAAGGAATTAAGGATCTAAATGGTACCTAAGCAAAATCTTATGACAACAAACAAAGATATTATCAATGTTGGTAAAAACTCGGCCTCGTAAGTTGCATTGTTAGTTCTTGTTGTGATATATTTGATCTTTAGGCTTAGAATTGTCAATTTTGATGGGTTGGCTTCACCTTTATAATTTGATTTTTGTTTAAATATTTAAGTCTTTGATAAATAAGTTAGATTTTCTATTTTAAAAGGTTTTCATTTTTTTATTTTTGAAAAAATAAAGGATTGAACTAATAAATAAGGTAGATTAACTTAAGATGAAAGAGTTTGATTTTACCTAAAGTCACCTACATTAAGATTTTAACATTGGGATGTATCGTTTTCTCTTAAATCAAAATAAGATGACATATTATATATTGGCATGATGAATCAAATTATTTGATGAAAAATTGCAAAAATAATAAGAAGAAGAATTAACATTTACCTGAATTGTCTATCTGAATGGTCTATCTTGTACCAGATTGCCAAGATACGTAAGTCGGTTAGTACACAGTTAGAGCTTTGAATTCTTGAATAATTAAACATAAAATATATATGTTCAATATAATTAACTTTAGGTTGATCCCAAGTAAAGTTAAAAATCCCATCCTACTTTTACATTTTAATTATATTTTTGGGTTACAAAAAAATGAAATTAAAGAAATTTTTGGATTATAGAAAATGAATATAAAGAGAATTAAACAAGTAGAATGCACGCGCAGAAGGTTGAAAAACTCTTATTATCATTATTTCCTAAAAATAGTTAAAAGACAAGACGAAATACCCCCAACCTTAAGTATGTGTTTGTGAAATATATGCACCAGCTTCTGTCCCGACTCGGATGTTGCTTTCACGCGTTGATTTAGAGAGAGAGAGCAGTTGGAAATTTGAGAGGGACATTCGAGCCAAAGCTTGCCGACAAGTCAATGTAACCGCAGAATGTTTGTGAGAGTGTTTGGACAGACGACAAATTGTTATATACTTTTGAATTTCACAATCAAACTATTAAACTAACTTTTAGTGGAATTTGAAGAACAAATCAGCATCGACCATGGCGCCTTCGCTGACTCTTCTAACTTAAAGGTCAGACATGTTGTATTCACATGGCCGCCAAACCAAACCCATTTGTATGTCTTTCTTTATATAGTCCATTATTCAGGAACAAAAAAAAGAGAGAGAAAGATGGAAATGGAATATTCAAAATCCCATAGCTTGGAAATGGAAAATGAAAAGAATTGGAATTTGCAAAATTTCATGCTATGTACTATCCAAATTTAAATAAATTTGTAAATTATTAAACTTGCTCATAAAATGAAATGTTGTTATATGACTTAAATAATATAAAAAGAATAGCAGGTCATCTTAAATTTTGACAAATTAGGGTCAAATCCAATCGAATTAATTGGGTCGGTTCGGTTATAATCTTTATTTTTTAATTATTTGGATATTATTAAAAAATAATAATATAAATAAATAGCTAAAAATTAAACAATATAATTATAAATATATTTTTATTTCTTATTTTTAGTTTGGATGAAAAAAATATAAAAAAAAAGAGTATAAAAATATATAACAACTATAAAAATATTATATAAAACTTATATTTATATAAATTATTTTTTTTTTAATTGTCCGATTCGATTAACCAAAATCAAAAAGTGAAAATTTAGAAAAAGAAAAACCAAACTTTTCGGTTTAGTATTTTAAATTCGATTTTGATTCAATTGGGCTGATTAATTAAATTGTGAACATGGATTACTTTAAGTTGTATTATCCAGTTTCCTTTTTCCTCAAAATATTCAATTTTAAGTTTGTTACTTTCCAAAATTAATAGGAAAAGGCTATATAGGCGATTGTTGTCTTACACAAAAAACAGTAATACTAAATAATTACATCATTTTATGCGCTTGTTTTCACCATTATTTGAATGCCAAAAATGCAAAGCATGTGTCCAAGTCCAAGCAATGAATGTGATTTTCCAGTCCACGGTCGGCTGCAGTTTCTATTTAGGTTTGGACTGCATTTGCCAAAGTGAATGATCATGCAAATATTCCAAGTAGTTTCTTACTTTTAGATATGAAAGTTCATTTTATAAAAAAATTATGTGTTTGGTAATTATTTTTGAATGAATTTTTAAAATAAGTCACTTCTCCAAAAGTCCATTTTGGAGAAGTGCAAAATTGTGGCTTTTGAATTTCATTTCTTGCACTTCTACTAAATGGGCATTAAAATATATTTTTACCAAACATTTAACAATACTTATAAGCACTTTTTAAAAAAGTCCATATTAAAAAATTTATTTTATAAATGGACTTTTATTTTAAAAGTGTTTCCAAACATGCACATTGTCAATTCCGTTGACAGAATGGAGGAATTTGCACCAAAATAATTTCAAAAATTACTAAATTATTTCATTTTTAATGATACGAATTAATAAGTAATTCATCAATCCCTAAAGGCTAAATGCATCAAAAATCAAAGTCACCCCAAATTTTACAACCAACTATTTGGCATGTTTTCCTAAAAATGGGCGATATGTGCATTATATCTCGCTTATGAATTTGTGGTTTGGAAAATGCTTTCAATTGATTCTAACTCGTTGACTTTAGGTGATTGGGCATACGATTGCAGAAGATGCGGATGAGGACAAATCTTTTATAGGTAGATAGTGTTATTGCCACGCATTCAGCATTGCAGTTGTGTTGTGCAAGAGTTGCTGGCAATGGACCCAACAAGAATATGAATAATTGAGAGAGAGAGAGAGAGAGAGAGAGGAAGAATAACAAATAAATCATTGAGAGAGAGGAAGAATAACAAATAAATCGACTTCCTCCTTGATGTTCTGTGAAATTGACTTACTATAAACGGATTCGTTTGAGATGAGTTCAATTTGAATAAGAGATTATGTGTGGGCTCATGTCCAAATTATGGGTTGAGGTAGGGGTCTGAGCTGAGAGAACAGGAACAGTTCAGCTAGAGGATGTTCTTGTTTGATAAGAGCTACTCAGTTGGATATAAGGTGATTATTCTAGTTAAACTGAGCATGTCATTTTAGTTTTGATGAGATAGATCAAATAGGTTAATAATGAAGAATTGGGGCATTAGAAAAGAAAAGGTAATATTTCATTCTCTAATTTTTTTAATTTTATGAGAGTTATCTTATCTCCAAAAGATAATAGAATTATTATTTAATTATACTACTGATATACTATTACAAAATGATGATTTGGGATATGATTTTTTTTTTTTTTTACGTACTACTGCATAATTTAGTTATACACGTTTATTGATTGATATTTTTTGATTTCTTACTGTTGGAGTGTTGGAAAAGTTTTCGATGGGTAACCTCAATATTTTTATAAGTCAGTTTAAACGTGGCTCATATAATAAAATACCAAAGTTGAAATTTTTGATTCGCAGTGAAATTTTGAACACATCACCCGTGTGAAAAGATATTACTCCCATGTGCATTGGGAGGTCCATTTTGATGGCCCTATAACTAACTTTTAAGCAAATGGCAAATGGGCAATTTCGGAATTTTCAGTTGTATTGTCCTACATAATTATTTAGTTCAATCATCATAGTAGCCCGTTATCAATCCATCTAAAATCCTATTTCAAAATTACGTTTGAACAGTCTCAAACTGATTTTTCACTTTTCAAAATTTTTACTTAAATGCGAGAGTCAAATAGCATAAAATTGCCTCCCTATATATTGATTTCTAATTTTATATTTTATTTATCTTTTATTTTTTAATATTTTTTGGGCAGCGGAGGGGGTGGGATAGATTGGGATTAGGACTTTAGGAGCATGCGTAGCCCAGTCGAGCCATCCGATATGATTTACAAATTGTCCCAACTCTAGAAACCCTATAGATGGGTTTTATTATAGATTTTAGTCCTCCATTTAGATGGGCTACAGGTCTGGGCTACCCAATATCTTTTCCAAAATCCAAGTATCCAATGCCGTGGTGACATATTTTATTTTTGCCCTTTCCTAAAAATATTTATCTTATATACTTATGTAATTACCATTGTGATTTTTCAATAAGAATATTGCAAATACAAATCTATAATAGTTCATGTAATTTGGTTTGAATATATATATATATATATATAATATATATTTTAAGCTCGCTTCATATTCATCCCTAGCCCTCGTAGATCAAATTTATATTGTCAAGTTTTTATTTTCTAAAGTTCGAGTGGAGTTAGGCTATTAGAATTAAGGCATTATATAATAGTAGTATCTGATTAGCAGTACCATAATTCTAGATTACAATCATAGCATCATATTTAGTACTTTATTATTACAAAGGAACTAAAGTAAAAAAAGCATATCTTGTCCAAATATGCTCACAGATTCCCTCTCTTTTTTTCCCCCTATTTCAATAAAAAGATATGTTGAATAATTTATTTTATTTTAACCAACCTTCTTTTGGTTCGATGATCAGGAAAAGCATAATACCCAGTATTGAATAATATAATATCTTAAAGTCAAATTTCTTAACCAATTGAAGTGAAATTATATTTCCGTTTACCACTGAAATTGTCTCAATGGTGTATTGACATTTCTTTCACGCTAAAATATATACTTTTCAAATCACTTTTAAAAATGTCAATAAAATATTAATTAAGTGGTAAGACTATTACTAGTTGGTAAAGATAGATTGTTGAATGTTAATTAATTTTTTATAATGGATTTTTTTTATGAAAACAATAATTATATTTAATTTTATAATTATTAAATATAAATAATTACATCATTCATATCATTCAAATATTAAATTATCATGTCTCGAGTCCGCAATCCTGTTCAACGCAAAAACTGCATTTGCATTAGTTCTATTTTTTGTTATACTCAGTGGATTCGAAGACAATTCTCGCGTCCAACAGATTTACGGGCTCGGAGCGTGACACAAATTTAATGAAAGACTAATATCCATATTAGTAGATATTGATGATTGAAATTCTTAATATAATAAAATATATAATTAATTTAAAAAAAAATCTCTTTTCTTGAGTCGAAGTTACGTTATTTCTCTCCTAACTCATAGAATTTATTGGGAAAAAAAGTCTATGATAGGAGAATCTTTCATATTTTCAACGTAAAATAATTCTAAGCAGAATTTTTGTGCGACTTACATCATGCTTATAATTTAAAAAATGTCACAAGAAGCTAAAATAAGGCTTTGTGCTCTGGAATACACGGTGCAAGCCCATTCTTATTCCTTATCTACGAAAGAAAGATACATGGATATTTTTCTTTGCTTCTAAGAGGATATTGCTGGTCTCATTTTTTGTCTTTTAAGATTACTAAATTGTTCATGAAGGTTGCCCGAAGGAAATAAAAAAACTAAAAGCATACAAGCAAAAGTAAAGGAATCATCTTCAGCAGTGGGAACAGGGAAATGTTAACTCGATCCGTTTAGGCTGAACTTAAATTAATTATTATGTAAGTAGATTTATATCTATTTAATTTTACAATGTTTTTCATCCAAGTTGGCATAATTTCGACACCAACATTCAATTTATGAATAATAAATTGATATAAAATCAAAGAATATATCAAACTTGTTGGGTAATCCCAATCAAAATATTCTGATACTTAAATTGAATTGAAATCGAGAAAGATAAAAAGATAATAATGAACAGATAAGTACATCAAGTTAAGATAATAATTACATTTATATTGTGCTGCATTTTTGTATTTTTAGGTGGATGATTATATGAGTCAATCATGCCACGGGACCCAACCCTCAGGTCGGGTCTAGACCTATATAAAAACACACAAAAATTGACTTGTTTAGTCATAAAATCTTTTCTTTTCTTAGGGACAAAATGAAAATTTTTGAGTGAATACTCATCGCTATTATTACTATTGGATTTTAAGTAATTTTTAAAATCATGCTATATAAATATATTCATATGTGCGTGAGGATTTGTCAAATATATGTCCAGATTTTATAATTGGCTAAAATATGTGAATAGTAAAGACCTTTCCCTCAATTTTCTTTGAAATGTTTAAGTCCACTTTTAAATTTGTTGTGCTTAAATTGCGTTAAGTACAAATTTGTGGAGTAAAGATTTCTAAGTCTTTTGGCGTGAGAATTAAAGAATCAAATCACATGGGATGGTTAGACCAAAAGAGGTTTATCATTCTTAATTATGTCACTTTAATTATAACCCTGCAGCTTTATTTGTAGCTTATTCAATTGTTTTTTATGTTTCAAAAGATCAAAGAAATTTCATGTGTACATTTAGTGGTCCTAACTTCTCTTTAAAATATAAAAAGAAATAGTACTTGCCTACAAAAATAAAAAATAAAAATAGGGCTTTCGTCTCTTTAAAGATTAGTGATATATATATATATATATATATTATGTTTGGGACTCCTCACCAGTTCACCATATTAATTTTTATTATGCACAACTTTTATCAAGGCATGTATTGGAACTCTCAATTAGTTGTAGTTGTTTAAGTAAAATTTTCACTAGGTTGGAAACTGCAAACAATATGGTAAAAATAAAATAAAGTTCTCTACAGATTATTAAGACCCACATGCTAATCACTCAGACACTTTCCAGAAAAAATATTTATTTTTATTTGGATAATACATAATAAGAAAAAAAGAATGTTAAAGGCAATATATTAAATAACAACATTAAGCTTATCGTTCTTTGATTGATGACTTTCTTTTTAATATATTAAATAAGAATTATGTATATAAAATTAGTGCCTGAAGAATTTTGTACAACTTATCATTATTGATAATTAGTGCAACATATATAATTACAACTGATAATAAGATTACCACAATAATTTTATGACTATGCTTGTGTTGTTATAGATTCAGAAGATTTACGTATAAGTTACTGTAATTAACAATTAGTGCAATGGATATAATAACAACTAACTAACAATAAGATTACTATGATAATTCCATGACTATACTTCTATTATCATTATACATATACTATTAATTATTAGTGACATTTAGACAAACTTATTATCAGTATTAAATGATAAAATTATTATTGTAAGCAAAAAAATATTATTATTTAATACGCATTTGTTAATTAAAACTTTGATATTCTCGCTTAAGATTTTGTCAATAAACATCATTTTTTTCTCCTTGTGATACTACACATCTATCTAGCAAAGAAGAAAATACGTGACAGTGCAGGTCCCCATGAAAATATACATATTATTTCGATTTTATAAATATTTTTTATATTTTTGGTACATGACTATTAGTTGTATTTAAGTAATAACCAATCTTATGTTAGGATGTATTAATATTAATATGCTTGATCGTTTTACTTTAAAAAAAAAAAAAGTGGTCTTGCTCCATTTTTCGAATTCCACTACAATTGATTTTCATTTATAAAAATGGTAATGAATTTTGCGGAAAAATATTTCCCTAAAGCCCCGTTTGCTTCAATGAGGGGAAAAGAAAGAGAAAGATGAAGGGAATGGACATAAAAAGAAATATAGTATTTTCCCTTCAAATTGTTTAATACGACCTAACCACCTAATGAGAAATAAATCTCAAATAACATTAGTTTAGTTTGGTACAACGTAAATAAAGCAAGAATTGAACTTAATAAATTTTTCCAATATAGTTCAACTAGTAAACCAAAAACAAGAACAAAAATGAAATTCCATGTGTTAGAGCTCATTGGAATAATGGCAATGATGGTGGTGTTATTTTTCTTTTCTTTATTAGGAACAATACCCTCAAAAAATTGAGAAAATAAATAAATAAATATACAGTTTATACGGAAGGTACAAGCAAGCCATGAGAGGTTAAATACAATATAATAGAATTGAAGAAAACTCAATTATGGGTAACGCCGCCGTAAATGGAAAATACATTTAAGAATTTTTATATTTATTTGGTTTTATACTTTCACTTTTCACCCAATTTTATACCAAAATGAAATTGGGCTCCAAAGAGATTATTTATCCTCTAATTATTTTCTCAGATCAAACAAATAAATTTCACTCATATATCTACTTTTTACTTTCACCTAACCAGCTCCAAGCAAAAATTAGGTATGACAGGAGTAAGTGGAAAAATTAGAGGGCTCGCACATACTAAAGGAAAAAGGAAATCACATAGACTTTTCTGCACCAAATGAAACTCTTAAAATAATAAAAAAGTTTTTATTTCATTTTCAAATGGAGTTAAAATTACTATTGAATCATCTACAAGGAATCATCACATGGAAGAGAAGCGCTTTTAATTACAATTGCTTGTCAATTATTGTTAATTCATCAGCACAGAAAAGAAGCGCTTTTATTTGAAGTAAATGGTGGTTCTAGCTTTTGTCGCCCTAAAAGTAAATGTCCCCCATTTTAGCTAATGTTGTTTTATTACATTTATCATTGCTGCCCTTTTTATGGTCAACACAAACATTTGCTTGATGTCAATGCCCCATTTTAATAGAGAAGATTTATTATTATTATATTTTTTTTTGAAAAAGAAGAAATATTTGCTACGTTGGCATTATTAAAGTTTGCTAGTGTTTATGCATCGAAAATTGTTAGTAAGTTTAAAATATTACGTATTTAATTTTATTTTGTTTTCTTCCTCTAGCTTTTTCTTTTTCTCATACCAAACCATTAATGGAGGAAATTCAACTTTACTGACTTTCACCAAAGACAAAGTACAGCTAAGAAAACAAAGCAACAGCAGCTTAATTACACGAAATCCCTTGAAACTTCTGGCGCCATTTGTTCACCTACCAATTTTTTCAAAAATTAATTCTTTTATCTCTATTTTCTGGGATAAAAGAATCAATTGAATTCATAAATATATTTATCATCATATATTGCAAGAATATCATCATATATTGCAAGAAGAGGAACCATGGAAATGGAAGACAAAGAGAGCACCGAATCTGGTTCGCCGGGTGGTAATTCGGAGGTTGACTCACCACCATCAAGCGGCGGTGCTTATGGTGGGGAAGACAGCGGCGCTGGTGGTGGTGGGGTGTTTCCGGAAGTCATAAATATGGCCTTGAACATCAGCATGGAGAAAAATGCAGGAATGACAAGCTCACCAGCGGTGGCAGTGGGTGCTGGAGTCATTGGAGGCGGCAGGGTAATGGGAGGTGGAATCATAGGTAGCGGCGGCGGCGGCGGCGTTATGGGCGGTGGAGCAATTGGTGTGGGTGGTGGAGGTGGTGGGAGTGGTGAGATAATGATGGGCAAAAAGAAGAGAGGAAGGCCAAGAAAGTATGACTCAGATGGGAACTTAAGAGCGGCATATGTGAGATCACCACCGGGAGCGGCGGCACAAACGCCGTCGCAGCCCGGCTTCACTCTGTCGACACCTCCGTCTTATGAATATACGTCTGGCTCAAAAAGAGGGCGTGGTAAGCCTTCGGGTTCTGGTAACTGGCAAGCTCTTGCTTCTCTGGGTGAGTTCTTAACAATCTCACTGCTACATGCACTTGTTTGCAAATTTGTTTCCTATTCTTCTTGTTTTTTGCTACTGTGCACCAAGATTTGAACTTTTCGCCGAAAGAATTTTTAGTCACTGTTAAAATTATTTTCTTCTATCTCTCTCTTTCTTGGTCTCTATTTGATTTACTTTTTTTTTTCTTTTATTTC
The DNA here is from genome assembly GCA_019321725.1 of Paulownia fortunei. Lineage (NCBI taxonomy): Eukaryota > Viridiplantae > Streptophyta > Magnoliopsida > Lamiales > Paulowniaceae > Paulownia > Paulownia fortunei. Next base: position 2,784 of record JAGSPU010001568.1, on the reverse strand, counting down.
TAACTTGTGTCCTGGCCTTTCTGGGGGTTAAGGTTAGGGGTTCGTTGCTTTCAGATTTGAAAGGGGGAGAACTGAGATGGGGTTTTAATTAAGAGTGAAGAACCCGGGAAAATGGAATTTTATCGTTAGAATTCTTTTTTCATCTTTTCGAGTTTATCTTGTTATTTCAGATTAATCCCCGAAGATCTTTCTGCAAAAAGATTTACTCTGCGCCAAAAATGAGGATCTTTCCTTGATAGAGATTCCTCCTTTTTTTTTTTTTTTTTCTGGTTTTGTTCTTTTCGCTGAATTTTCATTTTAGGGTTCATTCATTTTCGGTTTCATCATAATATTGTCATTTTCTTTACTCGTGATGGGGAAATAAAATTAGTTGGAACTAGGGTTTCAGTATTTGTTAATTATACCATAGGAATGAAGAAATTTCTAGCTTGCTTCTTTATTCTTTTTCGGAATATTTATTTACTTTTCTTTCGTTTGTATTTTCTTCATTTTCGTCCTCTTTTGTTGTTGTTGTTTTTGGGGAGAGATTTTTTGACCATGTCAACTCTTGGCTTGTGAGAAAGAAGTAGTACTACATTTTTATTTCTTAAATTTTGTCTGTGCAGGTGAATTGTTCACCAACACAGCCGGAGGAGATTTTACACCGCATGTGGTCACAGCATACACAGGAGAGGTAGCGACAACTTTGTCATCTCAGAAAGGTATGTAGGGGTGTTTCTCTGCTTGTATACTGAGTTTTAAGTTATTTTGCAGGATGTTGCAGGGAAGATCCTGACATTTGCTCAGAAGGGTACTCGAGGGGTTTGTGTTCTTTCTGCCAATGGATCTGTCTCCAATGTTACAATTCGCCAGCCTGGTTCGTCTGGTGGTCTATTGACATACGAGGCATGGTCTCTCATCCTTAGTTATCCTGAGGGTCTAAAATGCTCCAAATAATTTCATTGTTTAGACTCAATCGGGTTGAATCTGTCTGCTCAACCATGAATCTGGTTTTCTGGTCATTTTTTAGTTTTTCCACTTGCCAAAAGAAAGTGGAAAAATTACTGGCTTGTAGCATTAGTTTACTGCTATTCATTCTCCAAGATTGAGTTATAAAAATGCTTGTATGTGTCTTGATACCTTCTCGAGTTATAGCTAATTGGTTAGAGCTTGAGGCTTTCATTGCTTTTGGCATATTATTGTTAGGATGTTCCGAACATATCGTGTCAATTTCATGTGAATGCACCTCTGTTAGAGAATGTTCACAAACATGCATGTATAAACAGCATTGTTCACCTTTTGTTGTCAACTTTAACATGCACAACATGGAGACTAGTCTTGCTGAGCTTGTTAAAGACGGCTGAGCATTTGAAATGTATATTTTCAATTTAATCTTGACTGCATTTTTGTGATGCCTCATTTTTTTATTTTTTTTTCTGTGGTGATGTTGGCCTTCTAGGTTTAAAAAATGGAAAAGTCATTGGTTATTAGCATCTCTTATATGACCATTTTCATGCACTTGCCAATTGTAGCACGTTTTTCTGCTTGATGTTTGTGTTTGGTGTTCTAATAACCATTTTCATTATATGCCTCATTCTTATATTCTTAAAAATAACTCAAAGATATTGGAGAGAGAACACGTCTTTGACTGGGGCTAAATAAGTCATTTGGGTGGGGGTGGGGGTGGGGGAGGTTGTGGGGTGTATATATAATTAGCAAAAGTGCTGCCAAAGGTTTTCATGGTAGCTTTATGTTCCATACCAAGAAATAGCATATAGGTTAGAACTCTTTTTCTTTTCCTTTTGTCTCTGTTTTGGTCTTACTGAATCCAGTTTTTACTTCCAGCTGCTTGCAGTTACTGTCACATGATTATGTCAACTAGATTCTGTTATTATATTAGGATTTTATTTTTCAAAAATTTTCTGTTTTACACTGGAATACCTCAAATTCATGCAGGGGCGTTTTGAGATTTTAACTCTAACGGGATCATACTTGATTTCTGACAATGGTGGGATTAAAAGTCGGACTGGTGGATTAAGTGTTTCATTGGCCAGCCCTGATGGTCGTGTAATAGGTGGTGGTCTAGCTGGTTTGCTTATGGCTGCTAGTCCAATCCAGGTGAGAACTGTCAATCTCATTTTCATAAGACAAATTCCGCTTACTAGTTAACAATGGATTATAGATAAATCCAAGCTCAACAACTGTTTAATTAGTCGCAGCATACTCATTGCATCAATCAAAACTCACAACTACTCCCCACTCCACCCCCCCACCCCTCCAAAAAAAAAAAAAAAAAGCAGTCACACTTTTTATCTGTATGCATATCAAAAGTTAGTTATCGGTACAGCCGACACAGAGCAGAGAATAGTCCTAAACTTGTTAATTCATTGTGTTAGATATGTTTCTTGTGTTCTAACTGAAAAACGACATCTTTACGGCAATATTTACACGTCATTTGCTTGACTTTGGCAGATTGTAGTTGGAAGCTTCGTGCCAAATGGTTTTAAGATGCACAAAAGGAAACATCAAACTGTGCCTAGAGTATCACCTTCATTCCAGTTTGGTCCGGCTACTGTCACAGCAGCAATACCAATATCACAAGCAGCACCAGAAAGCAACATCTATCCGATGCCAACATCACAATTACCAGTACAAAGTCGGGGAGAAGCTGATAACTGCTTAAGCAGTAAGGATCACCCAAATTCTGCATCTACTGATACTGCAGATTGGAACGGTTCTGGGCCAAGCTCCGATCAGAGACCATCTCCTGACATTAATATCTCCATACCTGTTGAGGAGCACTAA